>SJYT01016884.1:133379-204621 GCA_006410635.1 Cephalophus harveyi
GTGTTGACCATCTGGTGATGTCCATGTGTAGAGTCTTCTCTTGTGTTGTTGGAAGAGGGTGTTTGCTATGACCAGTGCATTTTCTTGGCAAAACTCTATTAGTCTTTGCCCTGCTTCATAGGAATTATTATTTTTAATGAAATAATAGTTGTATACATCAATTTTAAAGGGGAAAGCAACACATTAGTGGACAAGTAGTAAAGATCACAATGATTTCATAAAATAGTAAATGTCAATGATGATAATAGTGAACACTACAAATGTATTCAAAGATGTCAAGGTAAAAGTAAAATATGTTAGTTTCTCAAATTGCAAACTTGGAAAAATGGAAATAGGGCTGGCAATAATGTGGAAAATATATATGTTTAAAGATTTTCTATACTAATATTATTTACAGAACAAAACCCTGAAAGTAATCTAACTGATGAAAAAATATGAAACTTATTAATCAGTTTTTTCACATGTTGATATTATGCAGCCTTTTAAAAAGGTGCTTACAGTAACCTGTCATTCATGTGATTTTGTCTTTTTTAAGTGCATGTTAGGTGATAGATATAGAATACAGTTTTGAAAAACATGTATGAATTTTAGACAGAAATACTCTAAAATATATTTTTAAATGGATGCTATTATATCATGTGTTCTTAAACTTGAGAGCAGCTAAGAAATTTGTCTAAAGTGCAGATTCCTGGTTTACAGTCCTGAAAGTTCTAATTCAATGTGTCTAAAGAGGTAATGCAGAAAGAATCTGAATTTTTTTTTTTCTTTTTACAACCAGATACCACTTTTTCCATTTTTCAGTTCAGTTCAGTTCAGTTCAGTCACTCAGTCGTGTCCAACTCTTAGCGACCCCATGAATCGAAGCACACCAGGCCTCCCTGTCCATCGCCAACTCCTGGAGTTCACTCAGACTCACATCCATCGAGTCAGTGATGCCATCCAGCCATCTCATCCTCGGTCGTCCCCTTCTCCTCCTGCCCCCAATCCCTCCCAGCATCAGAGTCGTTTCTAATGAGTCAACTCTTTGCATGCGGTGGCCAAAGTACTGGAGTTTCAGCTTTAGCATCATTCCTTCCAAAGAACTCTGCATTCAGGTGCTTATATCTTTCCTTTTCTCCTTTGCTTTTCGCCTCTCTTCTTTTCACAGCTACTTGTAAGGCCTCCCCAGACAGCCATTTTGCTTTTGGCATTTCTTTTCCATGGGGATGGTCTTGATCCCTGTCTCCCTACAATGTCACGAACCTCATTTCATAGTTCTTCAGGCACTCTGTCTATCAGATCTAGGCCCTTAAATCTATTCCTCACTTCCACTGTATAATCATAAGGGATTTGATTTAGGTCATACCTGAATGGTCTAGTGGTTTTCCCTACTTTCTTCAATTTGAGTCTGAATTTGGTAATAAGGAGTTCATGACCTGAGCCACAGTCAGCTCCTGGTCTTGTTTTTGTTGACTGTATAGAGCTTCTCCATCTTTGGCTGCAGAGAATATAATCAATCTGATTTCGGTGTTGACCATCTGGTGATGTCCATGTGTAGAGTCTTCTCTTGTGTTGTTGGAAGAGGGTGTTTGCTATGACCAGTGCATTTTCTTGGCAAAACTCTATTAGTCTTTGCCCTGCTTCATTCCGCATTCCAAGGCCAAATTTGCCTGTTACTCCAGGTGTTTCTTGACTTCCTACTTTAGCATTCCAGTCCCCTATAATGAAAAGGACATCTTTTTTGGGTGTTAGTTCTAAAAGATCTTGTAGGTCTTCATAAAACCGTTCAACTTCAGCTTCTTCAGCATTACTGGTTGGGGCATAGACTTGGATAACTGTGATATTGAATGGTTTGCCTTGGAGACGAACAGAGATCATTCTGTCGTTTTTGAGATTGCATCCAAGTACTGCATTTCGGACTCTTTTGTTGACCATGATGGCTACTCCATTTCTTCTGAGGGATTCCTGCCCACAGTAGTAGATATAATGGTCATCTGAGTTAAATTCACCCATTCCAGTCCATTTTAGTTCGCTGATTCCTAGAATGTCGACGTTCACCCTTGTCATCTCTTGTTTGACCACTTCCAATTTGCCTTGATTCATGGACCTGACATTCCGGTTCCTATGCAGTATTGCTCTTTACAGCATCGGAACTTGCTTCTATCACGAGTCACATGCACAACTGGGTATTGTTTTCGCTTTGGCTCCATCCCTTCATTCTTTCTGGACTTATTGCTCCACTGATCTCCAGTAGCATATTGGGCACCTAATGACCTGGGGAGTTCCTCTTTTGATATCCTATCATTTTGCCTATTCATACTGTTCATGGGGTTCTCAAGGCAAGAATAGTGAAGTGGCTTGCCATTCCCTTCTCCAGTGGACCACGTTCTGTCAGCCCTCTCCACCATGACCCGCCTGTCTTGGGTTGCCCTGCAGGCATGGCTTGGTTTCATTGAGTTAGACAAGGCTGTGCCATTCCCTAATTCTGAAGGAGATCAGCCCTGGGATTTCTTTGGAAGGAATGATGCTGAAGCTGAAACTCCAGTATTTTGGCCACCTCATGTGAAGAGTTGACTCATTGGAAAAGACTCTGATGCTGGGAGAGATTGGGGGCAGGAGGAAAAGGGGATGACAGAGGATGAGATGGCTGGATGGCATCACTGACTCGATGGATGTGAGTCTGAGTGAACTCTGGGAGTTGGTGACGGACAGGGAAGCCTGGCATGCTGCGATTCATGGGGTCGCAAAGAGTCGGACACGACTGAGCGACTGAACTGAACTGAACTGAATGATGACTGAGCTAAAGAGAACCTAGTATACCCAAATTCCAAATTTATCTGATATACCATTCAAATTCTTAAGTTTAAACCATATAAAACACATTTATCCATCTTCACAATACTTTGTTGACTGTTTCATGAAGAATCAGTGCATATGTTACTGAAAGCCCTTTCTTGAACCTTATCAGCAATAAGATCCCATCATGCAAACTAAATTTTTATTAATGAGGCATAATTCACATACCATGCGATTTACCCCTTTAAAGTACACAATTCGGTGGGGTTATAAAGTTGCACAACATCATCACTAACTCCAGAACATTTTCATCACTTCAATGAAGAAGATGGTGGTGGTGATAATAAAGGCCTTCATCTTTTTTCAACAGACACTCTCAGGGTAAAGGCTGCTCACACTGGTTGATCTCAAGGTCAGGTCTAATAAAGTCACTCATGTGAGTCAGTTCTTCCAATAAACCACCAGAGAGGCAAAATGATTGCAATTCTCTTAAGAGTGGGGCTTTGAAAGAGCTCAACTCTGTCCTATCCCCTCTGGTAGGTGGTGAGGTTTCTGGTTTTAACTTCCATTGCAGTCTGCTCGTTTTCAAAGCTAATGCAGACCTGAGTATAAGGTGGGAACAGGGCAAATTAAAAAGCCACAAAGCTTACTATTCTTACCAATGTTGCCATTTTTCTTGAATAAGTGTTTTTCAGATTTCTATAGGTCTTTGATTAATTTCTAGAGTTCTAGAAAAGTTGATGCTGGCAATGTTTTCCATATTCTTGTTTTTATGGGCAAGAGGATTTTTAGAAGTCTTTACTCCACTATTTTATCTGATGTCACAAGTTACTGTTTAAAATTTTTTTTTAATTTTTGGCCACATCTACATGGCATGCAGGATCTTAGTTCTCCAACTAGAGATGAAACCCACACCCCCAGTGTTGGGAGAACTTTACTACTGGACTGCCAAGGAAGCCCCTGATGTCACAAATTACTTCTATGTTTGTTCTATATACATTATAATTTGTAGAGGCTGTGTAGATTTATAAGATCAGAAGTATTAGTCATAGTTTATGAGGTGTTACATGATCTGATCCCCTGATTTTTTTCCTAAAAATTATCTCTTAACAAGTTTTCCTTCATTCACTGTAAACTGAACAGTTCACTTGGCTCTCTTTCTGTTCCTCAAACACACTAAGCCATCACCCCATTACTGCCTTTGTACTTGGTATTCTCTCCACCTGATGTTCTCTTTTCCTGGAAGAAACCTCCCATCCTTCTAGTCTCACCTCAGGTGTCACCTCTCAAGAAAGGTCATCCTGGATCATCTTTTCTGAAAAAACTCTGCTTCCTCGTATCCCTCAAGCCCTCTCATTCTCAAGTAATCTCTGATATCACAATCAGTTTATTTCATAGCCTTTATTAAGCTTCACAATTATTATGTTTATAACTTACTTGTCTCTTCCAGTACAGAGCTTCATGAGAATAAGGATTTGTTGATTTTACACATTCATATAGGGCTTCCCAGATGGTTCTAGAGGTAAAGAATCCACCTGCCAATGCAGGAGATGCAAGAGATGCAGGTTCCATCCCTGGGTCAGGAAGACCCCCTTGGAGAAGGAAATGTCAACCCACTCCAGTACTCTTTCCTGGAAAACCCCATGGACAGAGGAGCCTGACAGACTACAGTCCATTGGGGCTGCAAAGAGTCAGACACAACTGTGCACCATGCATTCACATATTCCTTTGCCCTGCACAATTACTAGCACATAGTTGTATACAGTCAAATGAATAATAGATAGTTGGATAGTGAGCTACTCAAAATTATATGTATCATCAGTAACATCCCTGGGTTTAAGAGACTACAAGTATATTCTTTCATTTAAATTCTAAGGACAAATCAACCAAAATGTGATGAGGAGTCAATTACATTAAGGTGACTAGAAGCACCTTGGACTTCTTCTATTGGAGAATGCTTGATAGGGAAGAAAATATTCTTGCCAAAGGACTGGGATACAATCCTCATTTTTACTGTGACAAATACCCCATTCTTCCTCAGTCTCCATTTTCTTTTCATCTCCCAACCTCCACCCTCCTGTTCTTGGAGTCTCACAATGCACTTTATTACCAATTAGAGAGAACACTGGTTAAATCTCACAAAGTAGCATTGATTTCAAATGCTACACAATGAATGAATAAATAAGAAACACTGGGACACCACTTTAAAAGAATCTTTTTTATGTCCATAATGATAACTTAATGTTTTTTACTGGGGATTTTTGAGGTTTATAGCACTAGGATAAAAAATATAATTTTTCATCTAGTTAACCAGTTTATGGCTATTATATTCTAAAGTACTCTAAAATGTCACTGGGATTAAATTTGCTAAGGGTTTCAGGTTTTTCTTACTTTTTTTTTTTTTTCCCTGTCGTAAATGAAATAAGTTGTGAATGGGATCCACCAAGTGAAAAAAGAGATTTGAGTTTAGTCTATATGAAGACCACATATAGTAAACTGTTGCACAGTCAACTGAACTATTTCTCTGACATCCAACAGCTTTGGTTCTAATCTCAAAAGACCACTTTAAAGATGAAATTTCAGTTCACTTACTTAGTCCTGTCTGACTCTCTGCAACCCCATGGACTGCATCAGGTCAGGCTTTCCTGTCTGTCACCAACTCCTAGAGCTTGCTCAAACTCATGTCCATCAAGTCAGTGATGCCATCCAACCATCTCTGTCATCCCCTTCTCCTCCTGCCTTCAATTTTTCCCAGCGTCAGGGTCTTTTGCAAAGAGTCAGTTCTTCGCAGCAGGTGGCCAAATTACTGGAGCTTCAGTTCAGCATTAGTCCTTCCAATGAATGTTTCAGACTGATTTCCTTTAGGATTGACCAATTAGATCTGCTTTCAGTCCAAAGGACTCTCAAGAGTCTTCTCCCACACCACAGTTAAAAGCATCAATTCTTTGGCACTTCTTTATGGTCCAACTCTCACATCCATACATGACTACTGGACAGACCTTTGTCTGCAGAGTAATGTTTCTGCTTTTTAATATGCTGTCTAGGTTGGTCATAGCTTTTCTCTCAAGGAGCAAGCATCTTAATTTCATGGCTGCAGTCACCATCTGTAGTGATTTTGAAGTTCCCCAAAATAAAGTCTGTCACTGTTTCCATTGTTTCCCCATCTATTTGCCATGAAGTGATGGGACTGATGCCATGATCTTCATTTTTTTGAATACTGAGTTTTAAGCCAACTTTTTCTTTCTCCGCTTTCATTTTGATCAAGTGGCTCTTCAGTTCCTCTTTGCTTTCTGCCATAACGGCAGTGTCATCTGCATATCTGAGGTTATTGGTATTGCCCCCAGAAATCTTGATTCCAGCTTGTGCTTCATCCAGCCTAGCATTTTGCATGATGTGCTCTGCATATAAGTTAAATAAGTACAGTGACACTATACAGACTTGACGTACTTCTTTTCCAATTTGGAACCAGTCTGTTGCTCCATGTCCGATTCTAACTGTTACTTCTTGACCTGCATATAGATTTCTCAGGAGGCAGGTAAGGTGGTCTGGTATTTCCATCTCTTTCAGAATTTTCCATAGTTTGTTATGATCCACACAAAGGCTTGGCATTGTCAATAAAGCAGAAGTAGATATTTTTCTGGAACTCTCTTGCTTTTTCAATGATCCAACAGAATGTTGGCAATTTCTAAATCCAGCTTGAACATCTGGAAGTTCACGGTTCACATACTGTTGAAATCTGGGTTGGAGAATTTTGAGCATTACTTGGCTAGCCTGTGAGATGCGTACAATTGTGCAGTAGTTTGAACATTCTTTGGCATTGCTTTTCTTTGGGATTGGAATGAAAATTGACCTTTTCCAGTCCTTTGGCTACTGCTGAGTTTTTCAAATTTGCTGGCATATTGAGTGGAACACATTCTTTTTTTTTTTTTTAGTTTTTAGTTTTACTTTATTTTACTTTACAATACTGTATTGGTTTTGCCATACATTGACATGAATCAGCCATGGGTGTACATGAGTTCCCAATCCTGAACCCCTCTCTCACCTCCCATCCCATATCATCTCTCTGGATTATCCCCGTGCACCAGCCCCAAGCATCCTGTATCCTGTATCGAACATAGGCTGGTGATTTCTTTCTTACCTGATAGTATACATGTTTCAATGCCATTCTCCCAAATCATCCCACCCTCTCCCTCTCCCGCAGAGTCCAAAAGTCCATTCTATACATCTGTGTCTCTTTTGCTGTCTCGCATACAGGGTCATCATTGCCATCTTTCTAAATTCCATATATATGTGTCAGTATACTGTATTGGTGTTTTTCTTTCTGGCTTACTTCACTCTGTATAATAGGTTCCAGTTTCATCCATCTCATTAGAACTGATTCAAATGAATTCTTTTTAATGGCTGAGTAATACTCCATTGTGTATATGTACCACAGCTTTCTTATCCATTCATCTGCTGATGGACATCTAGGTTGTTTCCATGTCCTGGCTATTATAAACAGTGCTGCAATGAACATTGGGGTACATGTGTCTCTTTCAATTCTGGTTTCCTCGGTGTGTATGCCCAGCAGTGGGATTGCTGGGTCATAAGGCAGTTCTATTTGCAGTTTTTTAAGGAATCTCCACACTGTTCTCCATAGTGGCTGTACTAGTTTGCATTCCCACCAACAGTGTAAGAGGGTTCCCTTTTCTCCACACCCTCTCCAGCATTTATTGCTTGTAGACTTTTGGATCGCAGCCATTCTGACTGGTGTGAAATGGTACCTCATTGTGGTCTTGATTTGCATTTCTCTGATAATGAGTGATGTTGAGCATCTTTTCATGTGTTTGTTAGCCATCCGTATGTCTTCTTTGGAGAAATGTCTGTTTAGTTCTTTGGCCCATTTTTTGATTGGGTCGTTTATTTTTCTGGAATTGAGCTGCATGAGTTGCTTGTATATTTTTGAGATTAGTTGTTTGTCAGTTGCTTCATTTGCTATTGTTTTCTCCCATTCAGAAGGCTGTCTTTTTACCTTGCTTATAGTTTCCTTTGTTGTGCAGAAGCTTTTAATTTTAATTAGATCCCATTTGTTTATTTTTGCTTTTATTTCCAGTATTCTGGGAGGTGGATCATAGAGGATCCTGCTGTGATTTATGTCGGAAAGTGTTTTGCCTATGTTCTCCTCTAGGAGTTTTATAGTTTCTGGTCTTACGTTTAGATCTTTAATCCATTTTGAGTTTATTTTTGTGTGTGGTGTTAGAAAGTGATCTAGTTTCATTCTTCTACAAGTGGTTGACCAGTTTTCCCAGCACCACTTGTTAAAGAGATTGTCTTTACTCCATTGTATATTCTTGCCTCCTTTGTCGAAGATAAGGTGTCCATAGGTGTGTGGATTTATCTCTGGGCTTTCTATTTTGTTCCATTGATCTATATTTCTGTCTTTGTGCCAGTACCATACTGTCTTGATGACTGTGGCTTTGTAGTAGAGCCTGAAGTCAGGCAGGTTGATTCCTCCAGTTCCATTCTTCTTTCTCAAGATTGCTTTGGCTATTCGAGGTTTTTTGTATTTCCATACAAATCTTGAAATTATTTGTTCTAGTTCTGTGAAAAATACCGCTGGTAGCTTGATAGGGATTGCATTGAATCTGTAGATTGCTTTGGGTAGTATACTCATTTTCACTATATTGATTCTTCCGATCCATGAACATGGTATATTTCTCCATCTATTAGTGTCCTCTTTGATTTCTTTCATCAGTGTTTTATAGTTTTCCATATATAGGTCTTTAGTTTCTTTAGGTAGATATATTCCTAAGTATTTTATTCTTTTCGTTGCAATGGTGAATGGAATTGTTTCCTTAATTTCTTTTTCTACTTTCTCATTATTAGTGTATAGGAATGCAAGGGATTTCTGTCTGTTGATTTTATATCCTGCAACTTTACTATATTCATTGATTAGCTCTAGTAATTTTCTGGTGGAGTCTTTAGGATTTTCTATGTAGAGGATCATGTCATCTGCAAACAGTGAGAGTTTTACTTCTTCTTTTCCAATTTGGATTCCTTTTATTTCTTTTTCTGCTCTGATTGCTGTGGCCAAAACTTCCAGAACTATGTTGAATAGTAGCGGTAAAAGTGGGCACCCTTGTCTTGTTCCTGACTTTAGGGGAAATGCTTTCAATTTTTCACCATGGAGGATAATGTTTGCTGTGGGTTTGTCATATATAGCTTTTATTATGTTGAGGTATGTTCCTTCTATTCCTGCTTTCTGGAGAGTTTTATCATAAATGGATGTTGGAACACTTTCACAGCATCATCTTTGAGGATTTGAAATAGCGTAGCTGGAATTCCATCATCTCCACTAACTTTGTTCATCATGATGCTTCCTAAGGCCCATTTGACTTCACACTTCAGGATATCTGGCTCTAGGTGAGTGATCACACCATCATGGTTATCTGAGTCATTAAGATATTTGTATAATTGTTCTGTGTATTCTTGCCACCTCTTCTTAATATCTTCTACTTCTGTTAGGTCCGTACCATTTCTGTCCTTCATTGTGCCCATCTTTGCATGAAATGTAGCCTTCGTATCTCTAGTTTTCTTAAAGAGATCTCAAGTCTTTCCTATTCTATTGTCTTCCTCTATTTCTTTGCATTGGTCCCTGAGGGAGGCTTTCTTATCTCTCCTTGCTATTCTTTGGAACTCTCCATTCAGATGGGTATAGCTTTCCTTTTCTCCTTTGCCTTTAGCTACTCTTCTTTTCTCAGTTATTTGTATGGCCCCCTCAGACAACCATTTTGCCTTTTGACATTTCTTTTTTCTTAGCAATAGTCTTGATTACCACCTCCTGTACAGTGTCACAAACCTCCATCCATAGTTCTTTAGGCACCCTGTCTATCGGATCTAATACCTTGAATCTATTTGCCACTTACAATGTATAACATAAGGGATTTGATTTAGATCATACCTCAATGATCTAGTGGTTTTCCCTACTTTCTTCAATTTATGTCTGAATTTGGCAATTAAAGAGATCACAATCTGAGCCATGGTAAGCCCCTGGTCTTGTTTTTGCTGACTGTATAGAGCTTCTTCATCTTTGACTACAAGAATATAATCAATCTGATTTCGGTATTGACCATCTGGTGATGTCCATGTGTAGAGTTGTGTCTTGTGTTGTTGGAAGTGGGTGTTTGCTATGACCAGTGTGTTCTCTTGGCAAAACTCTATTAGCCTTTGCCCTGCTTTATTTTGTACTCCAAGGCCAAATCTGTCTGTTACTTCAGCTGTCTCTTGACTTTCTACTTTTGCATTCTAGTCCCCTGTGATGAAAAGGACATCTATTTTTGGTGTTAGTTCTAGAAGGGCTTGTAGGTCATCATAGAAATGTTTAACTTCAGCTTCTTCAGCATTAGTGGTTGTGGCACAGACCATGTGATATTGAATGGTTTGCCTTGGAAACAAACAGGAAATCATTCTCTCATTTTTGAAATTGTACCCAGGTTCTGCATTTTGGACTCTACTGTTGACTATGAGTGCTACTCCATTTCTTCTAAGGAATTCTTGCCCACAGTAGTAGATACAATAGTCATCTGAATTAAATTTGCCCATTCCAGTCCATTTTAGTTCACTGATTCCTATGAACTTTACTGGGCTCTTAAATCAGAAGTATACAGTAAAGGGGGAGAATGAACAAATAGCAAGGAAATTTCCATCTTTGAAGTAGAAGAAAGATTACTTATAAAATGCTGCTTATTTTCTAGATTTGGAAATGAAATTTGGGTGCTTAAGAGGCCAGTTGGATAAATCAAGTAAATAATATATGTACATTTCAGAAGTTATAATTTCTCAGTCATCCCTCTCATGGATTGAAATCTCCCTGTGTGCACAGCACAGTGCTTTTAATAAAATAGGCAACATGGATATCAGTCAGACAGTGATTTGGTCATTATCTAGCTCATCTCCTTTGAATTTCTTCCTGAGAGCCAGAAAGTGCTGCTTCACCCAGGTTTTCTTCATGCCGCCTAGAGCATGAAAGATGTTACATGGTTGGTATACTTCCATACATTGGAAGAAGTGAACCTGGGGCCCTAGCCAGGTCAGGTTGAGGGGGACAAGGAAAACATAGCAACACTGTGCACAGGACAGCTTTTTTTTTTTTTGTAACATCTGGTCCATCCAACTAGATTAAAGCATATATGTGGCATCTAGGAAAATGCGACAGATGAACCTATTTGCAAAGCAGAAATAGAGACACAGATGCAGAGGACAAATGTATGGATAGCAAGGTGGGGAAATAAAGGGCGGGATAAACTGAGAGACTGGGATTGACATATATCCACCATTATGGATAAAACAGATAACTAGTGAGAACCTACTGTATAGTACAGGGAACTCTATGCTCTGTGGTGACCTAAATAGGAAGGAAATTCAAAAAAGAGGATTTACATGCATACATATAGCTGATTTATTTTGCTGTACAGCCAAAAATAACACAATATTGTAAAGCAATTATACCTTAATAATTTTTTTTAAATAAAAGACTCTTTTAGAGGATTTTTGCTCTAGTCTAGATCAATGTTTCTAAACCTTGGTGCTATTGGCATTTGGAACCAGATAATTCTTTGTTGTGGGGGGCTGTCTTGTGCATGAAGGGGTGTTTAGCAGCATCCCTTGCTTCTTTACTGGTTTTTAATAGCAGCTCCCTCAACACACACACAAGTTCTGACAACCAAAAATGTCTCTGCTGCTGCTAAGTCGCTTCAGTCATGTCCAACTCTGTGCAACCCCATGGATGGCAGCCCACCAGGCTCCCCTGTCCCTGGGATTCTCCAGGCAAGAATACTGGAGTGGGTTGCCATTTCCTTCTCCAATGCATGAAAGTGAAAAATGAAAGTGAATTTGCTCAGTCGTGTCCGACTCTTTGTGACCCCATGGACTGCAGCCTACCAGGCTCCTCTGCCCATGGGATTTTCCAGGCAAGAATACTGGAGTGGGTTGCCATTGACTTCTCCAAAAAATGTCTCTAGATATTGCCAAGTGTCATGTGTGGAGCAAAGTCACCTGTGGTAGAAACTACTTGTCTAGGAGTATGTTCCTTTAATATGCAAGAAATTGAACAAAGAACAACATTATAGAATATGCCAATAACCAGATTATAAAGGAAATGTCAATTTTAGCCATTCTTTTTGGACCAATAATTATTTTAACCACTCAACAATTATCCTATATCTACATTATAAGCACATTTCTGGTATAATAATGGCTACCTTTTGAGCAAGTTTCTGTGATGACGGTTTAACATACTTTTACTCATTTAAAATTCACAAGAATCCCACACATATGCAGGTAAGCAGTGGTGGAGTCTGGATTTGGATTCAGATTTTTTTTTGGTTGTGTGTGTGTATGTGTTTAATTCTCCATGCTCTTTAATCCTTCACTCACTACTGGCAGATCACATGACTTTAGAAATATTTTAAACAATAAAACATAGTGGTTAAGAGTACAGCTTCTGGGAACAAACAGCCTAGATCGGAATCTTGTCTCAACTAATTCCTAGCTGCATAAATTTTAGAAAGTTTCTTTAACTCTCTAAGCTCAGTTTTTTAGTCTGTAAAATGTACCTCTCTAAGGGGACAACTGTGAAAATTAAATGAGATAATATATACAAATGCCTATAATTGCCTGGCACATGGCAATTGCTCAACTACTATGAGCTTACATTTCAAACTTATATGCCTAGTGAAACTAGAATAGAATGTACAGGAGTATAGTTGGCCTGGACATGGCATTAGGGAGTGATGGCAACTATAGAGTATTCCATAGGTCATATCCTGTCTATAGATTTTCCAGCCAATTTTCAGAAAAATAGGTGTAAGCTACATAACTGATACTGGCAGAACGGATTGGGATCAAGAAAACTTCAGTTTATTGGTGAGGCCATTGAAGCACAGAGAAGCAGAGGGCCTACCAAGTTTATATTGTCTCTCAGCAGTGGGGCTTGATATGGGACCTATGCCCTTCACCATGTCTCATTCTACTACCCTGGATGTATTTCCTTCTGCTCCGTGACAAACATCTCTTGCTTTTATTTCTGTAAATGAGTTCTGATTTCCTCATAAGCTGAAAATATTTACTCCTATAGAGACTATGAGGAGACTCTGACTATATTTATTCCTATAGAGACTACTGCTTGTGGGCATGGGATTTTCCTAGTAGGGCACCCGAGCATTTAAGTTGCTCCCCACTGGGCATCAGAATCCCCAGTGTCAGACTGCAGAGTGTTCCAGCATGGGGATTATAGTTTTCTACAGGGATGAAAAGGGCCAAGACTTGGGAATAAATGCAACCACCAATTAGACTCCTTCAACACTATATTTAATTTAGAGTCTTTAAAACAAACAAGGATTGTTGTATTTTAAATATCTGAGTTTTTTTTAAGGTTACCATCTTTTAAACTATTTCATGCTTTTGATCCTTAGACAACTGGTTGGTAGGACCTGAGAATGTAAAACTTTATATATGAGAGAATCATACCTTTTTGAAATACAAACACTTCTTAAGAGTATAGCAAAGTCCCACAAAGATTCGCACATGACTTAGCAACTGAAGAACAGCAAAGTTCCCATACTATCCCTAAGTCTCCGAATATACTTAATGGTTTCCTGAACAACTGTTTATCCCATCATACACACACACATACCTCTACTCATTTCTTATTATAATCTAGTAGATAACAGGTCTTAAATGTTCTATTCGTCTTTATTCTTTTTAGCGCATGTGCACACACTCACATACACACCAGCATCTGGTAACAAGTAGGTACTCAATAAATATATTTTTTTTTAACTTACAGAATAACGTCTTATAACTTGAATGCTTGAATGATAAGAAGTACACTCTTGTGCAAACAGGCAGTTCCACTTTGACCTCATAAAGATAACTCCTTGTAACATTTTCTTAAATTTCTCCTTATAACGTCTAGCCATTGATCCTAGGACTAACCTCACAGATGATGTAAAGAAGAGCTTCCATTTCTTTTTCAAGCACACAAAGGCTGATTCCATGGTTCCCCAACATTTTTCATCTTATAAGACAAATATCCTTTTCTTCCTTCTATGACATACAGTCCCTATAACATACAGATCTTTCTCCCTGACGAGTTAAAAATCTTGTTTATTTTGATTGCAGTTCTGTGCCAGTGTCTTTTGGTTGGTCTTCAATGTCCATATATCATTTCTGGTATAATGTAAATACATGAAAACCAGCTAACAACTACATTTCCCAGCCCCTTTTGTATCAGACATGACTATGCAGCTATGTGACCAATAGAATCTGAACAAAAGTGATATGTACCACCTCTGAGTCATGATTTTAAAGGAAGCACTTCTCTCTTCACATCCTGCTGCCTGGAGACAAGCCACCCTGATCTACACAGAACAGAGGCCATGTCATAGAGATGGCAAGGCCACAAATTAAGAACATAAACATTAGATTGACCGATCAATTGACAGATACAGTGATGGTTTTAAATTTCACAGATAAGGTGAAATAAGGCTCATGGATAAGAAACTAGGGTACCTGGATGATCTCAAAGATCCAAGATGGTCTGCCATATCCTTGACTGCCTGACTTTAGACAATAACATGACAGAGAAATATACTACCATCTCCGCCGTTAAGCTGTGGTGAGTTGACACTATTGCAAGCAGCTGATCTACAGGCTACTAATAGCTCTACAGTGCACAGCCTTTACTCATGGCATCTTGCATTTTGGCGCCAGAAATAAAGTTTAGCAAACAAAATACGCCATAGAATACTAATACAAATTTAGCTTTGGGGAGTATGTGGGGAAGATGTAAATACTGTAAGCTAAAGCTGATGGCTCTTATTATACCATGTGACATTACAAAAGGCAGATCAAGTGTTCCGCAGTTTGATACTGAAACCCCATTATATTTCTTTACGTCACTTCCCCATTCCTCTCTGTTGTGGCCCCTAATTTAAAGCCTGTTCCCTCCCTCTTCACACTCAGGCTTTTAATAGTACATGATACATGCCTCATGAATTTTTTTTTTTATTATATATTTTTAACTGTTTTTAACTGAAAGGCCAGCCACACCTTGTGTCATGTCATCCTGATTTCCTTCATGGTTGATAGCTATCCATTCATCAAATTTTGGAGGATAATTGTTTAGTTGTTTCTAATGGGAAAACCTCTTAATTACTTATTCATATGACTGAATCTTCTTTAATGTTCACATATATGCACATTTATCATTACCAGTAATGTATCCTCAAATTAATAAGGCATGTATCTCATACTTTTGCTTACTGATGCTCTAAATCAGAATTTAGCAAACTATGGACCATGAGCCAAATATAACTCATCTCTGGCTTATTTTTTTAAAATAAAATTTTAGTAGAACACAGCTATTCTCTCTGTTACTGTATCATCTATGCATGGATGGTTCGGAGGCTACAGGGGCAGCACTGAGTAGTTGCCACAAGAGCTGTATGGCCACAAATACAAACACATTTGCTAACTAGTCCTGCGCGGAGAAGGTGTGGTGATCCTGCGGAAAGCAGTGTTTCCCAACCTTCTTTCCATTATTACTCCCCCGAGGAGCCTTTTGAGACTTTTTTTTCCCCTAATCCTCCAGCTCGGTGAAATTTTAATACCATAAATACACTGTATATCTGTTCATGTACTGTATGTTACCTATGCTTTAAATATAGAAATAATAAGACTTTTTTTTTCACTTCCTAAAAGCCAGCTTTGTTCCCCTTCAGACCAATACTGTTCCTGTTGAGAATGTAGGTTCTAGATAAGAGTTTCTCAGTCTCAGCACTAGTTGATGTTTTGGGCCAAATAGTTTTGCTGTGAGAAGCTGCTCTATAGGATGTTTAGCAGCCTCCTTGCCTCTTAGATGCAAGTAGCTCCCCTACCTTTCTGTGGCCGCCAAAAATCTCTCCAGACATTGGCAAATGTCCCACAGGAGAGAAGGGGGTGTTCAAGTGTCCCCAGTTGAGAACCACTTGCTTTAGACTAATAATGTCATCAAGTTCATAGAGGGCAAATGTATATTACTGTACTATGTCCTAAGCATAATATATTATTCTGGCAATAGCTGCCATTAAGAGAAAGTATCTTATCTCTTCATTTGTGTGTCTCATCTCACTAGACACAGGTACTATGAGAGCAGAAACTTTGAGTTATTCAGCAATGTATCCAAATGAACATTTAGAAAAATTTATGGCTCTCCATTTATGTTTTAAGGGTAAATCAATAAATTTCACTAAAACCACAACGGCTCTCACTAATTACAACTTCTTCTTAAAAAGGGTTACAAAACACATCTTCAAATACTTTATTCTAAAATTTCCCCAAAACCAGCAGTAGACACATTGGTCAGGAGTGGCTTGGGTCTCCTTGCCAATTTTTAATGATTTAGAACAGTTTCTGTTTTCACAAGAATCCTCAAAAACTAGTCAGTGGTTCTGTAATCCTATTTAACAATTCTCTCAGAGTGTTTTCTTCAAAGCCAAGAAAACTAAACTTTTTTAAAGTTAAGTCTTACCATTCCTTCTCATGTACTGAGTTTCCATTTGCCACTGACAATGGCCATTTTATCATTTGATTTATAAGGATTATTCTCATTGTTAGGAAATCAAAAACTTATGGAAGGAAATAGGCTTTTTCTGTAATCAAAAACATGTAATCATTTCTTAGATTTTCCTGCTCTGAAGAAAAAACATAAATGTTTTGTTGTCACTCAACCTCAGGATAACATCTTATGGGATTATCTTGGAAACAAAGATGCAGGCAAGACACAGGTGTGTTTCTAAGAGTAAAAAGGACATAATCAAGCCATTGTGGTCTGCCCTTTCTGGTTTTCTGGAGGGAAGACTGAGAAAGGGAGACATGCTTCACTTTGACTTCCTCTGTATAATCATGCTTATACTCAGAAACCATTTTTAGAACATCCCTAATTCTATCACATTTCTGTGTAATTCATTGCAACTTGGCTTTTCAAGGTAATAATCCACAGGAAAAATAAAATGACCTTTTAGAATTTATTGAAGGCTTGAGAACAAGGACAAAGACAAATGATTTGGGCACCATCGGAAAGACATTACAAAGTCTAAAAGGTGGTGCTGTGGGCATTTGAATGAGAGTCTTGGTCCTTCCCCTCAGCCTTTCAGAGCATCAGGAAAAGCCTGTGTTTAACATCATAACATTAGTATACACTGAAAATTCAATGAACTAGGATCTTTTCTCATGTTACAGTCAGTGTTGAACAATGGAGAAATCTAAACACCTACATTTAAAAATGTGTCATTACCACGCTTTGTGATTTTTGAATAAATAATAAAACCTTTGATCTAGGCTAAGTGCTTCACCAATCACATTATTTGGTTATATATGAACGACTAAAATTACAGTGTAAGAATTCTGCCTTCTGCTGTGGTAGTCCAGTTATATGGTTTGAGGTACTTACTGCGCTCCAGCTTCCCAGGTTGCTCAGTGGGTAAAGAATCCACCTGCAATGCAGGAAATGTGGTTTTCGATCCCTGGATAGAAAGATCCCTTGGAGGAGGGCATGGCAACCCACCCCAGTATTTTCCAGTATTCTTGCCTGGAAAATCCCATGGACTGAGGGGCCTGGCGAGCTGCAGTCCATAGAGTCACAAAGAGTTAGACCAGATTGAAGCACCTGAGCATGCACACACTAGCCTCTCTGTGTTTCTGTTACTGCATCTGTTTCCTATGAATTATGACTTCACTAACATGATCCCTCATACTTTTACTTTGTCTCCCTAAGGTTTAACATCTATTTCTGCTTCATTGACCTTTGCCAGTGTGGATCACAATAAACTGTGGAAAATTCTGAAAGAGATGGGAATACCAGACCACCTGACCTGCCTCTTGAGAAATCTGTATGCAAGTCAGGAAGCAAAAGTTAGAACTGAACATGGAACAACAGACTGGTTCCAAATAGGAAAAGGAGTACGTCAAGGCTGTATATTGTCACCCTGCTTATTTAACTTCTATGCAGAGTACATCATGAGAAAGGCTGGATTGGAAGAAACACAGGCTGAAATCAAGATTGCTGGGAGAAATATCAATAACCTCAGATATGCAGATGACACCACCCTTATGGCAGAAAGTGAAGAGGAACTCAAAAGCCTCTTGATGAAAGTGAAAGAGGAGAGTGGAAAAAGTTGGCTTAAAGCTCAACATTCAGAAAACGAAGATCATGGCATCTGGTCCCATCACTTCATGGCAAATAGATGGAGAAACAGTGGAAACAGTGCCAGACTTTATTTTTTTGGGCTCCAAAATCACTGCAGATGGTGACCGCAGCCATGAAATTAGAAGATGCTTTTCTTCATTGGAAGAAAAGTTATGACCAACCTAGAGAGTTTATTCAAAAGCAGAGACATTACTTTGCCGACTAAGGTCCGTATAGTCAAGGCTATGGTTCTTCCTGTGGTCATGTATGGATGTGAGAGTCGGACTGTGAGAAGGCTGAGCACCGAAGAATTGATGCTTTTGAAGTGTGGTGTTGGAGAAGACTCTTGAGAGTCCCTTGGACTGCAAGGAGATCCAACCAGTCCATTCTGAAGGAGATCAACCCTGGGATTTCTTTGGAAGGAATGATGCTAAAGCTGAAACTCCAGTACTTTGGCCACCTCATGCGAAGAGTTGACTCATTGGAAAAGACTCTGATGCTGGGAGGGATTGGGGGCAGGAGGAGAAGGGGACGACCGAGGATGAGATGGCTGGATGGCATCACGGACTCGATGGATGTGAGTCTGAGTGAACTCCGAGAGATGGTGATGAACAGGGAGGCCTGGCGTGCTGCGATTCATGGGGTCGCAAAGAGTCGGACATGACTGAGCAACTGAACTGAACTGAACTGAAGGTCTATAAGGGTAAAATGAGTCTGAACTTCAAGTCTAAGATCTGTTCTGTTATTTCAACTCTGTCACTTACCAGCCATGTGACTGAGTAGGATCCCTCCCTTTGCTAAATTTAAATCTCTTTGTCTTCCCGTCACCCCAGGACTATTATCAGATGATACAACTGATAAGTTCTGAGAATAGCATCATGTACGGCTGGATCCAGGTGCTCCAACAATATTGTCAGAATGTTGCCAT
The DNA here is from genome assembly GCA_006410635.1 of Cephalophus harveyi. Taxonomy (NCBI): domain Eukaryota; kingdom Metazoa; phylum Chordata; class Mammalia; order Artiodactyla; family Bovidae; genus Cephalophus; species Cephalophus harveyi. The sequence goes on from SJYT01016884.1 coordinate 152,288, forward strand.
TCTCCAACACCTGACTCCGCTTTTCATCCCTTGGCTCAATTTTCTTCTGGTAACTCCTCTTTGCATGAAGAGCACAGCAGTTAAAGGTTTATATCTTTCCAGGTCCATTCCCAGTAGAGAAAGAAAATATCCCATTCACTACTTCCAGCCTAAGTCATGCTCCTGTCCTTGAAAAGTCACTGTGGTCAGGAAGATGGGCTGACTTATCTAAGGCTGTATTACTGCCATCCTTGTGTCCTCAGAGGTCATTTAGACTATGTGAAATGAGAGTGAGAGGTGGTAAGAGTCTACAAAAGGGGAATTAAGATGCTGTTATAAAAGAAGGGGGAATGTACACCATGATGGACATAAGCAGAGGGTCTACTTCAGATGGAAAGGCAGATCCCGCTTTGATATAAATGTCCTTTTACTAAGCCAGTATTTTAATTTTATCACCACCTTTGCAGGACTCACCTAGGGCACCAGCCTCCCCTACCAGTGCCTACTTTTGTTCCTGGTACTTTTGAGAAGATACATTAACTTCAGAACTTTGAGATCTATTACTGCAGGCTTTTCCTAGGCTTGTGTCTGCTCTTGGAAACTCTTCAAGGGAGAGAATCATTCGTGCATGAGAACTCATCATGAGTAAGTAAATGACTAGCTCTCTAGAGTGGGGTCTTATAGCCTTGTCATTCTACAGCCTCATTTTTATCTATATTTACTAACTCACCATATGGTGGAAATTAACGGAATCATCCAAATTCTTACTCCTGGAAGCTGGGGACCAGAGGAGTCTTCTTTGGGTACTAGCACTTAATACAATTTTCCCCTTCTCTCAGACAGTTCCAATGTAACCATGTAGTTCCACCACCGAATGTCTCCTATAAGCCTACGGGAGCACCATCTCCACCTTGTAGCTTACAGTGAGTCCCCTTCATGGGAACGAGTTCCATTTCAAGAGCATATTCATAAGGCCAATCTGTTCAAAAGTCCAACAAAGTTAGCTTAAGACAGTCAGCTACATAATACTGTACTATAATAGGTTTATAATACTTCTCACACAAGTAATACACAAAAAGCAAACAAATGTATGCACACACACACACACACACACACACAAATAAAGAAAACATTTCTAACCTTACAGTACAGTACCTTGCAAAATACAGTAGTACCAACTACATCACCACTCTTCACATTTGCTTCTGGACGTCTGGGCTTGAAATAAAGATACTGTACTACTGCACTCTATACAGTACTTTACAGTAAAATACAGAAAAGCACAACTGCTTTTAGAGGATGCATGCACCTAACAATGTATGCCAGACATGCGAACTAATTTATGTGATTGGACACACGAACACGTTTGCAGCTTTGAGAGTTTGCAACTTGAAAGTTCGTGTGTAAGCGACTTACTGTATTTCTGTTCCAGCTAAATATTAAAGTAGCCTCCATTCTGTTATCATCTGCTTTAGCTCACTTTGACTTTTCTTCTTGCTTAGCCATATCACAGCACCTGGTATTTTTTCTCCCTCAAACATTTCCCTCAACTCCCCTCTTTTTGGTAGCATTCTTTATTCCAGAGAGAGGGTCACAATTTGATAACCTCAAGAATGAGAAAAAGCATCACAAGACGGCCTGATGCCACTCCTGAGCATCTTCCATGGATGGGAAGAATGCCAGCCCTGCACATACTCAGACCCTGACCAGCAACCCTGCTTCCTGAGCCACTACTCTAAGATGGGACACGCAGTTTTGAGGGCATAGCTCGCTGTGGCCCCCTTTGCCTGGCAAATCAATAAAGCTATTTCTTTCTATTTTACCCCAAACTCTGTTTCTGAGAGTTAATCCACATTGGTGTACAGTGATGAATTTCATCAACATTTCTAGGCCGCCTGCAACTATGTTTGTCATAGTCCCACAATGAGAGTTCCGTGAGGCTTCAGGCAAGCTGCATCCCACATGGACCTCAGCTCCCTCTTCAGAAATGAAAATTATATGAACCATGGATGTACTTTTCCTTTCTGGTGTGTTATTTTAAAAATTAAATGAGTTATGTATGTGAGCTACAGAGTGATGGTGTCATACTGGAAAAGTCTTCAGGATCAGAAGATGTGTAGGCATCATCTGTGGGTTTCTAGGTACAGAAACACTCTGTATTAGTGATAATGTCACTTCACAGAGTCAGTCAAATGGTACAAAAAAGAGCCTTCTTGAATGTGTTTCAAATCTTGACATGTAAGTGACCATAAAGTTTTCTGGGCATTCTTCTACTCAGTCTGTGTCCCATTCCCAAACCCAGGGTTAGAGCCCACCATGTCTCAGCAGGGGTACCAGCTCACCCCTCTATACCACAAAATCAGACACCCCACCATGGGGTGTGTACCCCAGAGGGAGGTATAGGCAGGTTCACTGTGTTCTGAATCACCAGCGGCGGGGCAGGGCCATCTGCTCATGCACAAAGACAGCTCACTGTCCAAAAAGTAAGTTTTACTGACTGTATGAAAAATGCAGAGAAATTCCATGTTACCGTGAAGCTGGTTGGGGCATAATTGTTGAAAGTAAGAAGTTTAATAACTTTTGAATTGACAGTACAGTGATGTGGTTGAGGAAATAGTTTTATTTTATTCATGGCTATCCCCACTTTGCACATTTCTAGCATGTACACAATTTAGTTGCCATGATTTAGCTTGATAATACCAGACCCCCAATACTATGGTTCATAGTTCACAGAATATGAACTGTGAATGTGAATATGAACCACAGAATATGAACTGTGTATAACTGAATAGAGTACAAACTCGGTTGGTTTGATCTCTGGGTCAGGAAGATATCCTGCAGAAGGGACTGGCTAGGGAAAGGTTTCCATACCAGTATTCTTGCCTGGAGAATTCCATGGACAGAGGAGCCTGGCAGGCCCCAGCCCATGGGGATGCAAAAAGTCAGACATGACTGAATGACTAACACTTTCACACTTTTCACTTTGTTCCTCTCTCTCCATTCCACAAATCACTACATAAATAACAGGTGCACCATGATCAGTGACCAGGCACATCCCTTCTTTCAAAGTCTGTCGGTAACTGGTCACTGTGTGTCTGGTACGCTGTTTATACACAGACAACAAAGAAGGTAGCTGTGCTGCCTAGGGATAAGCCCATGTGACATTTTATAGAAAAGGAATTGTGCCATTTGCAGAGATGTGGATGGACCTAGAGAATATTGTACAGAGTGAAATAAGTCAGAAAGAAAAAAACAAATATCATATATTCATACATATATGTGGATTCCATGAATAGAAAAGTGGTACAGATGATCTTATTTGCAAAGCAGAAGTAGAGATTCAGACATAGAGAACAAACATACGGATACCGAGTGGGTAAGGAGGAGTGGGATGATTGGGAGAAAGGGATTGACATATATACACTTTGATACTGTGTATAAAATAGATAACTAATGAGAACTGACTGTATAGAACAGGGAACTCTACTCAATGCTATGCGGTGACGTAAATGGGAAGGAAATTCAAAAAGAGGGGATATAGGTAAACATATAACTGATTCACTTTGTTGTACTGCAGAAACTAACACAACATTGTAAAACAACTTTACCTCAGTAAAAATCAATTTTAAAAAAGAAATAGAATTCTATTAAAAAAGGAAAGGACTGGCCCACAAATATGCAAGTGCAAAGAAAAAAAAAGTGATGATGCTGGAAGCAAAATGGGAATCGGATATAATGGAGTTAGACAAAAACAGCTGATCTGACCATGGGGATATTGACATTGCCACCATTCAAAGAGATTCTAAATATGTAGCTAAAAGGACTTGGTGAAGGCCAATTTACATTAATGAAGAAAGTGTTTTTGACAAAAAAAGGAGGCAATATTCTAAAGCAAGTGATGTCAGCAGAACAATTCATGTTAAAAGGAACTCTTGGAGATATTTCATGACATTGAAAGAGAAAAGGATAAAATGCTAAAAGCTAATCCAAATTTAGAAAAGGAGATGACAGTTCCCCAAGGCATAGATAGAAAACATGTTTGCTTGTGTGATAAATTATACAAGGAGAAGACGAGACCTGTTCAAGTAATACTTGATAAGTTTTTTTAACAACAAAGAAATTCACTAATACTCACTGTTTCTAATAGTTTAATTATAGTGTACAAATGAATATTCGTTTTATTATTTTTCATTTCCAACAGCAAGAGCTTCAATGTTTTAACAAAAAAATAAAGGTCATAGTACAATCATAAGTACTGTACTGATAATTAAGACTGTTTGGTATGGTTATAGTGTACACAAACATTTTTATGGTCCTGTACTATCATCTAACAGGAAGACTGCTGATATATACGTATTTATACAGGGAGAAACTAGGTGACAATAGTCACAAAGAAATACATGTTCATTTAATGTCTATCAGATATAAAATGTGATTCTTGAAGCTGTAGGGAAGAAAAATGAATTGGATGTGCTTATTACCCTCAAGGACTTGATGGTTTCCTTTAAGAAGATGAGGATTCCACATAAAGAAAGCAGTTATAATGTAAGGATAGTTCACATTTAAAATGCTACTCTAAAGTAAACACTCTCTAAATAGGGACAAAGTTTTTATTTAAGGGGAATATTTTGGCCAGGAACTGATCTTGCAAAAAGGGAAATTAAAGTATAAAAACAGGTGTATCTTTTCATTTATCAGCATTTAATTTCAAAATTCAACAATGTCTTAATTTATAAGATGCATAAAATAGGACCACATTTTCTGCTGGCATGATTTTTCTTTAGTTTTGCACAAGCAAAATACACCACTCTTTGCTTTGTGTTGGATTTTTAAACCACCATTAAAAAATGAGCAATTTTAAAAAATATATTTTATGGTTATCAATTTTCTATAGAGCTTTTCAATATCTTTCTGTATGCAAATCCTTCTTGCTTGACACTCCTATGCAGTTGTAATTCTTAATGACTCTTCTCTCTTTCACTGGTCTGATTCTGCCATATTCTCACTTGTCCATGACTTAAGTTTAACTCGAGCAATTATCCTACCTCATTTTCATAGATGCCATAAGTCTTGTAGTTTGCAATCTGATTTTGTAGCTGATTTGCACTGTTGTAACTCTAAATTCTGGCAAGCAACAGAAAACTGTCAAATGAAGGTGATATGATGAGCTACACTGGGGGTCAACAAACTACTGCCCAGAAATAACTCTGGCCCACTGCCTATTTTTATAAATAAAGTTTTATTAACACACAGTCATGAGCAACCTTTCATACTTCTATTGTGCATGACTGCTTTCAGGCTACAGTGGCAGAGCTGAGTAGCTGTGACAGGGACAATATGGCCCCAAAGCCCAAAATATTTACTGTCTGCCAGTTTACAGGAAAAACCTTTCAATCCTTACTGTAGAAAGATGCTAATGTTGAGTAAATAGAGATGGTGGACACTGATTTGACTGGGGTCAATTAGTCAGTAGAGGTTTGGGATTTACGACTCTTGCTTTCATGCCAACTTTTAAGAGTTAAAAAAATGCAGTAAATATCTGACTAAGGAGTATCCCTCAATATTAAAACAATGAAATTTTTATTATATTTCTAGTGATATGAAATGCTATAGTATTTTTAAAAATATTTTTCACACTGTATTTTAGAGGAGAAAAAGCTCCCTATAGTTAATGACAGGAAAGGTCCTTGTGAAAGGTGGCATGTCTACAGGATTTCAAAGGATGCACAAGACTAAGGGTCAGAACATGCTCTGGAAAAAACAATTTGGATGGCCATTCTCTGTAGTTAAGGTAGTAAACGATAATAAATCACCTTACTGATATGGCAAAGTATAGTTAGCACAAGAGATGGATAGAAGCTGGGTCTGATTAAAATATTCCTGATTCCTATAGAGCTAAAGATGTTGGCAACAGTTCCAGTTGGATCATAAAGAAGGCTGAACCCTGAAGAATTGATGCTGTCAAACTGTGGCAGTGGAGAAAACTCTTGAGAGTCCCTTGGATAGCTAGGAGATCAACCAGTCAATCCTAAAGGAAATCAACTCTGAATATTCACTGGAAGGACTGATGCTAAAGCTGAAGCTCCAGTACTTTGGCCACCTGATGCAAAGAGCCGATTCACTGAAAAAGACCCTGCTGCTTGGAAAGATTGAGGGCGGGAGGAGAAGGGGGTGACAGCGGATGAGATGGCTGGATGGCAGCACTGATTCAATGGACATGACTTTGAGCAAACTCCAGGAGACAGTGAAGGACAGAGAAACCTGGTGTACTGCAGTCTATGTGGTTGCAAAGAGTCAGACACAACTTAGCAACTGAACAACAACCAGTAATAAAGACATAAGGATGGCTCTGGCAAAGGGTAACCAAGACACCTGCCACCTGCCCCTCTCCAAGTTCCTAGTGGGGTACCACCCCAAAGCCCTAACGGTGGTCAGTGTGGCTAGTTCCTTTTCAATTAGTGCTCAGATTTTGGAAGCAAGTCTAAGTGAAATTTCTCTTCGTGGTATTAACAAATCATTGAAGTCCTCCTTTTTCAGGAAATCCTCAGGACCCAAAGGAGCAAGCCCTATGCCCTTAGTGATAGAATTTTGGGCAAGGGAGTAGACCTAGTGGAGGCAGATTTTTTCTCTCCTCAACAAAATATTCAACTTTCATGGGGTTACTTGTCCTTTCCTCCTTGAGTTACACATTTAGTCCGAGCCAGTCTCTTTCAAATTAAGGCTCTCTTCAAATGTATGATTGTCTGGCCAGCTCCTGGAACACAGCAAAAGTGTTCATCTCCAGAAGCCTTATCTCAGCAAGCTGTCTCGCTAATGACCGTGCTCCTCGCCCACAAGGCCTTGGCAGTGACTAGCGACGCAGGGGGTCCACAAGGCTGGGGAGTAGGATCGCAGCCTTCGGATCTGTCTTAGACTTTGTCAGCTGGGAGAGGAGCCCAGACTGAAGCCCAGCAGCTGCCTGTCAAGGGAAGGAGCGCCTGCAGTGCCTCTGAGTTCCAGGCTGTGCTTCAAAAGCAGCTGCCAGCCCAAGGTGTGAGGCCATACCAGCGGAGCCAGAAGCAGCTTTGCTGACTGCTCTGCTTCAAGGCTGCTTAGGGACCCTAAGCTGCTTGGGGAGTGAATTCTGTCCTGCATGTGCCTCTGGGGAATTTGACTGATAGCGGGAGTAGGATTTGGGACTAATGATAGAGTCAGTTCCCTGTTGCTCCAATTTGTTTTATTTTCCAGTAAATATAATTATAGACAGTAGTTTTAAGATGTTTTAACTGCTCCAAAGTTGCTTTCTTCCAAAAATTGGACTGTATGTTGCTGAGAAGGCATTCAAAGTCATTCCCAGTATGCATCTGGCTTGAGTCCTGCCCTCACTTCATCTGCCTACTGGTGATTGGGCCAAACTTTTGTTTTTAATCAATTTTTATTGGAGGACAGTTGCTTTGAGCTTCCCTGGTAGCTCAGTGGTAGAGAATCTGCCTGCAATGCAGGAGACACAGGTTTGATCTCTGGGTCAGGAAGATCCCATGGAGAAGGAAATGGCAACCCACTCCAGGACTGGACAGAGGAGCTTGGTGAGCTACAGTCCATGGGGTCACAAAGAGTCAGACACTACTTAGCTAAACAATAACAAAAACAAAGATGCTTTACAATGTTGTGCTAGCCTCTGCTGTAGAGCAACATGAATCAGCTATACATACATATATATATATATATATGTATATATATCCCCTCTTTTGGATTTCCTTCCCATTTAGGTCACCAGAGGGTACTGAGTAGAGTTCCCTGGGCCATACAGTAGGTTCTTGTTAGTTACCTATTTTATACATAGTATCAATGGCTTAGTGGTTAAGAATCTACCTGCCAATGCAGGAGACACTGGTTCAATCCCTTGGTTGGGAATATCCCCTGGAGAAGGAGATGGCAACCCACTCCAGTATTCTTGCCTGGGAAATCTCATGGACAGAGAAGCCTGGTGAGCTACAATCCATAGGGTTGCAAAGAGTCGTACACAACTGAACATGCACACACATCAATGGTCTATGTGTGTTAATTCCGATCTCCCAATTCATCCCATCCTCCTCCCCCTCCTTGGTGTCCATACATTTATTCTCTATGCCTGTGTGTTGCAGAAACCAGTACTTGAGAAACCAAGAACCACACTCAGAGAGTTGGAGAATTCAGCTTTCTTACACTGGTGGGCCCAGAGGAGTTAACACTCCAAGCTCTGAGCCCCGAACAAAGGGATTACAGAGTTTTTATAGACAGACTATAGTGGGCGACACTAGCTGTTAATAGACTGGTTTAAACTAAGGGGTTTCACTCGTGTGGGAACAGCAGTCAAGATGGGGAGGGGGTTGCCTGATCTTTACACAGACAGGCATGATTAAACAAGTTTTCAGGGGCCAGGTAATTGCAAAGAGCAGGACAAGGGTGAGTGAGATAAACTCCAGTTCCTAGTATTGCAAGTCCCCACTTTATGAGACGATATGACCTGCATGATCTAGACTTTGCGAGGGGCAAGCTGAGTTACAGAGGCAAAAGGAGAAGGAGGTTATATAAAATTTTAACTTTTCCTCTTCATGTGTCTCTGCTTCTGTTTTGCAAATAAGATCATCTATACCACTTTTTTAGAGTCCACATGTATGGGTTTGTATGTACAATAGTTGTGTTTTTCTTTCTGACTTAAATTTTCAAGGCACATATGTAACCGCTTCTCCCTGGCCATCCCAGACCCTATGACTTCTTCCTGCTCAAACATGCTTACCACACCAGCCATCTTCCCTACTGGCCTGAAAGCTCTTTATGAGCAGAGACTGTCCTGCTCAGCTTTATATATTCTTTATTTCCTAGTATTAGGACGTGCTGATACTGCATGCTGTGTGACACAGGCCAAATGGCTTTGCCACTCTAATCCTCAGTTTTCTTTACTATAAAATGAGGGAGTTGAAATAAATGGTCCCTTAAGTCCCATCCAGCTTTTACGCAGGGCAAATTACTACCCAATTTGGCTCTTATTAGCTATGTTACTATAGACAAGTTTTTACCTTCTGAGACTACTTTCATTTTTGGAAACCGGAATAATACCCATTCCCTGTAAGCTATATGCATATTAAATATTTATTATTACATAATTACTAAGGGCTGCTTTCCTTTCCATAAATAAATGCAAGAAAGCTGTAAAATGAGATCTATCATTTTTGCCACAATCCAGATGATAAAATATGCTCAAGGAAATGAAGTAACTGCTCCAGGATTACACGGTTAGGAAATAGACATGTTAGCTTTCAAACCTCAACAGCCTCCAGGGCAGCCTCTGTTGTGTTTACTGAGTTTGCATGAGAAATGAGTAATTTACAAGCCAGCATCACAATAGCCCCCAAATTGGCAACCATTCTTTTTGCCAAGAACAAAGTCCATGATGTATCAAAGGGCATTTAAGGTTTTCTTAGTTACCTGACCTTGACTTTAACCTTCAACTTCCATGTTCTTTAAACATAACTTAGACGCAGGCTACTTATTTTCAAGGCTTCCCTGATGGCTCACTTGTTAAAAATCCACCTGTCAATATAGGAGATGTGAGTTTGATCCAAAGGTCAGAAGATCACCTGGAGAAGTAAATGGCTCTCTACCCCAATATTCTTGCCTGGGAAATCCCATGGAAAGAGGATTCTGGTGGGGTACAGTCCATGGGGTTTGCAAGAGTCAGACACAACTTAGCGACTAAACGCTAGCAATTTGTTTTTAAACTGTGAATAGAAAACACCTTTGTTTATACTGGGTTCTTACTAACATGCATTTTACCATTTTTGTATAAAGTCTCCTGGTAGAAACCTTTTCCCCTCTTTGTCGTCCTAACTCAAAGGATCATATTTCTAGGAAAACTTGTCTCATTACCATTCCCTTCACTTTCCCAAAAATGTGATTCAGTGATTCTCATACAAAGAAAGTTCAGCAGAGGGAGACATTGCTATGGGCTGGTAAGGACTGGGAGTACATCCTGAATGGGAAGGGACAGAGCAAGCCAGGAAGAATTCTTTTGGACCCTGGCACAATTCCTAAAGAAGAGACTTTGGCATTCCTCATCCCTGTTATTTGTCAAACTAACTGGTATGTGGGATAAATAACCTGAGTAGAAGATAGTTGAGATCATATTTTAAAAAGCTTTGAATATCAGGATAAGGAATCTGGACTTCAACCTGTGGCTCAGCTTTGTTCTGGGGGGCTCTCAAGCCATGTGCCTCACCTGGAGCGCTCGTTAGAAGCAAAGGTTATGGATCTGTTCCAGTCCTACTGAATTCTAGTTTAATAGTTTCATAGTTTAATAAGCACCCTAGGGGACTCTAGGCACCTTGCAGTTTGAGAAACGGTGTCACAGAATTTGGGAGAATACTGTTTGTGAAAGGACCTTCAAGGCAGAATGGCAGTGGGGACTTACTGAGGAAGATGGTTCTGGTAGCAATTTGGACCAGGGACTGGAGAAAACAGTGAACCCACTGAGGGCTCCAGCAACTGTCCTCAAAGATCATGATTCCAGACTGCCCTTGATGGTTGACTATGAGCAGATCTTGATTGCTAGAATCCTGCCATCTCCAATAAATGACATTTTTCAAGTTTCAGTTATTCTTCCCACAAGCTGTAAGGTTGTCAAGGTACTACAAAATGCACGGTCAAAAGACTAACTTTGACTAGAACTGAGATCTCTTGATGTCAGACGAGGACTTTTTTGACAAGTGACAAGCAGGGGACTAAGGCTATATGTCCTTTTTATCAAAAATAAAGAACAAACATCTAGATCTCCCCGGGTACATTGCAGTGAAGCTTTTAGTTGCAATGAAAATCCCCAAGTTATGCCCTGTACTTGACTAAATGTATAGAAATTGGGAAAGTGGACAGCTAGAAATGTATATTCTCTGAATTATACTGCAGGGAGCCTAGAAAAGGCTGAAGGAACCCCCTGGCTTTGCTGGGATCATCAAACGAAGGCAGAAAAAGCCAGTTCTGAATATTGCTTCAAATGCTACTCAGTGAGGAAAGAGAACAGAACCCTGATGGAAAGCGTATATGACTCAGCATCATTAGTGTTTCCTTGAGTTTGGTACAGCCTGAATTTTTAGGGAATCAGAAGGGTGGGAATGGTAACGAGAGATTAAAGGGAACAAAGGATTGTATCACAGTGATTTTCAGTTTTTCCTTTCCATCAGGCCACTTTGTCTCAAGCCAGATAAAATGCAGGATCAATAAAATAGCAAGTCATCTACTCCCTACTCCCTTCCCACTTACATATTACATCTGAATCCCTTCAAAATCATATTTCTTTTACAGTTATTGGTCCACACTTTAAATTGACCATCTATATCCATTATATGGAGATTTACTCAGGCTTCAAGGGCTGGAATCATTAGAAACAGAGATTGATGAGAAATAGCCTCTGGCTTAGTCAGACATTAACTCCATTTTGTTTATCGGGATCATTCTTAAGTATAGCATTTTTGGTATAACCATTTCATTGGGAACAGAGATAGACAGTGAGTGATTATTGGAAGACAACTATCTCTGAATGCTTAGCCCCTGAACATCAAGTACCAATACCTGACACATGGTAATCACTTAGGTGGTATGAATGAATGGTAGGAATCAATCACTCCAAGGAAATCATATTTTAAAAGTCATAAATTTTGATCTAAGTCAAAGAGTCAGACACGATTGACTGACTGAACTGAACTAAAGTCTAAGACAAGGAAAACATAACATAAATAAGTTCCTCCTTATCAGTAACTACTTTATTTTTTTTTTTTTCCAAATGTTAAGGCAATTTATTGAACACAATCATTAAATGACCTGTTCCTTTCCCATTTATTTGAATCCTGCCTTAATCATATATTAAATCTTCTTTTTTTTTTTTTAATTTTTACTTTATTTTACTTTACAATACCGTATTGGTTTTGCCATACATTGACATGAATCCACCATGGGTGTATACGAGCTCACAATCCTGAATCCCCCTCCGACCTCCCACCCCATATCCTCTCTCTGGATCATCCCCGTGCACCAGCCCCAATCATCCTGTATCCTGTATCGAACATAGGCTGGTGCTTCGTTCTTACATGATAGTATACATGTTTCAATGCCATTCTCCCAAATATAAACAGATTTAACTCTCCAAAGAAGAAACAGAGATTGTTCCGCTGAGGGCCCAGACAACCACTACCAGCTCTGTGGTTCAGGGATATTACTTAGCCACTCTGTAACTCATTTTCTTATCCTAAAATAAAGATTATGAAAGTTCTGATCAACTTTACTGTGAGGATGAGGAGTGAATACATGGAATGTCTAGGATAATAGCCTGCCATGCAGCAAGCTCTCACTTAAATCTGCTATTTTGGCTGATGCTACTGTCATATAGGGATTGGGGGCAGGAGGAGAAGGGGACGACAGAGGATGAGATGGCTGGATGGCATCACTGACTTGATGGACGTGAGTCTGAGTGAACTCCGGGAGTTGGTGATGGACAGGGCGGCCTGGTGTGCTGCGATTCTTGAGGTCTCAAAGAGTCGGACACGACTGAGCAACTGAACTGAACTGAACTGTCATGTTGAATGAGAGAATGCTGATCTCTTCCTTGTGCTTGTAAGATACAAAAAAGAGGAAAGGGTATTTCTCTTAACACACTACAGTGGGTGGTCAATAAAAGACTATCAAGAATAAATATATTAATTAAGTTAATGTCTGTGGATGAAAGAGAAAAGAAATATCAGCCTGAGGCATCAAGAAAACAACAGCATGAAATAAATCAGTGTGAAACAAGAAAAAACGGTACTGGCAGAATGGATTTATTTTAAAAAAGTATATAAAATTATTTAGTTCTAGAACCAAAGAAATAAAAAGGGCAAAAGGTTTATGACACGGGATTTGACAATGATTTCTCAGATAAGACACCAAAGACACAGGCAGCAAAACAAAAAATAGACAAATTAGACTTCATACATTTTAAAATATGCATTAAAAGATACTATCAACAGAATAATAAAGTAATCCAAAGAATAGAAGAAAATATTTGCAAATCATATATCTGATAAGGGATTAATATTCAGAATATATAGAGACCTCCCAAAACTCAACAACAAAAAAACAAACAACCCACTTGCAAAATGAGCAAAGGCCTTGACTAGATATTTCTCCAATAAGACATGTAAGTGACCAATAAGACATGTAAGTGACATGTAAGTCACCCAATAAACACATGGAAAGATGCTCAACATTACTATTTTTAGGGAAATGCAAATCAAAACCACAGTGAGATACCACCTCACATCATTAGGATGGCTATTATCAAAATATACAAATAAAAGTGCTGGGAAGGATGTGGAGAAACTGGAACCCTTGTGCATTCTTGGTGGTCATGTAAAATGGTATAACCACTGTGGAAAACAGTATGGAGGTTCCCCAAAGAATGAAAAATTGAGTTTTCATATGATCCAACAATGCCACTTCTAGAGATAAGCCCAAAAGAATTGAAAGCAGGGTCTCAGGGAGGTATTTATACACCCATTTCCATAGTATGTTATACCCATATCACATACCCATAATATGCAAGAACAAGGACATTCCATTTCTGTGGTATTCTTTCCATAAAGTCACAATCCCAGGCTAATCTTGAGAAAACAATGAGACACAACTGGATTGAGGAATATTTTACACCTGGCCAGTATTCCCCAAGACTCTCAAAGCCATGAAAAGCAAGGAAACACTCAGAAATTGGCAGGAACCAGAGGAGATGGAGGAGATGATGGCAAAACAAAGCATGGTATCTGTGCTGCTCTGGATCCTAGAACACAAAAGACACCAGTACAGAACGGCTAGACCCAGACTAAGTCTAAACTATAGTTAACAGTGAATATCAGCTTCTGTTTGACAGATGTATCACAGTCATGCAAGAAATCAACAATGAGGGGTATATATGAGAATTCTCTTTCCAATTTTTACAATTTTTCTATAAATTGGAAATTATTCCCAAACAATAAGTTTAGCCTAAAAACTAAATAAAATATTCAGTTATTTCCTAATTTGTATACCATGGTATTTAATATTTATCCCTACAAAACAATGGGTTACACTGAGTTCAAACTCTCTGATAAATGAAAAGCAAAATATTTTTTAAAAGAGCCCCAAATTAAACCATTGAGGATTATTTACCATAAGTTACACAACACGTCCTGCAATCTACTCTTGAATAAGATACACTGCATCACAAAATACTGGAAACAGTGAAACAGTAATAGCTGGGCGTCTGAATTTGTGACCTTAAGCTAATTTCTAAGACAAAACTGGGTGGTAGAGATATTTCTTAAAGCTATAGCAACCACATTAATTGTATAATTCTAATATCCAAGAACATGTCATTTTTTGTCTGTTTTTACTGGCTTAGTCTTGTCTTTTGTCAATAACTTAGACATGTCCCACAGCCCAGTAAAACGATTTGCTATCATAATATAGTGCCAGCCATTTCTTTGTTTGCTTTGCTTTTTTTCTGCGGAGGGGAATACTTGGTGTTCAAGCATAGACTTTTTTGTGTATGTGAGTGGAGAAGGAAATGGCAACCCACTCCAGTGTTCTTGCCTGGAGAATCCCAGGGATGGGGGAGCCTGGTGGGCTGCGGTCTATGGGGTCGCACAGAGTCGGACACGACTGAAGCAACTTAGCAGCAGAACAAAAGTAGCTCAGAACAGAGGAAACCATGGAAGCAAAAGACAAAAGTGAGTGTGTGAGAGAAACAGATGGAGTGGTCTCTTTCATTATTTCTAACCCATTGTAGCCTCTTGTGTTTCTAAAATACATTTAAACACATCAGTACACAGAATAGACTGATCTCTCTCAGCTGCTTAGGGACATAAAAAGCATAGAAAAGTAAACTGAGAATTTGAAATAATTCAAACTACTGCTTCCTCAGAGTAATGAGTGTACACGTTAAAAATGAGATAAATGGCTAATTCCTGAAACCCAGACAGCTCCTGATTAATGCCCTGTCACCATTACAGATGAAGTCATAGGGTCAGTGAGGTCGAATTATTAGGCTCTGACCACATAACTGATAAGTGACGGATACAGGATTAAAACTTATTTCTTATTTCAGAACCCACAGTCCAACTTTAAACCATACTGATTCTAAATACAGTGATATTACTGGTCATCCAGGTAGTCTCTGTTAAAATTAGGATTAACAGCAATCTTCAGTCATCATACAGGGACACATCTGATCTTTTCCCGTTGAAAGTGCAGTTGCTGTCAAAAAGTATGAATATTTGAATCAACACTATGTTAAACTGCTTTCTGTAACACTTGCATCAATTGCTAAACAAGTGTCACACACTTATCACAGCCTCTCTTGCAACAAATCTTATTATTGTAGCCCTTTTCAGTCACGTGACATACCTTGTTTTCATTTGTATTTCTTGATTACATATGTGGCTGGATGTATTCATATGTATTGGCTTTTTGTAGTCATGCGTTTGTTTTATTTTTATTTGGCTCTTGGTAAGTGATTTGGTTTTATGATTATCACTCAATGGCTCATTATTTTCAAACGAGTTATTGAATGCCAGCCCTGATGCTGGGAAAGAGTGAAGGCAGGAGGAGAAGGGGACTACAGCAGATGAGATGGTTGGATGACATCACCGACTCAATGGACATGAGTTTAAGTAAACTCTGGGAGCTGGTGATGGACAGGGAGGCCTGGTGTGCTGCAGTCGATGGGGTCGCAAAGAGTCGGACACGACTGAGCGACTGAACTGAACTGAATCCTAAGTCAGATATTTTTCCAGATACCAGGATTACACTGGTAAACAAAATAGTTTCAATCTATGTCTTATGGAATTTACAAACCAGTGGAGAAAACATTGAACAAACGATGAGAGAAACGAGGAGCATACACTAGGAGGACCTGTTGTGATCTGGAGTTCAGGAAAGACATCCTGAAGATGTGACTGAGATCAAAAACATAAATAAAATGTAGCTGGATAAAGGGAGAGGGCCAGTAACAACAAGTACAACAACTCTAAGATAATGTGAATATCTTTTATTGATTTGAAAGAGTTTAGCGAGCTTTGTTTTTCTTGATAGATATCTTCAGTCTATATTAAGGGTATTAATCTTTAATGTCATTTGTTATCAACATCATTTACCCTTTTCCTTACACTTTAATTTGGGGTATTTTCACTCAGAAATGTTTTTGCTTCCACACAAATTATAATAAATGATCCTTTATTTTTTGTGTACACTTTAATATACTTCATAACTTTATCTCTGCTACAAAACCTAATATTCTCCAGCTCATAGATGTGTGACATCTATTTTATTCAGCTTAATCTCCGCTTCTAGTTGAAACCATTTTCCCATTCCTTTATCTTCACTACCTCTACTATCGTCCCAGTATGTGTTAGCTATTGCTGTGTAACAAACTAACTTAACACCTAGTAAAGGAAAGTGAAAGTCACTCAGTCATGTTTTTGCTAACCCATGGACTATACAGTCCATGGAATTCTCCAGGCCAGAATACTGGAGTGGGTAGCCTTTCCCTTCTCCAGGGGATCTTCCCAACCCAAGGATTGAACCCAGGTCTCCCACACTGCAGGCAGTTTCTTTACCAGCTGAGCTACCGAGGAAGCCCAATAGGAAGGCCAATATCGTTTATTATTGTTCATAAGTCTATGGTTTTCCTGGATGTTTCTGCTGATATGAGTTGGACTGGCAGGGCTCAGTTAGACATCTGGGTTCAGCTCTAGTTAGTAATGTAGTTCTGTGCAGGCCTCTCGGATGTCTGGGACCTCAGCTTGGTCAACTTGGCTGATTGAGCTCTGCTGCAGCTCTGTTGACCTCCATCCTGCAGCGGGTAGCTGAACTTGCTCTTACAGTTGAGGCAGAGTTCCAAGAAAAGGAGCAAAAATGTGTAAGGCCTCGGCTGAAACCGAAACAACATTGTTTCCACCACATATTATTTGCTAAGGCAAACCCCCAAATTAGTTTTATACACAGGAGATAAGGAAATAAACTATCTCTTCCCGGGAGAGGCCATCAAATTACAAAGGAAATGAATGCAAGAAGTGATGAAGGATTTGGGGTTGCTTTTGAAATCTACCATAACCACCAAGGTTATGAGGGCAGGGGATTCAGAAGAAGGGGGCAATAGAGGGTGAGATGGTTGAATGGCATCACCTTAGTGGACATGAGTTTGAGCAAACTGTGGGAGATAGTGAAGGACAGGAAGCCTGGAGTGCTGCCGTCCATGGGGTTTCAGAGTCAGACACCACTTAGCTACTGAACAACAAAACCATTAACTGGAATTTTTGTTTCCTTATTTTAATTGGTTTAAACTTCCTCTTCCTTCAAGGTTCAATTCAAATTCACTGATTAATATTTCATACTACACATCTAATACCTAATACTTAGCATGTATTTCACCAAACACTATTCCAAACATTTTGGACCCTTAACTGAGTTAATTGTCACAAGAAAATGTGAGATAGGTAGGATTATTGCTTCCATTTTATAGTTGAAGAAGGGGTTCTGAAGTAACTTTTCTCAAGGACTCAGAGCTAGAATGTCGAGCCTAAATGCACATTTAAGCATAACAAAGAAGTTCATGGTTTAACCTCTGAGCTTTTACTTTCTTAAAAATCTAAGCTGTTTATGGAAAGCCATGAAAAATGTTATATTAAATCAAAGTAGCCATATATCACTTTCTTCTAAATCAAAAAACATTTTTAATTAGTTTATATAGTATAAACTGAGGGACAGGAGTCATTGATTCTAAGAGTCTCCAACACTGATAATACTATCCACTCATGTACTTTCTTTCTACAAATTAGAAGTAAAACCACATTTACTCAGTTTTTAAACAGATTTTTGGTCTTTTTTCACAGCAGTGTGGTTAGAGAAATCCTTGCTCTAAAACAGATAAGGTAAGGTTAGTCTTGTTATTATAATACATTGGGTTGGCCAAAACAGTTTATTTGGGTTTTTGCATAGGATGTTGTAGAAAACCCAGAGAAAATTTCTTGGCCAACCCAACATTTCAGTTCTTTGAGATCAGAAATTAGGTCTTCTATGACTGCTTGTGTCCCCTGTGTTTGTAAAGGATGATAAACATAATTGTGGAACTAGAGACTCGTAGAGGTCAACCGGTACAAACTTTATAAGAGAAAAACAGACCCATAGAAGAGGTTTGGCTCCCAGCCACTTGAACAACTGGTGACACTTTTTGGTCTAAACCTTGTTCTGTCTATTCCCAGCTCAGAGCTCCTCTCCCATCTTTGCTTGATGCACTTGAATACAAAGGAGTAGTATTTCCTTTCCTTTATATACAGTGCTATAGGTGTATGGTTTGGTCTTTTTCTCTAACTCATAAACTTGCCGGACTCAGCG
Source organism: Cephalophus harveyi (assembly GCA_006410635.1). Lineage (NCBI taxonomy): Eukaryota > Metazoa > Chordata > Mammalia > Artiodactyla > Bovidae > Cephalophus > Cephalophus harveyi. The sequence goes on from SJYT01016884.1 coordinate 170,678, forward strand.
CTCCTGGGAGTGTTAAAGCAGAATGCGCTTATTTACTTTTATTTTTTGTACTATTTTCCTTCTTCTTTATGATCCTGGCTTCTGTGTGACAGAAACACATAAAAATTGGCATAAAAGTAGGAAAATGTGCCCCAGATGCTGTATTAACTGTAAGATAAGTTTAAATGCCTCCAAAACAGGGTCTGGTCTCTTTTGTGTCAGCTCCCAAAGCAGCTCATCCTGAAGTTTTCTCTTTGTCTCTAATACAGGGACATGGTGTGGAGCAAAGACTCCACCAACCAACCAATGGCTTCACAACAGGTCAGGTTCGGCAGCTCTTAAGTCTGGACAGATAGGCAGCAAGAAGAAAAACCAGAACTCTGGTTCTGTCTCAGAAAACACTGTTGAAAACCATCTGGGAGTGGATTTCATCCCCAGGACCCTAGTAGGACCAGAGAAACAGATTTTTAGGCAAAGGTGGGAAGGAATAAGATCATGTCTAGGACTTCCCTGCTGATCCAGTGGTTAAGAATCTGCCCGCCAGTGCAGGGGACATGGGTTTGATCTCTAGTCCAGGAAGATTCCACATGCCACGGGGCAACTGGGCCCTTACTCCACAACTGTTGAGCCCAGGCACCGCAGTAAGAGAAGTCACTGCAATGAGAAGCCCATGGCCCACAACTAGAGAGAAGCCCCTGTTTACTGCAACTGGAGAAAAGCCCAAACAGCAACGAAGACCCAGTGCGGTCAAAATTACATAAATAAATTTTTTTTTGTTTGTTTTGTTTTCTTTTTTTTTTTTAATTTTATTTTTACTTTATTTTACTTTACAATACCGTATTGGTTTTGCCATACATTGACATGAATCCACCATGGGTGTATATTAGCTCCCAATCCCGAATCCCCCTCCCACCTCCCACCCCACATCATCTCTCTGACTCATCCCTGTGCACCAGCTCCAAGCATCCTGTATCCTGTACCGAACATAGGCTTGTGCTTCGTTCTTACATGTTAGTTTACATGTTTCAATGCCATTCTCCCAAATCATCCTACCCTCTTCCTCTCCCATAGAGTCCAAAAGTCCTTTCTATACATTTGTGTCTCTTTTGCTGTCTCACATACAGGGTCATCACTGCCATCTTTCTATATTCCATATATATGTGTCAGTATACTATATTGGTGTTTTTCTTTCTGGCTTACTTCACTCTGTATAATAGGTTCCAATTTCATCCATCTCATTAGAACTGATTCAAATGAATTCTTTTTAATGGCTGAGTAATACTCCATTGTGTATATGTACCACAGCTTTCTTATCCATTCATCGGCTGATGGACATCTAAAGAACTAAACAGACATTTTTCCAAAGAAGACATACGGATGGCTAACAAACACATGAAAAGATGCTCAACATCACTCATTATCAGGGAAATGCAAATCAAGACCACAATGAGGTACCATTTCACACCAGTCAGAATGGCTGCGATCCAAAAGTCTACAAGCAATAAATGCTGGAGAGGGTGTGGAGAAAAGGGAACCCTCTTACACTGCTGGTGGGAATGCAAACTAGTACAGCCACTATGGAGAACTGTGTGGAGATTCCTTAAAAAACTGCAAATAGATCTGCCTTATGACCCAGCAATCCCACTGCTGGGCATACACACCGAGGAAACCAGAATTGAAAGAGACACATGTACCCCAATGTTCATTAAATAAATTTTTTAAAGCACATTGTAACAACAAATTAAAAGCAATCAAGATTCTGTCTGGAACTTGTGTTTTCAAGGCTCCTTTTTTGCCTAAGGGGCTTGAAGAAGGGCTCCCCAGCACTGCCATGCTCCCTAACCTCTCCGCCATCCTCCAGTGTTGCGTGCCCTGCTCCATTCTCATCATAATCACAGTCACGAGTCACCCTGCGTCACCACTGCCCTACCTACAACCCTCCAGTACCTGCGCACTGGATGTACGAGCTCGGACCCAGGTTCACAGGGCCGTTCTCCTATGGTCTCTGCTCCTCTTCTGCCCCTCACCTCTCTCCATCCTCATCAAACCTCCTGCAGTTCCTCACAGGCTTTGTGCTCTTCCTACCCTCCACATCTCCACATGTGCTGCTCCTTCCAACTATAACTTTTTTTTCTCTCTCCTTCCCTATCCTACCCCTATTTGTAAACTGCAACCTACATAAACCGTCTTGGAAGGCTGTATGACACAGGCTTTTACTCTCTTCCCCCGGATTCTGCTCCATAATCCCATAGCAGCTTGGATCCCTTTACTATAAGGCTTCCCTGGTGGCTCAGATGGTAAAGCATCTGCCTACAATGCGGGATACCAGGGTTCAATCCCTGGGTCAGGAAGATCCCCTGGAGAAGGAAATGGCAACCCACTTCAGTACTCTTGCCTGGAAAATCCCATGGATGGAGGAGCCTGGTAGGTTACAGTCTATGTGGTACCAAAGAGTTGGACATGACTAAGCGACTTCTCTCTCTTTGTTATATCATAACTAAGGAAACATAAGATATCAGTTTGTGCAATGTGCCAAAATAAGTTATAATATGTATCTCTACCATCTAGCATGATGACAGAGATCAGTATAGGTTAGCAGTTAAGGTAGTCATCCCCCTGTGCTTAATTCCTGGCTCTATCACTTACTGTGTGTGTGCTGAGTTGCTTCAGATGTGTCCGACTTTTTGAGACCCTATGGACTGTAACCCACCAGGCTCCTCTGTCCATGGGGACTCTCCAGGCAAGAATACTGGAGTGGGTTGCCAGGCCCTTCTCCAGGCGATCTTCCCAACCCAGGGATCAAACCTATTACTTACATAAATTTGAGAATTTTCACTTAACCTCTCCAAATCTTGGTTTCCTCATCTACAAAACAATAATCAATGAACCTACATCTTTGGGCTATGTTGAGAACTACAAATTAACTCATGCAAAGTTCCTAGTGGGGATTCCCAAGTGGCATTTATGGTAAAGAACATGCCTGCCAACAGGAGGTGTAAGAGAGGTAGCTTCAATCCCTAGGTCCAGAAGGTCCCCTGGAGGAAGGCATGGCAACCAGCTCCAGTATTCTTGACTTGAAATCCCATGGACAGAGGAGCCTGGTGGGCTACAGTCCATGGGGGTCACAAAGAGTCAGACACGACTGAACAACATTGAACTTAACTTACTTAAAGTTCCTAGTACTGTGCTTAAGTCCTCAAATGTTAGCTGTTATTGTTAAGATGCTCATTGGTCAAAAACAGTGTATGAATAAAAAGCTAAAATTTTTGCCTCAGGTCTTAATGAACTTGCTGTTTAACCCTGGATAAATCAATCCCCCTTTCTAGGTTTTAGGTTCTTCATCAGGAATCTTAGAAGCCTCAGCAAAATTATTTCTAAAGGGCCATACAGAGACTGGCAGGAAACTGTTCCAGGCAGAAAACACTGGCAGTTCTGTTATTTGATTATCTTCCCCAAAACCTTTCATCTAAGTGAGTGAGTTGACAAATGAGAATAATAAAGCCAAGAGAGGTAAGGTGACGTGCCTAAAATCTTATAGACAAATGGAAGAACAAAATCTAAAACCTGAGCTTAACAACCCAAGGCTAATATCTTTTCTCATTGCTATTATATCAGATTTTATCTTGAACAGAAGGAGTCTCACTTAATCTCTGTCACATCATGTTGTATGTAGGCAAAATAAGAATTTTCTTAAGATTATAGACTTTTAGAACTACAATGAACTTTAAATATATTCTGATTCTACAAATGTAGCCATTGAGGACTCAAAAGGTGAAGTTCATTCAAGGTCACCCAGCATCACTGTGGGCTGCCCCTCATGGCCAACATAACCTTGATGGGTCTTTCTTGGCTCACGGCCTTGATTTGCCTAGAATATAAATTATTTCTTATATGTTATACGCTTCAATCAAGGATCAATTTCATATAACCAACTAAGTAGAGAAAATAATCTGAAGTGGAACATTTTGTAAATGACATTTGCTGCTATTAAGCAAGGATTTAAGGAGTCTCAATACATGGATAATGAGTAGGACTCGATGATGTTTCCATTACATGTTAATCATTTTTCTTCAATGACAAATTTTTGAGTGCTGACTATGTGCTAGATCCTGGGATCTTAGGTACCTGGGATACTAAAATGGATTTTAAAAAGTCTCTTGCTTATTATAAAGTATTCATTTCTTGTCATGATCCACTATCTAGCCTTGAGGCATGGACTACTCTAGCTAATTTTAAATGTGTTACCAAAATGGTTGAGCCAATGATTTTAAAAGCTTGGCATTTGTGATGTCAAGTCATGTATGAAGATGCTTAGTGGATGATGTTGGCTGATACTCCTTGGTACTGGAGTAACATCATCAAGCAGTCCTATTTGGCTTGAACATTTGGTTTTGTCCTGATCCAGGCCCAAAGATGGTATCCCTAGCCCTGGTCAGTTAAAGGATGCTCCTGTCTAGAAAAGGTGGACCTACCTTTCACAAAGACACATTCCATCCCTGTTATCTTAATCATGGTGTTTTTGCCAGTCTCCTCCTTGAAATCTGAGTTGAAAGAACAGGTAGATACCGTTCATGAAGCCTGTGTTCCAGAAATGGAGAAAGAGCTGTCCAATGGCACAAGGTGAGTGAGATAAGCTAGGACTAGACACGGGGTCTCCTGCTGACTCCCTGTGATATCTCTGCTACAAGTGCACTCCTCAGAGTGAACATGAGGAACAGAGGGAGGAAGCAGGTGCCTTTACTTCATCGAGGAATGCAAGGAAGTCTGAGAAGGGAAGTGGCGTGTGCAGGGTCATGTGTCTGGGAATTGACTGAGGTGAATCCAGGACTGAGGCTTCCTAACTCCAATGATATCATCCCCTCATGAAGAAGATCTGAGGACCATATGCATGCCCAGGAAATGATGCCAGAGAAGCCTTAATCTGAAAATATTATGTCCCATTGCAAGTATAGAGTATTATTTTCTGGCCTCACCCAACTCACGTTTAAGTCCTGGCTCCACCACCTTCTAGACTGGTTAATTTTTACCCCCAGAGACTGTGGGAGACCCTGAGGCAATATGGAGAGACAGGGAAGCTTCACTGAGCACGGACTTCCAGCTGCCCCCATCAAGGCTCCAGGCATGTAAAACCAACCTGAACCCTCCAGAGTAACCCAGCCGTCAGTGAAATACCAGAAGAATCACCCAACTAAGCCCTGCCCAAATGCCTGAGCCACAACATCATAAGATATAACACAATGTTGTCATTGAAGACATTAAGCTTAGGGCTAGTTTGTTATACAGTAATAGATATCAGAACACCCTTCCATCCTTAATCCTTAGCTGAAAGTCTGACATATAGTGTGTGCATGTTCAGTCCCTAAGTCATATCCAACTCTTTGTGACCCCATGGACTGTAGCCTGCCAGACTCCTCTGTTCATGGTATTTTCCAGGCAAGAATACTGGAGAGGGTTACCATTTCCTCATCCACTGATCTTCCTAACCCAGGGATCAAACCCAGGTCTCCTGCATTGTAGGCAGATTCTTTATCATCTGAGCCACCTAGGAAGCCCTCGGCATCCAGCAGACAATCATAAATGCCTTTTGAATGATGAAGCTATCAAGGCCTTTGGAGCAGCCTCAAGAAGCAGGAATAACTAATACGCACTGAATGCCTACCCCGTACCAGAGGCTTAACTCTTCCCAGCAACTGTGTCAGGGATGGTTTCTTGTTTTTTCCCATTTTGCAAATGTTGAAACTTAAGTACAAAAATGTGAAATAACTTGCCTAAGGAGGTAACAGAGCTAGCAACTGAAAAAAATCAGAATTAGATTCCAGTCATATTTAACCACCATGCTGTGCTGACTCCAGACAGTAAACTTCTACAGAGAGGGAAGTATGGGGGAGCTCTGGCACTTGGGTGAGAAGCGTGTGTGTCATGCTATGGTCATCTAAGAAACAAAAAGGGGCAAACACAGCTTCAGACAACATAATTACTCTCTTTCTTCTTAAAACCCCTTGATCTTGACCCTTAAGTCAGATCATGTAGCCATTTGGGTTGAAGGCTGAATCATTCAAATAATGATTCCGCCACGCTTCTTATTCAATTTCAAATGTCATTTAGCTTCTCTGAGTCTCAGTTTACTAAGTTAAAATGGGGATAATTATCTTAGCTACCTCATTAAGTCATGGTGTTAAATAAGATATATGTAAAATGAGAGTGATCTGAGGGACAGGTAGTAACCGTTTAACAGAAGTAATTAAAAACTAGAAACCTTAAAATAACAGCATGAGAACCCAAGGAGTCAAATCTTCTCCCTCTAGAGCTTGCTCTCTCTTCAGAAATTGCTTAAAAATCACTTCCCCCAGGTAGACGCACCCAGTTATTCTATTTTGTAAATCCAAAAATGTGTAAAAGAAGGAAAGCCTCATAGACCTACAGACAAGAGTACCAACTCTCACTCCACCAATTCTTAAATCAATAACATTAGGCCAGCTGATCACTAAGCCTGGTTTTTAAATATATCAAATGAATGTGTTTCTGGGCTGAATTACGTGAGATAATCATGGTGCTTTTATTGAACTTCAATGACCAGCTCATCTTACCCCAGAAAACTTCACCACCAAGCAGTAGCGATATCTTGCTTTTCTGAACACTTCTTCTCTCCATACTGCTCCCTCACTGAAGAGATAGTCATACTGTACTAACTCTGGGTCAGCTTCTAGAAATAAAATAGTCCTTGCCCTAAGGGGCTAAGAGTTGAGAAAAGTCGTCAGCATACAGAGCTTAAAAGTGCGAGGCTGTCTATGCTCTCTTTCCATGTGTCTGCCTCCTCAGTTAGTGTAATAAACTTATGAAGGGAAAATCTTTCAAGTCTTTCTGCTTCTCTCTAACACCATCTCTCCAGTCTCCTCACCACCCTCTCGTGTCTGGCTGATGACAAGGACTCCTAACCCATCTCACTGCACCCTCTTGGGTCAGCCATTCATCTATTCCTGATCCTGAAGCCACAGTGATATTCTTGCAAATTAGACAGAATTATTCCCTTTGTTCAGAGAAAGCAATGGCACCCCACTCCAGTAACTCTTGCCTGGAAAATCACATGGATGGAGGAGCCTGGTAGGCTGCAGTCCATGTGGTTGCTAAGAGTCGGACACAGCTGAGTGACTTCACTTTCACTTTTCAGTTTCATGCATTGGAGAAGGAAATGGCAACCCACTCCAGTACTCTTGCCTGGAAAATCCCATGGACGGAGGAGCCTGGTGAGCTGCAGTCCATGGGGTCGCTAAGAGTCGGACACGACTGAGCGACTTCACTTTCACTTTCATGCATTGGAGAAGGAAATGGCAACCCACTCCAGCGTTCTTGCCTGGAGAATCCCAGGGATGGGGGATCCTGGTGGGCTGCCGTCTATGGGGTCACACAGAGTCAGACACGACCGAAGCAACTTAGCATTCCCTTTGTTTAAAGCTCCCTATCCATTCAGGGACTCTTCTTTCCTTTTTGAAAATAGAACATGATCTGTAATGTGGTGTAAAAGGCCTCTACGGTCTGGCCCTCACTGTCCCCTCCAGCCTCGTTCTGCATTACTTAAACCCTTGCAGCAGTTTTGTTACTCATACAATCCAAATTCCCTACTTCCAAGGGACTGCTCTTGCTAGAGTAATAGCTCACTCTCTCTACGTCTTTGTCATGAAAGCCCAAGGGAGTTGACTTGATAACTCAAGGCTGGTTCTTAGAGAAGGTCAGTGCTCATTCAATGTTTTTATGAATCTAAAAATCTGAGAGCAAAAAAAGACCAGCTCTCTCACCCTCCACAGGCTTTTCATTATTTAAGGAGGAAATGGGAAAGGAGAAGGATATGCCAAAGGTTACCCAGTGACAGAGTGATAGACGAGTAAGGGTGCTGGGAATTCCCTGGTGGTCCAGCCGTTAAGGATCTGCCTTCCAATACAGGGGACGCTGGTTTTATCCCTGGGCAGGGAACTAAGCTTCCACATGCCACAGGGCACATAAGTCCATGCACCACAACTAGAGAAGCCTTCATGCCTCCACTGCAGGATCCATGTGCTACAACTACCAAGCTGTCATGCTACAACTAGAGAGAAGCCTGCAGGCCACAACCAAGACCCATCGCAGCCAAAAATAAAGAAAGAAAATGAAACATTAAGAAGGTAAATGAACACTCACCTTTATTTAAAACAAAGAATAAGTATGCCAATGGAATTGATACCCTCCCCCCTCATGCTTCCCTGGTGGCACAGTGATAAAGAATCCACTGCCAATGCAGGAGACGCAAGAGATGAGGGTTCGATCCAGGGTTGGGAAGATCCTCTGGAGTAGAAAACGGCAACCCACTCCAGTATTTTTGCCTGGAAAATACCATGGACAGAAGGCCCTGGCAGGCTACAGTCCCTGGGGTCACAAAGCATCAGACACAATTGAGCACACGTGCGCACACACATACACACACACACACAAACACACATACACACACCCTCTCCTTAAAACAGATCCAGCACTTTCCCAGGTATGCGTGCTCCTCTTGGCTATGGAAGGTGTTGGAGGCTGAGCCTTGGGCTGCAGGGCCTTGATTTGCAAATCCGACACTGCCTGACAATTCCATCATTACTTTTTCATCACTGATCCTACTGAAAATGGATCCCATTCACAAAGAAAGAAAAATAAATAAATGACCAGTGAATATATAGAGAGATGTTCAAGCTCATTACTAAGCAGGGAAATGAAAATAAACACAACAGCCAGAGTGCATTCTTCACATGTCAGATTGGCAAACAGTGAAAAGATGAATCATACCCAAGTTATAATCTTAAGGGTGTAAAGAAATGATGCTTTCATAAACTAATGGGAATGTAAACCAGGAAAATCTGTTGGCAAACTCTATCAGCTAAAATGTTCAACACTTTGACAGAGGAATCTGATGTGTCCCACTGAAGCACTTCTGTAGCATGCAGATATGTTTACAAGGCTACACTGCAAACTGTATGTAATGGCAAAAAAATCAGACACAACTCACAAGTCCATCAATAGGGAACTAACTAAATAGGGCTGTCTTCACTTAATGGAGAGGATGTAATTGGATTTTATAAGACCTATAGTATAATATCAACATTTCAGAAAAGGATTTAAAAATTAGCAGGATATGAACCTAAAAGAGTGAGATGATATATAAAAAGTGGGCTTGAAGCAGTAGTATAAAAGTGAGTGTTTTGTGTTTTATGTGTTGTTTTGTTTAAAGCTTTTTGAATGGAAATGCCTTGTGTAACTAACAAACTTAAAGCTTGATAGGAGAAAAAACAAAGAGGATTAAAGGGGATCCATATCATCTTAATTTTGATTCAGCCAGACTTTTGCCTATGTAGATGGTTGGAAGTGTTGGAAACTCAAGAAAAGTCTTGATAAGAAATCTAGTGCTTATGAAATACTGCCACATACAGGAGGAAACTGCTGATTTCAGCAGTTTGGACAGCAGGAGTATAGCTGATTGGCAGATCAGTGAGCTTGCTGTGTCCAAGTTGGCAGAAATGCAGGCCCATGAGGTATACAGAGATCTTGCTAGATCTTTCATAGCTAAGGACGGCAGTATTGCAGTTCATAACTACCATTCAGGTTAAACCAGGTTTTTCCACCTCTGTGAGCAAGGGTTTTGCTTCTTCCGCACTCACTTGCCTGCTCTCTCAAACTCAGACTGTGTAACTACAGACCACCTGCATTCATTTTCTATTGCTGCTAAAACGAATTGGCGGCTTAAAACAATAACGCAGTCTTAGGATGTGACAGTACTGGAGGTCAGAAGTCTGAACAAGGTCTTACAGGGCTAAAATCGAGATGTTGGCAAAGCTATGTTCCTTCTATAGGCTCTGGCAGAGAATCTGTTCCTTGCCTTTTCCAGCTGTTGGAGGCTGTTTGAACCACTTGGTTCAAGCCTGCATGACTGAACTATACTTATATTGTTACATCCTCTCTGTCACTTTGACCTGCCAGTTTCCCTCTCTGAAGGACCCTCATGATTACATTGGGCCCACCTGAATAACCTAGGATAATTTTTTTATCTCAGTGGCCTTAGCTCCATCATATCTGCAAAGTCCCTTTTGCAAATTTGCAGTCACTGAGAACCGAGGAAAGCCACCTTGATTTCTCTCTCAGCAGATGTGAAATTGGGAGCCTTTAACTAATGCCACTTGCCCTACATCACCCCCTGGGGGAGGTAGGATAATTTGTGGGATGTCACACTTGAAGGTCTTTGTATGTTCAAGAGTGTCAGAAAAATCACTGGTGATGGCATGAATGTTATTACCAGTGATGTTATCAATTTTGATTCTACTCCATTTCTAAGGAGGTATGAATTCAGTTCTGCTGGCATCAGCTCTTCAGGGAAGGGACTCCTGCTCTATCCTCTAGCCCATGGTCAGCACTCTCAGATGCTCATTACCTTGATTCTTGCCCCATTATTTTTTATGGGGCAAAGTTATACATGGGCTATTTTAGAAGGAGTTAAATCATCAGATGTGCAGTGACATAAAACATCCCCCCATAAAAGTTCCCTCCACACACAAAATCAATGATGCTGAGTGCCCTTTCCAATTACCAAAGAAGTTTCAAATATCAAAGAAAATAGTGTGAAGAGGATCCAGGAATACCATGACAAAAATAGTTTTTAAAAAAAGACCTTGACAAACTACAAGTCATGAACAAAAGTCAGTGCTGTAAATATTCAGAGTGATGCTGTTGTGTAGTATTTTTGCTGCATCCGACAGGAACCTGTGACTCTATGCCCTGAACACCCTCACATAATAACACCTTACAGGTATATGGTGATTTTTTTTCAGTATATAGAAGTACATGTATTATTCTATGTGATCTTTGTGCCTGCTCGAAGGCTGGGACCCTTTCCTTTATCATACAGAGCAGAGCAAAGAAGCTCTGAGTCACTGCTCAAGGTTTCACCTTCTCCAAGGGGTGAATTACAACTTGAGTTTGTGACTCTTTTACCTCTGTTTCTTCTTCTTAGAAACAGAGATTTTAAAAACTAGGGTTTTTTTTGAAAAATAAATATTAATACTTGTGAAGTACTTAGAGTACCTCTTGGCACATAATAAGGGCTCAATGAGTGATGCATTATCTAAATGCAAAATTAGAGCTCATTTCCATATACCATCTTGTAACTAGAAGATTCAAATATAATAAAATCAGAATCAGAGATGACGTAGGAAGTATAAGGGGTTAATAACCACATACAAGCAAACTACCTATTTTAACACTGGGGCTCACCACATACCCAGAATTCTCAACTGAAATTAGGTCTCCTTTCTTTCTCATTTTTTTTCCTTTTGCCATTTTGAGTCTCTGATTAGTATTTTTGATAATTCGATTTGTACCTGCGCCCTCCATTCAACCCTAAGCTCCATCAGAGCAGAGTCTTAGTCTCTTTTACTCCCTATTGTAGTTCTTAGCACCTACATGCTGCCTGGTAGATGCTCAGATACAGAGTGAATGGACCAGAAAGTGAATCTAATTGAGTTGTCATGCGCCCTGCTCCCAGATGCCACATTTTCATGCCCTGATGAAACTGTGGGATGATAACAACCTCAGAAGTTGGGAAAATACTTCACCTCACATCTCTCTTTAATGTGTAATCCAAGTCACTGGATTAATTATCAATTCATACTTGAGGTCATAAAATGCTTTTGCAGTCATTCATCCTTTTTCTTGGAGTCTCACTGCAGCTCCTGAAGGTGGCTGTGGCAGGTTTTATTCTCCTTTTTAGACATGTACAACAAAGTCCCCGAGAAAGAAAATCATCTTTCCCAAGTTCATAATGCTAATTTGTTTACAAGCAAAACTAAACATAGGTTGCTTGCCTCCTTATAATAATAATACACTTATTTTGATGATTTCAATACTCCAGTGAGTTAGGTAAACTCAATATTCAGAAAACTAAGATCATGGCATCTGGTCCCATCACTTCATGGCAAATAGATGGGGAAACAATGGAAACAGTGACAGGCTTTATTTTCTTGGGCTCCAAAATCATTGCAGATGGTGACTGCAGCCATGAAATTAAAAAACACTTGCTCCTTGGGAGAAAAGTTACAACTAACCTAGACAGCACATTAAAAATCAGAGACATTACTTAGTCAACAAAGGTCCATCTAGTCCAGCAGTCATGTATGGATGTGAGAGTTGGACTGTAAAGAAAGCCGAGCACCAAAGAATTGATGTTTTTGAACTGTGGTGTTGGAGAAGACTCTTGAGAGTCTCTTGGATTGCAAGGAGATCCAACCAGTCTACCCTAAAGGAAATCAGTCCTGAATATTTATTGGAAGGACTGGTATTGAAGCTGGAACTCCAATACTTTGACCACTGGATGCAAAGAACTGACTCCTTGGAAAAGACCATGATGCTGGGAAAGATTGAAGGTGGGAGGAGAAGGGGACGACAGAGGATGAGATGGTTGGATGGCATCAACGACTTGATGGACACGAGTTTGAGTAAGCTCTGGGAGCTGGTGATGGACAGGGAAGCCTGGAGTGCTGCAGTCCACGGGATCGCAAAGAGTCAGACGCGACTGAGCAACTGAGCTGTACTGAACTGAAGTGAGTTACGTGGCATTTTTGCCATTTCACAAGCCAAGAAAATAGGCCAGTTAGTCCAAAACTCACGGACTTAAGCCACCATACTATATTGCCTTTTTTTTTCAATGTGATTTTATTTCTACGACAGGATGCTGACTCCCTTGTGCCTTAATAGTTAATGAATTCATTGCCTCAGTCCCCACTGTATGAAGTCCTACTTGTGTTCACTTTTCCTACTTTTACTTCCTTCTGACCTTGGGGAATAAGATTTAGCAGAGTTGGGACACCCTACCTTCCCCAGCTGATGGGAAAAAGAAGAGAGAGAGAAGATGCCTTTCAATTATTATCACCTTAACTGGTGGAAGCCATACTCTTTGAAAAGAGTCCATAATGAGTTTTCACAGGACAGAGGAAATTATCCACAGTGTAACATGTTTCGACAGTGAAACCTGCTTATGAATATTTTGCCTTTAGCAGTTGTCAGTACGTGGCATTTAATAGTCCCCACGGTATATATGTTCAATGGAAGGCTCTAAGCTCTTGCTCCTGGGAGAATGTGACACTATTTCCATTCTCAAATCTGTTTAGGTCTTGAGAGGATGGCAAGATATCATAGCATCAAAGAAGTTTAGAACTGAAAAGGAACTTGCAGCAGACCCAATAGAAGATAACTTCCATGTTATTGCTGTATTCCTCACTTAACACAACATCCAGTACATAGAAGGCTCTCAGGGGAGGACAGGGAAGCCTGGTGTGCTGGAGTCCATGTGGTCACAAAGAGTTGGACATGACTTAACAACTCAACAACAACAACTCAGCCAATAAAATTTGTTGAATCAATGAATAAGGCCCATATTGCAGATGAAGAGAGAGATGCTCCATCAAAGAAAATACAGTGTTATTGTTCAGTTGCTAACTCATGTCCGAGTCTGTGACCGCATGGCCTTCACGCAGCACACCAGGTTTCTCTGTCCTTCACCATCTCCTGGAGTTTGCTCAGATTCATTTCCATTGAGTTGGTGGTGCCATCCAACCATCTCATCTTCTGCTGCCCTCTTCTCCTTTAGTGGAAACTACAATAGCTTGTCTAAAACTTAATCAGAAAATCAGAGGTAAAGATTAAGTTTGATGAGTTTTATTTTTATGATTTAGTTATTTAGTTTATTTACTTAGTCGTACTTGCAGGGGTTGTATGCTTGATTACATACTGACGGAAGCAACAAAGGATTCAGACGTGGTTCCTGATCTCTACATCCATTGAGGGAAATCAGACAGAACAGCAAGCATCAGGATAGAAAGGATCAACCTCAGGAGTCCTCACAGTTGCATATTTCATGTAGAAGAGATTCGTTAAAAATCCTTCTGATATTGAAAAATACCCATACGCTTACCAATAGGAGGACTGAAAGCTAAACTATAAATCATCCACATGGGAACACTATATAACTGTGAAAGTGTCGGATATGATCTATGGGGGCTGACACAGAAAGATCACTATCTACAGTACAGAGTTGGGAAAAACAAGTCATGTTAATCATAGAACAATGCACAAAGTATACCCCACTTGTGTACATCTGCTAATCAATCAGAACTTGCAAACCTATGGGCCACACCTGGCTTACTAGTGTCCTAGCCAGCCTCTGCAGCATTTCAAAAAACTTGGAATTCATTGCCAACATCTTAACGGCAGAAGTTTTCACCTGAAAAGTCTGGATTTGGGGCTAGTCTTAAATTGAAGCATCTGCCAATGCTGGAAATCCACAATGCCATACAGAGCAAGAGCTGGTAGAGGGTCACGGCTGCTCCCCAAAGATGGGACATGTACTTTTGAATACAGGCTCCTTAATGTACAGTCATCTGTTAGTATTCCCAAGGTATTAGTTTCAGGATCAACTCCCTAAGACCAAAATCCATGGGATGCTAAAGTCCCTTATATAAAATGGTGCAGCATTTGCATATAACCTATGTACTTTCTCCTGTATACATTATATCAACTTTAGATTGCTTATAACACTTACTATTGAATACAGTGTATTCAATATTAATTAAATATTGATTCAAGAACATTCAGTGCTATGTTGTTGTTGTTCAGTTGCTAAGTCGTGTCTGACTCTGCGACCCCATGGACTGCAGCATGCCAGGCTTCCCTGTCCTTCACTGTCTCTTGGAGTTTGCTCAAATCATGTCCATTGAGTTGGTGATGCTATCTAACCATACCATCCTCTGTTGCCCCCTTCTCGTTTTGGCTTCAATCTTTCTCAGCATCAAGGTCTTTTCCAAGAAGTCAGCTCTTTGCATCAGGGGGCCAAAGTATTGGAGCTTCAGCATCAGTCCTTCCAATGAATATTCAGGGTTGTTTTCCTTTAGGATTGACCAGTTTGTAAATAATTTTAAATATAATATAAATTTTATGTATATAGTTGCCTATGAGAGGCAAATTCAAGTTTTGCTTTTTGGAACTTTCTGGAGTGGTTTTTTTTTTTTTTTTTTTTTTCAGTCTTTTTGATCTGTAGTTGGTTGAACCCATGGACGTGGAACCCACAAATACAGGGCCGACTGCATTTTTATTAATGCCTGATCCTTCCAGGCATTTTGGTCCCATACCTCCTTCCCTTGCTAAGAAGAAGAACATAGAAAACCTGGAAATAAGGAAGGAAGGTGAATAGGGAGGCTTGTCAGGGGGTGGGGGGAGAGTGGGGTGCTAGTAAGCAGGCTTTTACGGTTTGTTTCAAAAATGCACATTCTGCTTACCTCTTGTGGGAGGTAGTATTGCTTTATAAAGTTAAGACAAAATGTGTAAATACTGGGGAAGAAGAATAGAACCTTCAGGTGATATTTAGTCCACACCTGGAAGGATGGCTGTGTCTTGAGCATTTGGGCATGGAGGTGAGATGTTCCAGGTTGAGGATGAAGCAAAGGTCTTCATTCCCGTTATTCTCTTTTCACTCTGAGACCTCTCTTTACAACCCGGCTCACAGGCCTGGGGAGCACGCATCAAACGCTCTGCTCAGAGAATGTGCGGAGAGTATGGCTGTGAGAGTCAGCCCCATCTGGAGCTTTTGTTTTTCCCCACAGACTTGTCCAGAGGCTCCTCTCCTCTTAGACTGCTAGGGGCTCTTACCTGTGAAAGGAGACCTTCAGTCTCAGTTTTAGGAATTCAGAGATTATATGCAGAGGAAGAAAACTTCTAGAGAGCAGCCTAGGGCAGGACTTATGGGGCCAGAAAGAGAGAAATGGAACTGGGACTTTCTTTATGGTTTGCCCTTGACCTAGGCTGCTGGAGGTCTCAGTCTCGCCATCTATAAAATGAGAGAGGTGCGCTATATGCTACTCAACAGTTTAGAAGTTCTAAAACGGGGCTTTGGCTCCTGGATTAATGTATCTGAGAAATGAGAAGTACAGTTCAAATGGCTTAGTGTTCTCTGCATTTCACACATTCTGTATGAATTCTTACTTAAGGAAATAGAGTGCTTGGTACCTTCTTTCCAAAGATGGTCCAAAGCTGTTATCACAGAGATTACTCCAATTGAGAAGCACTCTCCTGGCCTGTTTGAATCTTGCAGCCTAGTAGAGTAATAAAACCTTCCATTTGTATAGCAATTTTTACATTCCAAAAGCGCTAACCATTTATGTCCTGAATTTTACATTTATATCAATACTATATAATGTAGGAAAGGCAGGATTTTTGAAAATCACATTTGGACAATAAGGAAACTTGGACTTGAGTTACTCTCAGAGAAGTAGCGATGATGTACTCAGAAGGGTGCTTCAGAGATAGATCTGTTTCTCAGCTTGACTCCGAATAGGCTGGCTGTGCGACTTAAGCCAAGTTCCTTAAGCTCCCTGTGCCTCAACATCCGTATCTACTCATTGGGGAGAAATAACCACCCTGGGATTAAATGAGATCCCATATGTGCTGAAACACAGAAACCGGAATTGCCTGCTGGCATTCACCTTTTATGAGATGGAGACACGTGGCTGGCTTCAGAGAGGCAGAGAGAACTAGGGGAGGACGTGGAGCTGAGGAGGAGGGAAAGGAGGAGGGAGAGGAGGCTCTCCCAGGTGGCTGGGATGTGCCAGTCATCTAGAGAGTAAACACAGGAAGAGGTCGGGGGTGGATGTGACACGGAAGAGGAAGTTTGGGAAGATCCCCTGGAGAAGGAAATGACTGCTCACTCCAGAATTCTTCCCTGGAGAATTCCATGGACAGAGGAACCTGGAGGGCTACAGTCCATAGCGTTGCAAAGACTCAGACACAATCAAGCAACTGACACTTTCACTTTTCACTGGACAGGTTGCTTTTCGGTGCCTTTAAGACATTCACAGGGAGATGTCTAACAAGCAGAATTCTGGCTGTGTGCGCTGGATTTCCTTGTTTCTTAACCTGCTTGTTTGTTTTTAACACTTTATAAGGATAAAAATGCTATCTCATTGAAATTAGTGTAGTGTCTTGGGAGGTTGCCCCAAGTGATTCTTAAAGATGGAGAGTCACCTAAGACACCATTTTTAGGTCTGGTATTTCCTAAAACAGTCAAAAGAATACTACTTGTAAAGATGTGAACAGCAAAAGACAAAAAAAAGAAAACATTCAATCCATAATAAAATAATTAAAAAAAAACACACACACACACACAGCACATCTGCCTTTCATAACCTCTTCCCCCACAAGATTGACAAGAACTTATTAAAAGCTTTCAGAAATGTGGTCCTAAGGCAAACTTGTTTAATTTTAAACCTAAAGTCTATCTTATTGGCCCAAAGAACTGCCTTCATTTTTTCCCATGTCTTTCCAGTTGACAGCGTGTAAATCGTTTTTGTGGAATAGATGTGAAAGTGTTTCTAGCATCCCAGGAGGAAAGGGAGCCCTCAGGAAGGTGCACGCTCTGCCAAAAGTTCCTAAGCGAGGAGCTTGTCAGATCGGAACCCTGCTTCCCTCCGTCTCTACCCGCCACCCTGTACAGACTGTACTGTACTCTCCTGCAGAAAGAAGCAGGCGGACAGCAGCCAAATGCCACGCTCATCCTTCACCAGGCATCGCGACACACCTTCTGAAATTGCCTTCACCCCGTCGCCTGCTTAAGCCATCCAGAAAACGGCCCAATTCATGTTTTAATACTGTAAGTTTATATTCCTGTCACACCTATTATTTGAGGTTATCAAATCACTCTGCCCACCTTAATGAATTCTTATGATTCTCCTGCAAAAGAGATTAAGGCAACATCTTGCCAGTGTGGCTCTCTGTGAAAATGGTAATGAGTCTATTGATAACCTCATGCCTGCACACCTTCAAGTCAGCTCTTGTGCAAAAGAGCCTTTTCAGTTCCTTTGCATGTCTGTGCAATTCCTCTACAAACCCACACATCCAAAAGGTGCCATCTATCTCAACCAAAGAGCCCTTTAACTTTTACAAAGCCCTTTTATTTTTACCATTTAAAAAATGCCTATGTCTATTATTCAATTACTTTTCTATTACTAAATTAAGTAAAAAATAATAATAAATTACTTTTTTCCTGTCATAACCTGACATATGCAGGGAAGGCCAGTCACCCCCAGTTGACAAAAGAAGGAATTGGTGTCTAGGAAACATAAAGTGACCTTCCTAAAAACCCAGCAAGAGTCAGGATTCAGATTCAGATGCAATCATTCCAATAACAAGTACTTAGCAAATGTCCACCACCAAATCCTAGGCTAGGTACCATATGGGAAGTACAGCAATCAAACTAATAAATGTGATCTCTGCCACCATGGGATTAGAGCTCAGTGAAGCTGGCAGAAAAGAGAGAATAAAACAAATGGCGACACTTTCTGAAAGCCACCCCGAAGGAAACCAGTGGGAAACATTTCCCCCTGAGATGTTCAAGTGTCTTGCTCTCTGATTTCATTCAGTTGTCTGCCCAAATTGCTAATGGGCCAGAAAGAGCAGACTATCAAAAGGGCACTGCCAAGAACTGAAGGGGATTTCCTTGGTAGGAGCAAGAGATAGCCGAAATGAGAGGACGGAGCCTAAGGCCATAATAGATAAATTAGAAGGCCTTGACATTTTCCCTAGATTATTCTTTTCAGATCCCAATTCATGTCACTGGACAGCAAATGATTTGAGACAGAGGAAAAAGAAGGAAAGAAAGAGAGAGGGGGAATAAAACCCCGACTAGATCCCCTGCCTGGGGCTAAATCTTTCTCCAAGAAGGAAAGACATATTTTCACATGTCAATGTAGAGAGTCCAAGTATCACATGGAAATAGCATTTCTAATGGCAACCCACTCCAGTGTTCTTGCCTGGAGAATCCCAAGGACGGCGGAGCCTGGTCAGCTGCTGTCTATGGGGTCGCACGGAGTCGAACATGACTGAAGCGACTTAGCAGCAGCAGCAGCAGCAAGAAGCTCTAAAGAAAAATCATTTGCATCATCCTCCCAACCTGTAACTTTTCTGGTTTCAGTACTTGGAAATTCACTGGGCCCCATCCCCGGGCCCAACACCCTTCTCATTAGTCTCATCACCATAGTAACTTTTAGGGGCTGTATCCTCAGCCACATGGCAAACTAATTGAACTGTACAACTTATTTTGCAGCTGGAGAATGTAAAAGTGAATCTTACACTTAATCATACTCATAGCACTGACATTCAAATCACAAGGCTTTGTTAGGGCTCCTGGAAAATGGAGTGTCATTTTCCAGCAAAATGTTTCACTCAGAGGCACATCCTGCTCACTTTGAAGTGCTAAGTGAATGGTGAAAAAAAGCTTTGGGGCCTAGGGGTGGGAGAGGGTGGAGGGGGCCGAAAGTAGGAACAAAATCTGGAGGAATAACAGGGAAATGAATAAATGTTTCCAAATCTAATTCAAGTTCAATGCAAATGCTGCTGAAAATCTTTGTCTTGCTTTTTTTTTTTTTAAGAGGCAGAAATATTGATGGAAAGAGCTTCGAATCACAGACCTACTCTGCACTCCTTAGTTCTGAGTGCTTTGGCAAGTCACTTAACTCCTGGTAATTTAAGTTTCCCTGCATACAAACAAGAAATAAATACTACCACCTGACAGGCCTGTTCTGAGGGTAAACAGAATACATATAAACCTATATAAAACACAGAGCATCACGTCTGACACACAGTAGACACTCAATTGTCATTTTCCTTCCAAAGGTTGGACCCCAATATATAGCTAGACCTGTGCCAAAACGTAACAGCAGGCAGTGTGCTGGGTGCCTGTATATTAATACCTTGTCTCACTAACCACCATACTAACCCTGGGACATGGATATCATTACTCCCCATTTGGCAAATTAAGAAACTGAGGCTTAGAGAGGTTAATAATAATTAAAAGTACCCAAAACTTGAAAATGAGGAGAAAAGATGACTCCATGTCCTTTCTATATTGGAGCACTAACGGGACTAGCTGAGGTCTCTCTGATTCTTAAGGGGAACGTACTTTGTCTGACTTACCATTAATTAGGCCCAGAGTCCTTCATGTTAGATGTTAATTTGTAGAAGATAAACAAGTTACTAATGACTGGTGGCGTGACTGGCAGAGAGCAAATGCTTTCTGCCCAACAGGAAAGATAACTCTGAATGTTACGGGTTATTGCCCTCTAGGGCGTGAGCTACCTTTGCGTGTAGCTTGGCCCTCTTCTTTCAGTGTTTTGCGTTTCAGTGATGCCAGGTCTCAGCTCCTGCTTTGACTGAGCTGGGTCATCCTGCAGATCCCTTCTTTGTGGGTACGTGCATGCTCAGTTGCTTCAGTCATGGTCACCTCTGTGATGCTATGGACTGCAGATCCCAGGCTCCTCAGTCCATGGGATTCTCCAGGCAAGACTACCAGAGTGGGTTGCCATGCCCTCCTCCAGGGGATCTCACCAAACCCCAGGATGAAACCCGAGACTCTTGCATCTTCTTTACCCGCTGAGCCACTTGGGATGCTCATGAAGTCCCTAATGTGTGCTCATTGTACACAGGTCAGGTTTTTTTTGTTTTTTTTTTTTTTTTTCTGAAAATGACACTTTGACAATAATTTACATAGCTCCCATCAAGATGAGAAAGAGTACAGCCTGGTTGGTCTGACTCCAGTGTCTACACACCTCATTCTAGCTGGCTCACAGAAAACAGGACTAGGATTTAAAGGGTGTACCCTCCCTCAACTGAAAGTGAAAGTGTTAGTCGCTCAGTCGTGTCCAACTCTTTGCGAACCCGTGGACTGTAGCCCACCAGTCTCCTCTATCCATGGGATTCTCCAGGCAAGAATACTGGAGCAGGTTGCCATGCCCTGCTGCAGGGGATCTTCTCAAGGATCGAACCCAGGTCTCCTGCACTGCAGGGAGATTCTTTACCATTTGAACCACCAGGGAAGCCCACCCTCCCTCAAGGAGCACTGAAAAAGACAGTCAGCTGTGACGTGATTTCACACAGTACATGCTAGAGTCCCGACAGTAAAGCGTTACGGAAGTTTAGGAAAGGGATTCCTCCATTTCTCATTCACAGGGGTGAGAATGGTGGGAGAAGGCCTCACGAGAGAAGCACTGAAGAATGAGCCGATTTCCTCCTGATTTCCACCACAGGTAGAAGAATGATCCCCAGGAGTTCATATCAGGAAACAAATAATAATAGTGGCGGTAACTATGCAGCTTTGAGTTTATAATTCTCACCTAACCAAGGCTCACAAAAACTCTGTGAGGCAGGTACTATGTTATCTCCATTTTTAACTGAGAAAACAAGGCATGAGAGCGTGACTGGCTTGCCCAAGCATGCTGGACTGGTGGGCACAGAGCTGGCCACTGAGCCACGGGTCTGGCTCGAGGACCCACGTTCCTCCCGCTCCTTTACTGTTTCTGTCTCCACGTGCTCCCTCTGTCCCTCGCTCTCACCCCAGGGGCACGCAGTTTCTGACATAGCCCCTAGCTTCAGGCAGGCTGACATTTGTATTCCTGCTTGACCTATGTGCAGCCCTTGGAAGCTTAAAATGTGTAAATGACTTGTCAGCTCTGAAGGGCTGAAAGTGGGAGCCTCTGAGATAAAAGTCCCGCCCTTCCAGACACTCCATGGTTCCTTTCCTGGCGGGGCTGACTTGACTTGCTTTCCAGTCCTTGTTACTGATCCATCTGCACCTGGTCCTGGTGCTAAGTGGAGAGAAGGATAAATGAGCTTCTTCCTGCCACCCCTCACAGGGAAAGATGATGCACCATGGGGCTATGTGTCACTTTTGGTACAAAAGGACGGAGGGTAACTGGAAGAGGAGGTTGAGAGAAACAGCAGGGCTTATCCCCACTTGAGATAGCGAGCAGTCTCATCTCTCAGGCTTTATGAAGATGATTTCTCTCTGCTTCATCCATGTGCTGCCCTCACTCCACCACTCCCCGAAGCCTTCCTTGTTATCTGTACTGTTCCATCTGCGCAAAAGAATGGAAAGAGGGCTGAGACCTTGGCTGGGTCCCTGGCCTCTAAGCCTGTTTCTCATCTGTGCACTGAGCAGACTGGATGTGCATGCTATGATTTGAGGAAGTGTATTCAGGCAATCGGTGACAGAAGAAAGCACTACCAGTGAGGGAACTCAGTGATGAGGAATCCACCCACACACACACACACGCACAGCCTGGGAGGAATCCACCCACACACACACACGCACAGCCATGCAACCACGTGGCATGGAATGGGCCATCAGACATGTGCTTCTAACTTGGGACAGAGGTGATAGGCTGGTATAAGCATAAAGAACAACAGGAAACAGATGGGAAGAGCCATGCGAGATGCTCCTGAGCAGGCCGATGTGTTATCTTCAGGTGGCCCCAGTGAATAGGCACAGAGAATGAGCAGCTGCTTCATGATACATCCATTCTTGCCTAATTTCCTACATTCCACCCCCAGAGAAGACTGGAGACAAGGGCCTGATTCAAGTCTGACTGCTTCTCCGAGCCTTCCCTCCTCCTCCTTGCCCTCAAAGTCCTCTCTGCACTCACCATCCTGACACAGGGCTGCTCAGGGAATGAGAAGATGGGCATCTGATCCAGGGCTTGCCAGTAATAACCTGGATGGTTGAGCAAAGCCTGCTCTTTTCTGGGCCTCAGTTCATTTCTCTGTAAATTGAGAAGTGAAATCAACAATGGAATGGCTATGGAACACGGATGTGCAGAACAGCATGGTGTCTCTTGTGATACTTAGAAGTGCCTAAGAGGTGCTGTTGTCTATGAGACAGATGAAACCGTTGACACCCAAGCTAAGTGATTTGCACATGGTCAGACATCTAGGAAGGGGTAGTGTAACTCCTGACCCTGAAATTTCTCTCATGGTAGAGATACTGGCATAGCTGTTACCTGCCTTCCTGCTCCCAAACCCACTACCCACCCATGGCAGACACCACCTGTGCATCTCAGCACCTTATTCAAACTGACTTCAGAAGACTGTAGTTTATGTCAACTACAAACTGGCACTTTCCAAGAGCATTTGCCAGTGAACAACACCAAGAAGGGCATTTGCCATCTGCCTCTGCAGAGACTGAACCCTGTGCTGCTGCAGCTGCCAACTTTCAACACCCCCTGAGGTGGGTGGAGCACTCTGTGCTCCAAGGAAACTGATGGAACAAGTCTTTAGATAGGTAGGTATTTTCAACACCTGATTTCAAGATCCCAACCCTTGCCTCTCTTTTTACCTGTGTGTGCGCTTAGTCACTCAGTCATGTCCGGCTCTTTGTGACCCCATGGACAGTAGCCTGCCAGGCTTCTCTGTCCATGGGGATTCCCCAGGCAAGAATACTAGAGTGGGTTGCCATGCCCTCCTCCAGGGGATCTTCCCAACCCAGGGATCGAACCCAGGCCTCCCACATTGCAGGTGGATTCTTCACTATCTGAGCTACCAGGGAAGCCCATCTAGAAAAGCACTAAATCCCTTCCTGGTGACATCAGCCCCTGGTGACCCGCAGAAAACCTCCTGCAAAGTAAGTGCTTGATTGTGCTGAACTCCCCCTTCACCAAAATCTTATATACTGACCTTCCCCACTGCCTCTTTGGAGCAGTCTCTCCGAGCTCCTGTCTCCTGGGTTGCAGTCCTCATCTTGCCCCAAATAAAACAACTCACAACTCTCATATTGTTCATCTTTTTTAGTCAACAGGTACCAACCTCTCACTTTAAACCTGCTACAGTCTATTCCCACCACAGAAGCTAAAGCGATCCCTTAAAAACAAATCAGATGGGCTTCTCTGGTGGCTCAGTGGTAATGAATCCACCTGCCAGTGTAGAAGACACTGGTTTGATCCCAGATCCAGGAAGATCCCACATGCCGTGGAGCAACTAAACCCAGGGGCCACAACTGAGCCTGTGCTTCAGAGCCTGGGAGCCGCAACCACTGAGCCCACGGGAAACCACCACCGCAAGAAGCTCGAGCAGCGCAATGAAGAGTGGCCCCCACTCAGTGCAACTAGAGAAAAGACCAAGCAGCAGTGAAGACCTAGCACGGCCACGATAAATACAAAAACCGTTTAAAGTGTCGGATCATGCCATTCCCCAGATCAAACCCTCCAATGGTTGACAGTTCACTTATATACATCATGGTCTTCAGAATTTTGCAAGCTCTGGCCTCTAACCATCCTTCATACTTCGTTTTCTACCTCTCTTCCCTCTGTTCATTCTATCCCAACCACTCTGCTCTCCCAGGTATTTACCTAATGCCTGGGTTTGTTAAGATACTGTTCATTATAGTCACCAGGGGGGATAGGCTGAAGGAAGGGATAGTTAGGGAGTTTGGGATAGACAAGTACACACTGCTATATTTAAAATGCATAACCAACAAGGACCTACTGTGTAGCACAGGGAACTCTGTCTGGTGTTATGCGGCAGCCTGGAAGGGAGTGGGGTTTGAGGGGGAATGGACACATGTATATGCACAGCTGATCACTCTGCTGTGCACCTGAAACTATCACAATATTGCTAATCAGCTATACTCCATATACTTTATTTATTCATAAAATAAAAAGTTTTAGATTAAAAAAAGATACTGTTTAAATGGTCTTTCCTTAAAGCAGCCAATCACCTATCTAAAGTGACACCTTTATTCCTTCTTACAAGCCCATTTTTACTCGATTTTTCATTATTAACATTTATCACGTAGTGCCTTAAACCAAAAGTGTATAACTGTTTATTTATCCATCTGTCTCTGTTACCTATCAGTTCTATGAAGTCAAAGATGTTTTTGTTCATTACTGTATGCTGAGTCCCTCCAATAGTGCTCTTCACCTAAGAAGAATCCAAACAAGTATTGAATCCATGAGTATTAGTCATTACACAGTCTCCTTATTGAATATAGTCATTTAGACCGGTTTGGTTTGATTTACTCAACAATAAAATTGATGGTAACAGGGAACTGCACTCAGGCATTCACTCTGGGGAGGAAAGCATATTTGGATGGCATGCTCAGGGCAAATGGTAGCAGTGTTCCCGGCCCTGAGTCTGTGTCACTGGTTGCAGAGACACTATTAAACTCTAACCTGATGCCCTCGGGTTGACTCATATGACCCTTCAGTGTGATGCTTTATTCCCCCAGACCAGTTACTCTCCAGGGTCATGGCACACAGTTCATTAACAGCATCAGTACTCAACTACCGCATGGCAGGAGGAATGAGAACATGATTAAACTGGCTATTTTCTATAAGATGTTACGGGGAAATCCGAATGAACTTTTTGCCAACACAGTAGTTAATAAAACATAAACCATTCAAATACTTCTGCTTGTTAAAAAAATCTGTCTAAAACATCAGATGCAATATCCTGTGAAATAAGTCGAGTGCATTTTTTTCACCTGACCCTGGACATGTCCCTGTGGACCCCTGCTCCTTATTTGTAAGATTAGGAATGTCTGATCTTTGGGATCCTCCAAAGTTGATCCTTTTTAAATGACTAATAAGTCTATGATCATTTCCCAAAAATAGGTGTGAAACTGGAGAAAGTGAGCCAAAGGGGGCTACCCCCAAGTTCTTTTGTAAAAAGTGTTAAAACTAAACTAAATTCATGATGTTATCTTGATTTTTTTGGTTTTCTGCCTCTTTGCCAAAGAAATTGGAGATGGGTTCTAATTAGGAGGACCAGCTCATTCCCTGTACAGGACAAATGATGACTAGAAGAATGCATGAGAAACAAGTTTATCAGAACCAATCAAAGCATCACAATGCTGCTCTCTTCTCAAAGCATTTTATAACATGACTGTGAAGGGTGTGTGTTAACCTTTGTGTACATGTCTATCTCTGGAAAGAAACTCCTGAGCACGAAGACTTAAACTTGCTCAAAATACTACTGTCTTCAACACTAGGCTTGCCACAAAATAAGTACTGAAACCAAGAAGGACCCCAAGGGCCTCCTGGACATGGAAGAAGCCTTTTCTGTTTAGTCTCTGTGAAATTTCCTGGGGTTTCCCTGGTGGTTCAGTGGTAAAGAATCCTCCTGACAATGCAGGAGAAGCAGGTTTGATCCCTGGGTCAGGAAGATCCACTGGAGAAGGAAATTGGTACCCACTCCAGTATTCTGGAGAATCCCATGGACAGAGGAGCCTGGTGGGCTACAGTCCACAGGGCCACCAAGAGTTGGACACAATTGAGCGTTGGAGCACGCACACGTGCATGCACCCAAGCAGGCAGGACCTTCCCTGAGTTTCAAAGAGTTGTTAGTCAGGGAAGAGGAGATGCAGAGACAAGGGAGGAGCAGTCAAGAAACAACCGTGCAGCCTGGGGAGAGGATCCCGGCTCTATCGCAAGGGACACACACAACAGTATCATCCAGCCAGTCCATTCTGAAGGAGATCAACCCTGGGATTTCTTTGGAAGGAATGATGCTAAAGCTGAAACTCCAGTACTTTTGCCACCTCATGCGAAGAGTTGACTCATTGGAAAAGACTCTGATGCTGGGAGGGATTGGGGGCAGAAGGAGAAGGGGACGACCGAGGATGAGATGGCTGGATGGCATCACAGACTCAATGGACGTGAGTCTGAGTGAACTCCGGGAGTTGGTGATGGACAGGGAGGCCTGGTATGCTGCGATTCATGGGGTCGCAAAGAGTCGGACACGACTGAATGACTGAACTGAACTGAACATATTATCTCGTTTAATACTGGTAACAACCTATGAGATAGGTACTAAAAAAAACCAGCTGCTTTTTAAGGACAAGGCAGCTGAGGCTTTGAAGAGCCCAAGTTGCTGTGGATCTAACTTGTTGTAGAACAACTCATGAGTGGGAGATCCAGGACTGGAACTCAGGCCATCTGACCCCGTGGTTTGCTTTCATTCACCCCAGACTACACTGTTCCCTGCCCCAGCCCTTCTAATAAGCAGCAGAGGTGAGGTGTGGAAGCAGCACGGGCGCTGTAGCCTGAAGTCTGTGTGTCCTTCCCGTGTTTGTCCATCCACGTATCCAGAGGCTCCTCACGAGCTGTGTTGCCCTGGACTAGTTACTGTCTTCTCTGTGTCTGTTTCCTCTTGTGTAAAGTGGAGATATGCAGAGACAATCATGGAGGATTATGAGGATTAATGAGTGAGTCCTTAGAACAGGGCCTCACATCTAGAGAGTACTCAGTCAAGCTTAGCTATCAGTGTTGTCATTATTTCCCAGTGTTACAAAGCCCATGTTGGGACACCTTTCCAGCATAAATCAGAACTTGTCCATCATGAAGATCACTCCAGCTATGACAGGCATCCTGGGAATGAAGAGAAAGAAGTAATACAGGAGCTCAAGAAACCAGCATCCCCTAGATGACCCCCAGACCCAAGGCTTTATCCCCTAGAAACCCTATTTGCAACATGTTTGGGACAGGATGTCTCTCCGGCCGCCTCCCCCGACCCTGATGACTGTGCCTGTGGTCTCCATCTTCTCTCTTCCTGGAGGTGGGGCCCAGAATCAAAAGAGGCCTTGGGGCCAGAGGTCACTTGTTCCAGGGTCACCCCAGAGACTCACACAGCCTCTTAGGAACCTCCTAGGCCCCTGACTCAGGAAGGAAGGGGGATCCCTGAGCCACAGCACCTCAGACCTCTGAAACCTGTCTATCTCCATTTTTTACAGGTTAGGATCAGGTGGCCAGGTAAGTCAGCTTCTTCAGTAATGACCCATTTGGTCAATAGCCATATTCTCTTCAGAAGTTTGGCCTTTAGGTTTTCTCTTCTTTTTGCTCACCTCTTCTCCCACTCCAGGCTTCCCTGATGGCTCAGACAGTAAAGAATCCACCTGCAATGCAGGAGCCCCAGGTTCAATCCCTGGGTTAGGAATATCTCCTGGAGAAGGGAATGGCTACCTACTCCAGTGTTCTTGCATGGGGAATCCCATGGACAGAGGAGCCTGGCCAGCTACAATCCATGGGATCGCAAAGAAATGGACACCACTGATTATCTAACATTCACTTAATTTCTCTCCCACCCCGTTGCTTTCCATAGCTACCAGACATGGCCTCTTAGCTCCATCTTTTCCCTTGAAACATGGTAGATGGTATATGGTATATATCAGCAGCTAAAATCTTTATCCCATCTCTCACCATACCTGCCCACCCCACCCTGATCCAGGCATGGAACAAGGTTAGGGATGTCTTCTCCTTGGAAACCTCTATGTTAACTCATCTGGCAGATTGCAAACTATCTCAGATGGCCATGGCTACATCAGTAGGATTCCACATCACATGCAAGGTCTCAGAGAGAGTCTCCTTTGTGCAGGTTTATGGAGCTGAGTCCCCTGGCAACTAATTCAGGAATTAGACTGGTTCTAGACAATTCGTTTGGCATCAGGGGAGCTTACATTAACCACTTTAATCCTAGAACATAGAGTATCTCTCCATTTAATCAGATCTTTTTCTATAAACCATTATTGCAGACTTGGTATTCTTGATTAATTTTTAGAAACTTTTAATTTTTGATATTATGGTAAATAGCATGTTTTGTTCTTACATTTTCTAGTGTAAGAACACTAGAAACACTTTCTTACATTTTCTTACATTAATTGTTGCTGGTGTAAAAAATGGTACTAGTTTTTTAAATTGATTGTTAATCCAGTAATATATCTGTGGTGATTTATAAATATATCTACATATTCCTTGATCCTCCTGGAGGAGGAAATGGCAATCCACTCCAGTATTCTTGCCTGGAGAATATCATGGACAGAGGAGCCTGATGGGCTGCAGTCCATGGGGTCGCAAAGAGTCGGAGACAACTGAATGACTAGCAGACATGCATTCTTTAATCCTGCTTCTTTCAAGAATTACAGCCTACTCCTCTCCCCTTGAATGTAGATTTAATGACCCATGTTTAACAGATAGAATGTGGTGAAAGTGATAGCCTGTGACTTCTGAGACTTTAAGTAATAAAATGGAATTCAGGGACACGCCAGCAGGCTGTGGACAGGTCTGCATGAGGAGGAACGGAGGCCCTCTGCCAGTGGTCACGTGAGAGAGCCATCCTACAAGACAGGTACAGACAAGTCTTCACATAACTGTAGACGCCAACAACATCTTGACTACTTTCATGAGAGACCCTCAACCAGATCATTCATCTAAGTCACCAGTGATCATGCATTATAGGAGTCCATTCCTATAGAAGATAAACTTACAGGCTTCCCTGATAGCTCAGTTGGTGAAGAATCCACCTGCAGTGTGGGAGACCTGGGTTGGATCCCTGGGCTGGGAAGATCCGCTGGAGAAGGGAAAGGCTGCCCACTCCAGTATTCTGGCCTGGAGAATCCAGTGGGTCCAAGGGTCCCAAAGAATTGAACATGACTGAGCAACTTTCACTTTTCATAGAGACAGAAATTTGCTTTAGGATTGGGGATTGGAAGAGACAATTATTTTATCTTTTTTAAAATAACCTTTTCTTTGTTGGTGGTGTACAATGTATTTATTTTATTTTTGGCCACGCTGGGTCTTTGCTTCGAGAAGGCTTTCTCAAGTAGCAGCAAGCAGGGGTTGCTCTCCAGTTGCGGTGCACAGGCTTCTCGTTGTGGTGGCTTCTCTGATTGTGAAGCGCAAGCTCTAGGGTGCTTGGGCTTGGTAATTGCGGCACTTGCCCTCCAGAGTGTGGGCTCAATGGTTGTGGTGCACCACAGGATTCCAGAAGATTCCTGGTCTGGAATCTTCTCAGACCAGGGATTGAACCTGTGTTCCCTGCATCAGCAGGTGATTCTTTACTACAGGGCCACCAGGGAAGTCCTTGGGTTTCTTTTTGAGATAAGGAAAATGTTCCAGTTGACTGTAGCAATGGTTGGGCATATCAGCACATATTTGAAAATTCATTGAGTTGTATACTATGTTGTTGTTTAGTCACTAAGGCATGTCTGACTCTTTCGTGACCCCATGGACTATAGCCCACCAGGCTCCTCCATCCATGGGATTTCCCAGGCAAGAACACTGGAATGGGTTGCCATTTCCTTCTCCAGTTGTATACTCTAGATGGGTGAATTGTATGGTGTTATGGGGTGGATGCTTGTATCTTCCCCAAATTTATATGTTAAAGTTCTAACCCCAACATAATGGTGTTTGGAGGTGGGGCCTTTGGGAAAAAATTAGGTTTATGTTGGGTTATGAGGGTGGACCCTTGTGATGGGACTGGTGCACTTATAAGGAAGATGGTGAGGTCCTCTCTACACACGCATTCAGTCAGGAAAGGACTTGTGTGAACATGGTGAGAAGGTGCTGTCTGCAAGCCAGGAAGAGGCCTTCACCAAGAGTTAAATCAGCACCTTGATATTATTCTGCCTAGCTTCAAGAATTGTGAGAAATAAATATGTGCTATTTAAGCCACCCATCAATCTTGTTATAACAGCTCAAGCAGACTAACATATGGCATGTGATTTTATCACAATATAGATTTTTTAAAAAAGAAAGAAAGAAGGCAAACCCAAGGATGATTATACCAGTTCATTTCCTCCTTGGAAATCCACTCTGACTAACATAGGATAAGGTAGCTTTTTCTAGGACTTTCAAAAAACTCAGGAATCTTGCTGTCCCTAAATCTAGATTCATGAGGCCAACCTTCTTTATAATTTAATAACAAAGAGGGACTCGCAAGAGAATGATTTCTCTCAATCAAATGAAAACACACCAAGCTACACTTGTCAATACACTGTCAATAAAAATCCCAAAGAAAACTATAACAGTTTTATATGAAACAAAAAACATTTTTTTATATAAGTATAAAGATAAAATAAATCTTGTATATCATTCCCGAATTTCCCTGCTTTGTATGTTAACACTGTTGACAGGAAGTGCCCGTATACATCTTTCCCAAAGCACATATAATCCAGGGTGGGAATCTGTATATATTTGATGTTGGCCCAAATGACCTAAGTGATTCCAAAGCTGATACTTCATTTCCCTAGTAATTAGTAAGAAGTGCTATTTAAAAATTGTATTGCTTTACAACATAAGACAGATTTCTTCTGTAGTAAATGCCCTAGAGGACTCTATCCTAATTCCCAAGCCAGCTCAGTCTGGAAAGGCTGATTGCTCAGTTCATGGTGCTAAACTATATTGTCGTGCTGTATTTAAAAGGTTTAAGATAAATTAATCCAGAATCGCTAAGTGTGAGCTCATCAATAAAAGCAAAACAAATCCAACTTCTCTCCTGAAAGTGGTTTCAACAGCTGTATTTTCACCCTCTCTGCTCCCCTTCCCGCACACTTGCTATCTCTTTAAGAAACCAGCTTCCTCCAGAGCCAGGAGTTTCACCTTCCAAGCGAGTGGGGAGGGCGGTGTTGGTTTGAGGGGCGGGGCGGGCTGGTAACAGAGACAGGAGTCACCCTGCAGAGCGATCACTATGTGTGCGTGGCTATCATGTCTGTGCTCTAAAGGCAGACTCTTGATTCTTTAAAGGAGCTTCTCAATCAATCAGTCTTTTTTTTTTTTTTAACCTCTTTTTTTTTTTAACACTTAGTTATGTAGTTTTCTCACCACCACAATACTAGAAGTAGCTAACTCATTGTTGGAGGTAAGCTCCCATCCGAGATTACAAGCATCTGGTAACAGAAAGGGAGAAGGTAGGAAAACCTAAACTGAAAATCATAGCTATCACTTAATTAATCTATCATATCTATCACTTAAAAAATGCAGATGCAAAGAAACATATCTCAATAGGCACTTGGGAGTTTATTCTGTAGAAACAGAATTTCTATTCCAAATCATGGCCCTGAGACTTGGAAAGAGTATGTTATCCTCAGGATATTCTATTTCAAAGAGCAGAGAAATAATATAATAATTATATATTTATATATGAAAAAGTTTCATTCAAACAGGTAAAAAGAAATTTAAACACTGGTATTTAGAGAAGAAAATATTGTATTTAAGAGTTAGCCTTTTTAAACAGCCAATTACTGATTACTCTGAATTAATAAAATGAACCTAATTTAGAAAACAACTGCAGAGCAAAGTTCTAATGATAGCGATTCTCACAGAGGAATCTTTGGTGAAGTTGCAGACTTGCGTTCTTTAAACAAATGTGGAATACCTGGGGTGTGCCAGACGCTGAGTTAGGTGATATGAGGAAATTGGATGTGGAAATCAGAGGCTGCGCCCAGTGAGGAGGACATCTAGATCAAGAAATAATTACCATGCAATACGGTGCTCTGGTTCAGTGCCTCAGGGCCATAAAGGGAGCAATGTGTTCTGCTTAGAAAGGATGAGAAAGGCTTAAAATAAAGTGTAACTTTTGAGATGTATTTTATTGGGGTTTTAAGGGTGATAATGGGCTTCCCTGGTGGCTCAGAGGTTAAAGCGTCTGCCTCTGATGCGGGAGACCCGGGTTCGATCCCTGGGTCGGGAAGATCCCCTGGAGAAGGACATGGCAATCCACTCCAGTATTCTTGCCTGGAGAATCCCATGGGCGGAGAAGCCTAGTAGGTTACAGTCCATGGGGTCGCAAAGAGTCGGACACGACTGAGCGACTTCACCTCACCTCACCTCACCTCAAGGGTGATAATAAACCTTATTCATCCCCCTGGAGTTTGAACCAATTAAGAAATAGAATAGGGAGTGAAATGTTGCATGTAAAACTGGATTTGAGAATGAGGTGTGGGCCTTTGGGTGAAAAAAAGAAAACTTCATATTTCTCTCATAGTCTAGACTTTGGGACCTGCACACAGGGAGTTCGTGAGAAAACCAGGTGAGCAGGGCAGACTGAGCCAGCAGCAGGCGGGCTGGTGAACTGCAGCCCACAAGTTGAGCACAGAAGAAAGAGAAAGGCCATGGGTGGGGACCATTTTAACCTGTTAGCCTCACCAAACAGAGAAATGGAACTGTGGAGGAGGGTGTCCAATTTCTCCAGTCAAATGAATCATGCCTCCTTCTATAGGAGATACAGCCAAGGGGGAAAGAGAAGGGCCAGCTGTCTTCCTGCCACACAGTTTCCCTCTGGCAAAGGCCGCAGGAGTGCCCTCCCCTTGAACCCAAAATGATCCGCAGGGATAAGCATCACACGCCACAGGGCTTGAAGGCCAGAGGCTCAACAGGTCGATGAGAGGGAGCATTCCCAGTAGAAAAGTGAAAGTCACTCAGTTGTGTCCGACTCTGTGCGACCCCATGGACTATACAGTCCATGGAATTCTCCAGGCCAGAATACTGGAGTGGGTAGCCTTTCCCTTCTCCGAGCAGATTTTCCCAACCCAGGAATCAAACTGGGGTCTCCTGCCTTGCAGGCAGATTCTTTACCAACTGAGCTATTAGGGAAGCCCATTCCAAGTAGAGATCAAAGCAACAGCAAAACAGGGAGATTTCAGTGTTCAAAGTGCCACAGGAAATAGAGAGTAATCATTTAAGTTTGTGAAATATGTCAGTTTTCTAACCAAAGTTGGTCTATGGTCTGAATAAATCTCTTTCTCTAAGTCAAAGTCCTTATTTCTTATTGTACTCAGTCCAGGATCTAAAAACAGCACATAGATGCTCCACAAGTTTGCATTTATCTTTCTTGGGGTTTGCTAAGCTTTCTGAATCTCTGGGAATCTTTCATCAGTTTGGGAAATTTTCCAGCATAACCCCTTTAACTATTGCTTCCCTCCATTTCCTCTCTCTGCTCCTTCTGAGACTCCAGTGACCCCATATGTCACGCTGTTGATGTTTGGTTTTCATATTTTTTTCTTCTGATAAATTGTACTAAACATTTTTAATAGCCTGTCTTCCAACTAGTTAGCAATTATGTCCAACCTAGATAGCATTTTCAAAAGCAGAGACATTACTTTGCTGACTAAGGTCCATCTAGTCAAGGCTATGGTTTTTCCTGTGGTCATGTATGGATGTGAGAGCTGGACTGTGAAGAAGGCTGAGCGCCAAAGAATTGATGCTTTTGAACTGTGGTGTTGGAGAAGACTCTTGAGAGTCCCTTGGACTGCAAGGAGATCCAACCAGCCCATTCTGAAGGAGATCAGCCCTGGGATTTCTTTGGAAGGAATGATGCTAAAGCTG
>SJYT01016884.1:204907-349564 GCA_006410635.1 Cephalophus harveyi
AACTGAACTGAACTGATGAAGCATTCTTCATTCCAGAGAGAAGGTGACAGTTTGATAACCACAAAAACTCCTCCAGGAGGCCAGGTGAAAGGGATACAGGCCCTGCACACACCTTGATCTTTATAGCAACTCTGCCCCTGAACCAGTGTTATCAATCTCCTCACCAAATCCCCCCAGGATGCGACACAGTTTTGCAGGCATGAACCCGCCGTGTGTTATGTCCCATTTGCCTGCTAAAGCAATAAAGCTATTCTTTCCTTTTTCACCCAAATCTCTGACTTCAAGACTCAATTCCATACCAGAGCATAGAGGCTGAGCTTTTGACATCAGTACTAAATCAATATTTACTGAATGAATAAACAGCTAGAGGACTTGAGTCACCAAACTTAACTCTTCTTCTACTCAGATGAAAGCCACGCGCCCCTAACGAAATACTTCCCCACCTCCACACTGGCACTGGACATGCAAAACCTCACTGGACATCATCGACAAAGTAAGTACTGAAAGCAAGGACCCCATGGCAGGGCCGTGGGTGACACGCAGCTCTCATCTCTGCCTACCTCTCTTTCCCCGCCATCACAAGAAGAACAGTTAACAACTATTCATGGACAAGATACCACTGAGAAAATCCTAGAACATGAGAGTGCAGCTGAAGTACCCCCAACATCACAGAGACCAAGACAGACCGCAGCAGCAAGGTGGGGGGAGCAGCTTCCCGCGGACTGCGTGGCCCACCCCCAGGCCAGCACCGCACCGCGGTGAGAGGGCTCCCCTGTGGTTCTTCCAGGGGGAACAGAACCCAGGGGTGACACATAGCTTCCCCAGCATTGCGGGTTGCTTCTTGGGGGCCTTACCCTGGTCTTGCCCCAGAGACATTGTGGGGAAGTCTGAGAGGCTTGGCCACAGGGAATCTAATTGTAACAAAGAAGTGGGCGGAGGCTTGAAACAACCAGGGCTTGGATCTCGGCAGACCAAGTTCCTACCTGCAGCACCCAGGGTAGGAAGTCTTCCCAACAGGTAGCTTTGCTCATCTGCGGAGCCAAGACAGTGGTGCAGTCTGACCAGGTAACTCGGTGAGGGGTAGCTCTCAGCCTGCTTGGATCCCCAGACAAGAGTGCTGGGCACTGGAGCTTGGCCTGCCACTGCCCAGACAGGGAGGCTGAGTCATAGCCCAGCCTACTGCTGAGTGTACAGGACCAGGAACACCTGGGGGACTGAAAGAGAGAAGATCTGAGTTTATCAGAAGCAGGGATTTGGGGGCTGGAAATGTGAGCGAAGGTGGTCAGATTTCCTGTTACAAGATAAATAAGTACAACAGGACCACTACAGGTAACACTGCTATATCAGAAAATCGAAAGTTGTAAAGAGAATAAATCCTCAGAGCTCTCATCCCAAGGGGAAAAAAAAAACCACTTTTTTTTTTCTTTTTTTCTTTGCATTTACTATATGAGATAATGTGTGCTCAGCTGCTCAGTCACACCTGACTCTGCGACCCCATGGGCTGTAGCATGCCAGGCTCCTCTATTCATGGGATTTTCCAAGCAAGAATACTAGCATGGGGTACCATTTCCTATTCCAGGGGATCCCCCTGACCCAGGGATCGAACCCTTGTCTCCTGTGTCTAGAGCCTTCCCTAGTGGTCCAGTGGCTAAGACTCCATACTCCCAACGCAGGGGGCCTAAGTTCAATCCCTAGTCAGGGAACCAGAGCCCACATGCCTCAACTAGGAGTTCACAGGCTGCAAATAAAAGATACCACACGCTGCAATGAAGATCAAAGATCCCATGTGCCACAACTAAGACCTGGAGAAGCCAAATATATAAATAATATTTTTTAAAAATCATTATGCTTACACCTTAAACTTATACAGAAAAGAAAGATAGTGTTAGTCACTCAATTGTGTCCAACTCTCTGCAAGCCCATGCACTGTAGCCCGCCAGGCTCCTCTGTCCATGGAATTTTCTAAGCAAGAATACTGAAGTGGGTTACCATTCCCTTCTCCAGGGGATCTTCCCTACCCAGGGCTAGAACCTGGGTCTCCTGCATTGCGGGCAGATTCTTTACTGTCTCGGCCACAAAGAAAGCCCAACTTATACAGAGCTATGTTTCAAATACATCTCAATAAAACTGGAATGAATAAATAAACAAAAGCAAAACCTTACTAGGAAGGAAAGCAGAGAGGATTACAGTATAGCTTTTCACAGAACATTGGAGGCTCACAATGGTTTGATGACTTTCCCCAGCCAAAGTGTATCAGAGTGGAACCTGGCCTAAAGCCTCCTGGCTAAGCCCAGCCTGTGCCTTCTGGGTCTTAATTCTAACCTGGTGGATGGGACGATGGGACACGACTCTCAGCTGGCCCAGCAGGCAGGAATGCTGCGTGTACCCATCTGGAAGCCCTCACGACCAAGCAGGACTGGTCCAGTCCAATTCCTGTGAAGCAGCAGGCCCTTCCTGTACAGGTCCCCTTGGCTTTCTTCCTCCCTGTCTCAGGCCCCCAGAGTTTTTCAGAGTCTGGGAGCCTTTTGTGATGAACAAGAGGGATCTTACAAAACTGTACACACTAAGGGTATCTAACCCCTATTTGTTGAGCCCAAATGGTGTATCAAAGTGTATAGTATGGGGCTCAGGCTCTGAAATCAAGCTGTTTGGGTTCAAATCTCAACCCTGACACATATCTGGGCCCTGAGTGTCCTCACTTTTAAAATAGGAATGTGGATTGTCCCTTCCTCTAGGACAGTAGTGGGGATTAGGTAAGGCAGTGTGTGCAAAGACACACAGCATGTGCCCGGCACCTACCCATATCTCTCACTCCATCCTCACAACAAGCTGAGTGGGGAGATCATAATTATCCCATTTTATAGATGGAAGAAGGGGCTTCCCTCATGGCTTAGACAGTGAAGAATCTCCCTGCAATGTAGGAAACCCAGGTTTGATTCCTGAGTTAGGAAGATCCCCTGGAGAAAGAAATGGCAACCCACTCCAGTACTCTTGCCTGGAGAACCCATGGACAGAGGAGCCTGGCGGGCTACAGTCCATAAGATTGCAAAGAGTGGGACATGACTGAGCGACTCTCTCTCTCTCTCTCTCACACACACACACACACACATACATACACAAATGAAGAAACGGAGGCTCAGAAACCCTAAGCAGCCATTTCAACAAGGCTTGCTCTACTGAACCCGGGCTCACCTCCAGATGCTGTTTCTCAGAGGACACTGGCGTCTTGAGGAGGACGCTGGAAGAAACCACATAGAAACCACCCTGAAATTTTCAGGGTGAGTTCACAGGGCAAGGCCCCTCGGGCAGGGCAGAAATTTTTGGAAACAGGGAAAGCACGTTCTTCGCAGACTCTTGGAGGCACAGGCCAGCCTGCTGCCTGCTTGCTCCAGGATGTCACAGAGTTAGGAGCAAGTGGTAACACCTGCTCTCCCTGGGGCCGCGGCCAGCTCTACCCACAGCTGTTTCCAACTGGAGGGCTGAAGGGCTGGCTCCATTACCGAGAATGCAAGTATCCTTGCGCAACTCCTAAGGCGAGGTTGTTAACACGCTTCCCTCGGGACCCAACTCCCTGTCAGCCTGAAAAATGACCCCTCTGATTATCCCTGAGAGAACTCCCTACCCACCCTCCTCCACCCCACCCCCAGTTCTCTGCTCTTTACCACCTTTGGAAAATGCTCTTTCCTGGAAAGAGACTGGCCTCTCCCTTTGGAAATGCTGAGCAGGCTTCTGTTTACCTGTTTGCTTGGTTGAGATGGATAAGGAAGGGCTTGTTTAGGAAAGCGGTGAGAAAGCATACAGAGTGTGCACCAGGAGCCTTATAAAGTCAATGAACTCAATTTCGCTCACTTTAAAGTGAAATAAACTGGTCTTAACACACTGAAGCAGACAGCTCCGTCCTTCTTCGTGGGAAAGGGAACATGAGGGAAACTGCAATGAGGAGGCAGGGATGGTGGATCTGTGGCAAGGAGTTTCTTCCTGGTTTGCACTCAGGAAAGCAGAGATCGGAGGCTGCAGCTGGGGCAGAGGGCAAAGTGCCAGGTGTGCCTCCTCTGCCCAGGTGGCTCCTCCCCACCCCGCCCCGGCTGAATCACCCCTTTCCTCTTTGAGGTCCCCCTCTGATCCATCCTGACCTCCTCCCATCTGTTTCCCTGCCCCTCCCCTTCCAGCATTCCACCACACTCCCTCAACCCTAAACCAGCGGCACCCTCTTGCCACTTGAGGTCCCTTCTCCAACCTGTCAGTTACCACCACTCCCTGAAGCTTTGGGAGCCAAAGCCACCCAGGTGGCTCAGTGGTAAAGAATCCACCTGCCAATGCAGGAGACACAAGAGACAGGGATTCGATTCCTGGGTCGGGGAAGATCTCCTGGAGAAGGAAATTGCAACCCAATCCAGTATTTGTGCCAGGAAAATCCCACAGAGGAGCCTGGAGGGCTACAGTCCGTACAGCTGCAAAGAGTCGGATATGACTGAGCACACACCCAAGCTGAAACCTTGTTTCACATGCTCTTCCCCTAAGAACCCGCTTTTCTCCTCCAGACTAGAAAGAATCATCTTCTCATCTCCTGGGCTCAGAAGAACAATTTATCTTTAATGTTTGTGGGCACGCTTGTCTATCGAGTAAGGGAACCACTCCAAGGTCATGAAGCAGTGTGGGGACAGGTCTCCTGCATTTCTCCAACTCTGGAAGGCAAATCCCAGAGTTAAAATAGATGCCAAACGGATCAAATAAAAGTCTTTGTTTCTTACATTACTTGCCACAGAGGCAAGTGACCTAAGTCCTGGAAGCTTTGTTTCAGCAGCAGTGCCCACAGGGAATGACTCAAGATGCCTTATTTGTCTGTATGTCTAACTCTGACAGGAAAGGTACCCTTGGCTCTCGGACCCCTGGGAGCATCTGTGAGGATGCTCATGTATCATTGGAAATATAATGAGTTGGAGATAATTTTATTTATGAGAATTCCTCCAGGGAATTAGGAGGGATTAGAAAGACTATTTTGATAAAGTGCTTGGGGTTAAGGTTTCATGCCCAAGGATCATGACTGGCCAATAAGAAATGTTTTCTAAACTGTCTCCAGGGCACAGCTCTTTGCCTTTCTGCCATCCATTTCTCTTTTCTTCTTCCCTAAGGGACTCCTGACTTTTTCAAATGTGAAAATTTCCCCCATTTGACTCTGCAAAGGAACACTGCTTTTCTTCCTCTGAAAGGGCACCTTGATTGGTCTAAGCCTGAGTTGGCAAATCAAGGCCCATGGGCCAAATTTGGCCAGTCACCACTACCTGCAAGCTAAGAATGATTTCTGCCTCTTGTTTGGGTTGTTCAGTCACCAAGTTGGGTCAGATTCTTTGTGACCCCATGGACTGCAGCACACCAGACTTTCCTTTGCTACAGGTTCTAAGAAGAGCCACAATGACTTAATATAAAATCTGCATCTTAATTGGTTGGGAAAAAAGCCAAAGAAGAATAGTATTTTTTGACTTGTGAAAATTATGTGAAATTCAAATTTCAGTGTCCCTGAAATTTTTTTAACAGCTTTGTTGATGTATAATTCACGTACTGTATAATTCACCATTTGAAGTGTACAACTCTAGGGCATTTAGTATATCCACCAGATCGTGCAGTCATGACCACAATCAGTTTTTACCCGCAAAAGAAATCCCATGCATCATTCCCAGCCCCTCAAACCATAGGCAGCTGCTAACTTACTTTCTGTGACTGTTCAGTCAGTTCAGTTCAGTCGCTCAGTCATGTCTGACTCCTTGCGACCCCATGAATCGCAGCACGCCAGGCCTCTGTCCATCACCATTTCCCGGAGTTCACTCAGACTCACGTCCATTGAGTCCATGATGCCATCCAGCCATCTCATCCTCGGTCGTCCCTTTCTCCTCCTACCCCCAATCCCTCCCAGCATCAGAGTCTTTTCCAATGAGTCAACTCTTCGCACGAGGTGGCCAAAGTACTGGAGTTTCAGCTTTAGCATCATTCCTTCCAAAGAAATCCCAGGATTGATCTCCTTCAGAATGGACTGGTTGGATCTGCTTGCAGTCCAAAGGACTCTCAAGAGTTGTCTCCAACAGCACAGTTCAAAAGCATCAGTTCTTCAGTGCTCAGCCTTCTTCCCAGTCCAACTCTCACATCCATACATGACCACAGGAAAAACCATAGCCTTGACTAGACAGACCTTAGTCAGCAAAGTAATGTCTCTGCTTCTGAATATACTATCTAGGTTGGTCATAACTTTTCTTCCAAGGAGCAAGCATCTTTTAATTTCATGGCTGCAGTCACCATCTGCAGTTATTTTGGAGCCCCCAAAAATAAAGTCTGACACTGTTTCCACTGTTTCTCCTTCTATTTCCCATGAAGTGATGGGACCAGATGCCATGATCTTCGTTTTCTGAATGTTGAGCTTTAAGCCAACTTTTTCACTCTCCTCTTTTACTTTCATCAAGAGGCTTTTCAGTTCCTCTTCTAGATTTGCCTATTCTGAACTTTTCATATATATGTATATTTGAACTTTTTTTATATATATAATACAAGTTTTATTGAAACATACGCATGCTTGTTTACATACAAAGATGATGGCAGGGTTGAACTTTTGTGGCAGAGATTTTACATCCAACAAAGCCTAAATTATTTACTCTCTGACCCTTTTCAGAAATAGTGTGAAAATACCTGGTTTAAGCAGTTTGGTGTTGCTTTGTAGTATGTTACTGGAACAGGTGTGAGCACATGACCTATACCTTCCTGATCAGACAGAAGGAAAGGACTTATTCTCTTTGCGTGGAATGTGTACTAAGTCATTTCAATCGTGTCTGACTCTTTGCAACCCTATAGACCATAGCCCTCTAGGCTCCTCTGTCCATAGGATTCTCTAGGAAAGAATACTGGAGCAGGTTGTCATGCCCTCCTCCAGGAGATCTTCCTGACCCAGGGATCGAACACGCGTCTCTTATGTCTCCTTCATTGGCAGGCGGGTTCTTCACCACTAAGGTCACCTGGGAAGCCCCAGGGCACGGAATAGGTTTCTTTCTATGGCCTTTTCTGGGGTTGCTCAATTGCCATTGGAAGCCATCTAGAGACCAAGAAGGAGCAGCCTAAGGACAAGAATGAGGATGGAAAAGGAAAAGAACTTGGGTGTTAGATTATAGTGAATTAACCAGCTCTGAACCCTGCCCTCTTCAGAGCATCTTTTCAGGTGAAGTAATAAATGCCCTCACCATTAAGCCAATGTGAAACATAGTTTCCATTACCTGTAGCCACAAGCATCCTATCAGATACAACTTCTTCCTATAGAGCAAGACTGAGTAACACATGCTACTTGGGACCAGAGTTGAATTTTCCCAGACAATGGAAGGAGGTTTGAAACCAAGCAGGACCCTGTGGGGCTCCTGGGCATGGAAACCTTTCTGTGTCCCCTGACCTTCAGCCTCCAGGACCTTCCCTAAGTTTCAAACAGCAGGTTCAGACAGTTGCCAGTCAGGGAAGGGAGGGGATGCAGAGATAAGGGAGGAAGAGTCAGAGGAAATAATAAATAGTGCACAGCTTTGGGAAAGGGTCTTGGTTCTGTCTCAAGGGATACACATAACAATATTTATGAGCTCTTCTGAAGAACTGAAACCCTCAAAAATGGGAGTTGTTACCTACTTGATAAAGCATCCAAGAGAAGGTCATTAGGTTGATAACCTGAGAACCACAGAATCTTGTAAGGAGACCACCTGAAGCCAGATTTTTCTTATCAGCAATGCCACCCTGAACCCTTACTATAAAATTCCTCACCAAACTGCCTCCCCAGCCCCAGGTTGAAACACATAGCTTTGAGGGCATGCACCTGCTTGGCTCCCTTTGCCTGGCACTGCAATGAAGCCTTTTTTTTCTATTTTATCCAAAACTCGGTCTCTGAGATTTAATTCTATGTCAGCATACAGAGGCTGGATTCAGCTTCAAGCTAGGCACTGCCACCACCCGCCCTCCTCTTTCTCTGCCCTCATCTGTGGTGTTCTGCCTCCCCATGCAGCTCTTAGATGTTTGAAGGGTATCATTTTCAGCGAATACTAATGCATTGCCTGTCTATTTGTCTACCTGTCCCTGGCTTTTTATCTAGCTTGCCTAGTTTTAAGATATGGCCCCTGAGCTCATTTATAAACAAATAAAATTGAAGTGAATTCTTCTGCTTGGTGTCCAATTATTATGGGTACACATTAAAGTAGTATATTAAGAGATTTTATTATTTTAAACCAGGCTTTCTGGGATGATGGGAATTCAGGCATTTCTTCCTTCTGTGTTTCTGAATGATCACCCTTTTTCTAACAACATGGACCCTTCTTAAAATAAAAATTTAGCTAATTTTATATTTTTAGATATTTGTCTCATTAATATTTTCTCTAAATTGTCCTGAAGCCTCAGTTGCTCACCAGTGTGGCTATTCACTATAGGTGTGAGGGATCATCTCCTGGCTCAGTAAAATGGATAAAGCTAAGGCATGGCTATAAAAGAATATTTTTAGTATTGATACAGTAGCAAGAAGAAAGCAGTAGGATTTAAGACCCTGGGGTTGAGGCCTTGACCTGTTAAGCTTCTTATGTGGCATTGGCCAGTTGGTTCCTTATATTTAACTTTCTACTCCTCCTTGGAATCTTGGTCCTTGGGCTCATTTCTTTAAAATGATTTCCTGAGGTCACTTGCCCTTTCAAAGGTGAATCAGATAATCTACTTCTATATTTCTAAAATATCCTTAGTATATTCTTCCATTACAGTTCTTATCTGGCTGAATTCTAGGTTGTTGTTTTTTTTTAATTTTTACTGAACTCCTCAGCTATATGGTGAGTTCTTCATAGTAAAGAACCACCTCTCTTTATTTCAGTTTCCCTGAACTTGATCTATCTTATACACTTGATATTTTTTTACAATAAACAAACAACTAGCATTTATTATTCTAAAGAATAAAACAGTTGGACCAAAGAATAAAATAGTTAGAGTCTCTTCCATCTCTAAAATTGAATTCATCTTCAAGGATTATTCAATGATACATGGTAAAAGTATTTGCAAAAACTGTAGTAGATCATTTAGGAATTCTTTCTGATGAATAGTGACAGGTATCCAAAATAACACTGCCTTAAATAAATCATGAGTGGATTTCTGTCTCATGGAAAAGACATAGAGAAACAGACATCCAGTCATCAGCAACTCATGATCTCTCTCCTCTCTGTTTTACCAACTTTATTGAATGGCTACTCTCATCTAGGCTGCCTCATGATACTTAATGGCTGCTGTAGCTCCAGTCATTAAATGAATATTCCAGGCAGCTAGAAGAAGGAAGCAAAAGAGAGCAAGAGGGCATTGTTCCTAGGAAAGTCCAATTCCTTTCAAGTCCTAACCAATGACTTCCACATATAAGTCATATCTGTGAGGGAGGCTAGGAAATACCACTTATAGCTGGGCA
Organism: Cephalophus harveyi; assembly: GCA_006410635.1. Classification (NCBI taxonomy): domain Eukaryota; kingdom Metazoa; phylum Chordata; class Mammalia; order Artiodactyla; family Bovidae; genus Cephalophus; species Cephalophus harveyi. The sequence goes on from SJYT01016884.1 coordinate 214,350, forward strand.
AACTGCCATACCCTACAACACAGGGATGTCTTGCTTGCTAAGGAGGAAAGGGGAATGGGTATTGGGTACATACAGGAAAATCTCCACTATCCTTGGTGAGGGTCCCCTCAACATCACTGTATTACAGAAGATTGGGATTGACTCTTAGAGGTAGATTCTCTTTGAAATTTGGTCCTTCAAGTCATCAGCTGTATGACAAATAACCACTCAGGACACCAGGTTATATATAAAAAAATGATGGCTGATTCATTGGTCAGATCACATATGGGGCTAAGCATATAATCAGTGTGTTAAAAGAAAATGTTGAACTGTTCGAATTACCCTTAAAAATCTTTTAATTTAGTTCTCAAGAAAGGGCATCTTCTCACCTGCCTTTTCCCATACTAAATGAAAATATGTGTGTTCTACCCATGAGGGTCACACCTTATCAAGCTATTCCCACTGTGAAAGCACTGCGGGGCCTGAGCCCCATGCCTGCAGCACCAGCTGAATCTCTTCAAGCTCACACTGACTCCTGGGCATGCCCAGAGTAAAGTGGAGAGTCACATTCGCATCTACATCTCCTGTTGCATTTCATTTAATCTTTCTGGCGCAGCACATAAACACAACAATTCAGTTCAGTAAGTGAAATTCCTGTATGCAAGTCCATCAATCATGTTGCTCTGATTGCCGATTTTTTAGTCTGATAAAATGCTCCATTTTAGGTAGAACGCTGCTAGCATGTGGTGAGTATGGAGGTGATATTGGGCAAATTTCCAGACACACCAGCTCTTATTCTTCTTTTTCTTTACATCTGCATTGTCCCTTGACTATCAAACAGTCCCCACTAAGCCTTTTGCTAATATTTGTCCTTCTAATAAGGGCCTCATGCTTCCCTCATGGTAGAACTTTGGACATCTCATCAGGCAGGGGAGAAGAGATTATTTTTAGGGGACAAGTGTGTGCATCGCCCTACACAAAATCAATCTGCTTGCTTCTATGGAAAGCTTGGACTTGAAGACAGCTTGAGATTCCTGGTAGTTTTTCATTTCAGTTGCTTTTATATTTTGAAGAGAATATTGAACTGTTTCCACGGTGACATTTCATAATCACAGTGTCTGGAGCAAAAAGTGCCATGGTAGCGAAGCTAGAGAAACAGTGGGTTCCTGTGCAAATCATCAAGGATTCTGACGGCTTACTGTGCATGCTCTGCCCACTGACACCCATGGCCAGTCACCAGGACCTAAAAGACAGGAGACAAAATGTGTCCTGGGAAACTCAGGCAATACCAGCAAATTACTTATATTTTTGAATAATCTTAAAATCAGATCTCTTTCTTCCCTTTCTTGTTTTTGTTTTTTAACCTAGGGGAACTCATTTATGGAGCTTTATCATTTTCATTTCTGACCCCAGAATAGAGAGAAAAAAGAACTGAAGATGAAAAGAAAACCTGAATTTAAACATGATATGTTTTTGTGCCCCAAACATGCTCAAAAGTATAATTTGTCAGTCCATGTACTGTGTGCTAAGTCGCTTTAATTGTGTCTGATTCTTTGTGACCCCATGGACTCTCACCTGCCAGGCTCCTCTGTTCATGGGATTTTCCAAGCAACAATATTGGAATGGGTTGCTATGCCCTCTTCCAGGGGATATTCCCAACCCAGGGATGGCACCTGCATCTCTTATGTCTATTGCATTAGCAGGTAGATTCCCTACCACCAACGCTACCTGGGAAACTGTCAGCCCAGGTAAGGGCATGTAAAAGGGTCAGGACAATGCCTAAACTCCTGCCGAGTTCTCAGATTTTGGTGCTAGCAATGCCAAAAATTGGCAATAATCTTGGGTAGAAGAAGAACTCGTCTCTGCCTATATACCTGTGCATGAAACAAGTAGCTTGGAATAACCCCCATTATAAAACCTGTGTTCCAGGAAACGAGAGTATGTTCCATCCCATAGCTAAATGGGCTTGCCTGATAAATAAAATGAGATGGACCTAGACATTATCATACTAAGCAAGTTGACAGAGAAAGAAATATTGTATATCACTTACATGTGGGATCTAAAAAGATGATGCAAATGAACTAATCTACAAAACAGAAACACACTCACAGACTTCAAAAACAAACTTATGGTTACCAAAGGGGAAAGATGAGGGGAGGAACAGCCTAGGAGTTTGGGATTAACAGATACACACTTGCTGTTATTCACTAGCTAAGTCCTATCCAACTCTTTGTGACCCCATGGACTGCAGCATGCCAGGCTTCCCTGTCCTTCACTATCTCCTGGAGTCTGCTCAAACTCATGTCCATTGACATACCCAACAAGGACCTACTGTATAGCACAGGGAACTCAACTCAATATTCTGTGATGACCTAAAAGGGAAAATAATCTGAAAAAGAATAGGTATATATAAATAACTGAACCACTTTGCTGTACACCTGAAAATAATACAACACTATAAATCAACTATACCCCAATATAAAATAGAAATTAAATTAAAATAAACTAAAATGAAATGTGTCTCATTTATTTGACCAAATATATTATTTTACCCATCTGATTCCACATCTTGATTTTTTGTAGAAGTCAGTTGCTTATGGAATACAGTTTGACAAGCCCTTAAATTAATTAAAATGATAATTAAAGACCTTGGTGGGTTTTAAATATTGGCATTTTTATGACTTGGTAAATTCCAGTAAGTAGCACACCAAACCGGTTTTCATACTGTGATAATTGATGCTTATTATGATAACCTGCACATTTTTAAGATCCTAAAAGGTAGTCAGAACCAACAAAGTACGATTAAAAGTATGTTCCTCATGGTTTAGGATGCCTTTTTATATCTGGATCATTTAAAGATGATCCCCATGTGGGTGGGTGTGCCCATGCTTGTGCATGTACTACTTTTAGTGACAATTTTAAACTGCATATATTTATGGTTGCACACACACAACCCATAGCTGATCCCCAGTCCAAGTCTAAACAGAACCCTTGCTGAAGTGGGAAAAGGAGGCTGACATCCCACATCCTTCCAGTAAGTTCTCATATAGGGTTGTAATTAGAGGCATTGTACTATATGAAAAGATAGTGGCTTGGCAATCAGTAGAGGTGTAACAAGCAGGTTTGGCTCTGTAACCCTGTAAGTTACCCGTCTCAACCTCAGCTTCCCCAACTGTAAAATGGGAATAACAGTAGCTACCTCTTAGGGTTAAACAGCAAAGGGAAAGCATCCAGCCCAGAGGAGGAATTCACTAAAAACCCTGGGTGGGTTTGGGCCTCTTTCCATAGACCTTCTCCAGGACAGGGCCTGTAGCTTCTAAACTGGGAGTCTGCCCAGCATCTAACACACAGTGGGCTGCCTTATGAATGAATTCGCTAAGTATAAAACTTAATTTTGAAATAAACTAGGTACTCTTATGTTGCTCTCTCCTGCTAAAGCCCACTAGCAGAAGAATTGGGAGTTTCTCTTTCCCCAACAAACAAACTTGAGTTGTCACTTCCCCAGGAGGCTTTCCCTGCCCACACTCACTAATTCATATCCCTCTATCAGCACTGGCCACTTTCTCCATGGAGCACACGTCATGGTGGTGTCTCTCTGGCTCTCTCTCTCTATTTACAAACCTTTGGTTAATGTCTCTTCTCCCCCACAAGTCTGTACACCTGCTCGAGGGCACAGGCCATGGCCGCTCTTGTCTGTCAGTTTGACCTCCAGTACTTAGCACAGTGTTTGGTACACAGAAAGTGCTGAAGAAATATTTGAATGAATGAACAAATGCTCCCTTTCCACTTCTTACAAAGAGCTCTCTCCTTGCTGACTTTTTTCATTGAAGCTGAGCATCATAAATATGCCACAGTCAGAGCTCTGTCTGTTCCCTAGTCCCACGTGGGACCCAAAACCAGCGGAGGCTGAAACGTAACGTCCTGGGGCCATGGGTTAGGCCAGTTCTCAAGTGGCTCTGATGGGGAGGCTGGGTCAGCAACAATCTCTGTGCCTTGGGCCTCTGCCTGCGGCTGGCAACGTGCAGCTTATGTCTGGTTTGGCTCCATTTCCAAACTGATGGTTAAGTCCCCAAACTTTGCAGACTTCATTTCCTATGGACTCCTGTTCGCACCAGCTCTGACCCTCCTACATGGCTTCACCCTGTAGCATCTGTGACTTGACTGCCTGGCTTCTGGCCCCCTCACTCCCCCGACACCCCACGCCTCCTCTGTGCTGTATCCCCAGCACTGGCCCTGTTCCCAGTCCCCTCGACCTGCTGCCACCCACGGTTCAGCATGATGGAATGACTTGCTCAACAATATCTGCCTTTGGAAAAGTAACCCACGGGCAAGATGTGCCTGGATTCAAATATCCAAACTGCATATCTCTGCTGCAAGGATTGAGGGATTGTGTTCTCCAAGGTTTTTCCAGACCCCAGCTGCAGCGTTATCAGCACAACTTTTGCGGTTGTGTCAGAGAATGTGGCTGGCCTTGGTTTTATTCTTGAGTCATCCCCGTCACCTGAGGTTGGCCAGCTGCCCTGTGCCCTGTATCCTCTTCCTCTAAACTTGAGCATGGAGGTCTTAGGAAGAGAGATTGCTAAATAAAGACCAGCGGTGGTATTTACTTAACAGATGGTGACAGAACCCCAAGCTCTCTCTCCTTGAGCATTACTCCAGGAGAATTTTCTAGGTCTGATACAGCTGAGAAAGGATGAATTCAGTCACATTGGCTCCCTGGGCCTGTCTACAAAGAGCGTGTTAAAAACTCATTATTCATTTTTAAAAATAGAGCCCCATGCAGTGAGTTCCACTGAGCTGCTCGTAGTGTGTGCAACAACATCGTGCTGGAAAGAAACCAGACTAGGTGTCTGGAGATTTGCATTCTGCTTCCAGTTGGAAAAATCCCTTCATTTCCCTAGTCTTGTTTTCCTTATAGGTGTAACTGCCTCTAGGTTTCAATTCCTTATTTTACTATGGCCCTAATACTATGCTTAGCTAAAAAAAAGAAACAAAAAAACAAAAAAAAAAATGGATGACAGTTTATCTAGGGCTTCTGTGTGCCAGGTACTCTTCTAAGCATTCTGAGGTATATTCAACTATTGACTGTACAAACAAATAACTGAAAAAGAAAGAGGAATTCAAGGTCTTTCGAGCAACTTTATTTTTTTAAAGACATTTCCTCTCATATTGCTAATAAGTTACCATTGCTTGAACCTGTCTCTTATATTGTCCCTACCATTTAATAGTACAGCTATCTGCCTGAGTCCTAGTATAGCTACATTTGGTGGGCGGGGTGGGGGGGGGGATGCAGGCGTGTCTGTGTTCTCATTCATTTTAGCTTTCCTAGAACCAGGCATAAATCCTAACAGATAAAACATAATTAATAAATGTAAGACAGGTGCATAGTCCAACGTAACTAAAACATCAGCTCCATGGCGGGGAGCAGGGCGATGACTTGGCCTCCTGTGTTCTTCTGCACCCCACTGTGCTTAGAATTGAGCCTGGCGTAGATGCTCAACAGCTCTATGAATGAATGAACGAGTGGGTCAATGAGGAAGTAAAAAAAAACTGAACAAATAGTAAAGAATCTACTGACAATGCCAGCTCTGTTTAAAAGCACAAAGCTCCTTGAGGCTCTATGGAACAACAGCAAAGCTCGACACAAGGCAGGCCATGGGTTTTCACGGCTGGTAGCGCAGGGAGCCACGAGGGGCCTTCACATTGGGCTGTGCAGCAGTTTGTGCTTAGTGAGATGGCTTCTGTGCGTCCTCTTTAGGAAGAGTGGTGATAAAGGAGAAATGGATCGCAAGCTGCTGCAAGGAATAAAAACTGACATTTCTTCTCCTTGAATAAAGGCGTCTCATTGAGCGCTTAGAGTCCTTTGACTATTAGAACGCCTGTGATCAGTCACCTCAGACAAGGCCCACATGCCTGTTTATCTGCTGGGTTTGCAAAGGAATCTGGGAAACACGGCTGCCGCCATGCAGATGTTGTCTTTACCCGGCATTTTCAATTGTGGCAACTGCTACCGCCGCTAGCTCCTCCCTGCCCGGCCCCCTCTTTTTAATCTGCATCCTTTTATCTTTCTCATTTCACATTTGTTTTCTGCTCTGCTTGATTTGGATGCTAGAAACTGAAAACAAGCATCAGATGGTATTTTAGATCTGCACAGCCCAATCTTCTCCACCTGGCACTGACTTTCTCAGTACGACTCCTGGGGGTTGGGTGGGGACATTCAGGGAAGAAATACTTTTGGGTTCAGGCAATTGATGGAACCAGAGACACCAGGAGTTGCTAATTACAGTCCAGGCCACTGGAGCCTTTGGTGTTGTAACAGAAAGAAAAAATATATATATATCAAAAGACAGAAATTCCTAAAGCCTTGCCACATATTCAGAGTCTAGACTGTTGCTTCTGGGCTACTTTGTCAATTTTGGGAAATTTGTTTTTGACTAAGTTATCACCTTGAAATGAAGACGTCGAAAGAGCTTTAGTGGGGGATTAGCAGACAGGTTTCAGTCTCAGCCAAGACTTTCCTAGTGACCTTGAAAAATTCACCTCACCTGACTCTTTAGAATGGACTGTAACATATCTTATTTTGTATAGTTCTGAGATTTAGCAGTGCAAGGCCCAGTTGGCTATGGCAGGAGCAGGAAAGGGAGACAGGATAGGAATGAGAGATTTCCGACGAATGTCTCCATCTCCTTCAGGTCTCAAGACAGATGTCTGTTTCATAGAAGGTGAGAATACTATGAATGATGATCATAAGCAGCCATCGCTAACTTCTGGATTCTCATTATTCTTTGGGCCATGGCCTGTGCTTAGGGCCTTATACTAATCCTATCACTTAATCCTAGCAAAACTGGCATGAGGTGAGCACTCTTCTCATCTCCAAAACATCAATAAAGAGATGGGGTTTAAGAATGGTTCAAAACTTGACTCCCCAAATTAGGTCAAGTTGCATGCACTTCTTCATATCAATTATCACAGCTCATAACTACTGAAGTCCCTCCTTATGAATGTGGGATACAGTCCAAGACCCCCAGTAGCTGCCAGAAAGTGTGAAAAGTGCCAAATTCTATACGCACTGCGTTTTTCCTAATTATTGTACATACCAGTGATAAATTTTGGGGCTTCCTGGGTGACTCAGATGGTAAAGAATCTTCCTGCAATATAGGAGACCTAGGTTCCATCCCTGGGTCAGGAAGATCCCCTGGAGGAGGGAATGACAACCCACTCCAGTACTCTTGCCTGAAGAATCCCATGGACAGAGTGGGACATGCTACAGTTCATGGAGTCACAAAGAGTCAGACATGACTGAGCACAAATGCATGCACAGTGATAAAGTTTAATTTAGAAATTAGACACAGTAAGAGATTAACAACAATGATGTCAAGAAAGCAGAACAATTATAACAAATATTCTACAAAAAAGTTATGTGAATGTGATCTCTCTTTTGCTCTCTCTCTCAAAATATCTTATTGTACAAATTTAATGCTTTTTCCATCTCAACTAAACACATACTTTTTCCATCTTAACTAAACACGTATCACATACTATGGCTGGAATTTTGTAGTTTGAGGTGCGACATCAAAAGTAGCATGGACTTCTTTTTCCTGCTTTACAATTTCACAATAGAAGATTCATTCTTCCTGTAGATCTTAACACCTTCAGTATATCCTTTTTTTTTTTTTTTTTTTTTTCGTATTAAGTCAAGAACCATTACTTTTTTACTTAAAGAACACACTTACAGCTTCTCTTCAGCATATCCAAATTGTACTTTGGGACCCATCACTAAGGAAAACAAGGGTGACCTAGACATAAGCACTGAGATACCAGACAGTTGATCTGAGAATAGAGTCAGCTACTAAGCAACTTACAGACAGGTTGCACAGGACAAAGGGATTATTCACATCCCAGACAGGGTGGAGTAAAATGACTTAAGAAATCACAGTACTCAGAATGGCAGGATATTTAAAACTTCTAGATTATTTCTGGAATTCAGTTTAATATTTTTGGACCACAGTTGACCACAAGTAAATGAAACCGGGGAAAGTGAAAACATAAGACAAGAGAGGATAATTATATATTTGTGTGATCTTTCTAGTGCCTGCTTTCCCATTCGATTATAAGCTCCACTAGTGTTAGTCATTCAGTCATGTCCAACTCTTTGTGACCCCACGGACTGTAGCCTGCCAGGTTCCTCTACCCATGGAATTCTCCAGGCTAGAACACTGGCGTGGGTAACCACTTCCTTCTCCAGGGGATCTTCCCGACCCAGGGATCGAACCCAGGTCTCCTGCATTGCAGGCTGATTCTTTACCATCTGAGTCACCAAGAAACTCCACTAGGGTACAGGCTATAACTGTTTGTTCACAGTTGTTTGCTAAGTAAAATGCCCAGCACAGAGCTAGGACCCCATAAACAATGACTGCGTGAGTTGACTAGATTTATTCCCTGGCACTGCTATGGGGAGGACAGGTCCACTTGCAGAAGCTGGGTATCTGAGGTCACGAGCACACCCATCAGCTCCCATTCCAGGCCACTGGCCAATCCTCAGAGCATTCTTATGGGTGGAGGTTATCAACAGTAATAAAAGCTCCAGAACCACGCAAGCCTCTGAAGTACAGACACCCATCATCCACGAGATGACAGGAAAATGACAGGGTGCTAGTTCCAAGACTAGCTCAAAGAATAAAATCCGAGTTCCTAGAACGGTTCTGTAGAAAAATCATGGGCTTTGAAGTCAGAAAAAATCTAGATCTGAACCTTAGCTTGGCCATTTACAGCCGTGGGGTGGTGTGTTTCTCAGTTGGAATCCTTTTTTAACACCTTAAAATGACCTGAAATATGGGAATAAGTCTCATCTTGGAAAGCTATATACTTGATAATCACCATCTACTCAGCACTTACATTAATATAAGCTGGATGTAGGTCAACATTTTACCCACATTAACTCACTCCCACCTCACAATTACTCTATGGCATGAGGGCTACTATCTCCGTTTTAAAGAGAAAGACATAGGATGTCAGATGGCCTGGGTGTGGGAAGAGGCAGGCAGAGGGTGTGAGCAGCTCCTTGCAGGAAACCACCCCCAGCAGGAAGCCTCTTGTGACTTTACCACAGAGCTATATGGTAACTAACTTTTAAACCAGGCACCCCCATGCTCTGCTCATTTCCAGCCCAAGCACACCTTTCAAATCTTTTAATCATACGATACCCTGCCTAACTTGTAGGTGCTTTTCATAGATCAAAGAAGTAGAAATGAAGAAAAAGTAATTAACAGATCACCAGATCTCTTCCCTAGCTTCCCCTCCAGTCATCTCCTGAACAAACTGTGTGGGCAACCTGTGTGAACAGGATAACATCTCGAGAAAGATCACAAGAAGTCTATGAGCCTCCATGTTGTAGGGGATGGAGATGCCTCTGACCCTCTATCATCTCAGCGATTAACTGAGATGACTTCCCTTCTTCCCTTTATTTATTTTTGGCTGTAGGGGTCTTCGTTGCTGTGCAGACTTTTCTCTAGTTGTGGTGAGTGGGGGCACTCTTCATTGAGACACACACGCTTTTCACCGCGGTGCCTTCTCTTGTGGAGCACAGGCTCTATGGCGCTTGGGCTTCAGTAGTTGCAGCTCCCAGGTTCCAGAGCACAGGCTCAATAATTGCGGCACATGGGTTTGGCTGCCCTGCAGCATATGGGATCTTCCTCAAACCCACGTCTCCTAAACTGGCAGGCAGATTCTTTACCACTGAGCTATGAGGGAAGTACTTCCCTTCTTCCTTTGAAAATGCTGATGGCTGAGCAGAGTCTTCGGAGGCAGTTTATAGAGGACACTGAGTCCACCATGTCCCAGATTGCCAATATTCCAGCAATTGCCCAGCAATCTCAGGCAAGTTCCCCTCTAACCCTCTGCCTCCTGGCCTGCTCTCTTAGCCAAGTCTCCAGACTGAGCCTGGCTAGGACTCAGACTCCTCCGTTTGTAATTAATCATTCTCAACTGGACGAGTCAATGGGTGCTGTGAACTAGGCCAGACTAGGGCAAGAGACAGGAAGGAGCCTGACCCCTTGAACAGGAGGGAGCCTGCAGAATTTTGCTCTATGCTCCGAACATGGCAAACCCATCCAGCCTCAGACTTCTCAACACGGATGCCCCCAAAGAAGCATTGTTGCCAATTTATTGAGCACCTGTAGTCTGCCAAGCAACTTATAGGCACTGTCACCAATCTTCACAATAACTGTGGGGCATTTATTGTGCTTTATCATTCCTAATTTATAGGTAAGGAAACACACACACAGAGGGGAAGTGACTTACTTAGGCTCACGCAGCTGGCACAATTTCAACCCATTTCATTCTGACTTCAAAGCCTATTGCTTTCCTCATGAATTCTTTTCCTTAAGAACTCCTATTCACCCATCAAAGCCCATGTTACAGTGTTATTTCCTATGTGAAGCCCTCCCTCATCTTCATTCCTTCTGTTCACCTCACTCAGGCAGGGTTAGTCATTAAAAAAAAAAAAAAGACAACTTTCTGATCCTGATTCTGATTAACAGCAACTTTCCTTTCTATTGACATTTATGAGTTTTGGTTTGTAAGTGGCGAGAAATTGGACTAGTTTGGTAACAGTGAAAGACTCCGAGGTTGCAGATTGTGGCGATCCAGTTCGGGAAAGAGAGGGAGTATGTGCTCCCCTCGCCTCCTGTCACTCATAGACCGCCTCATGATATCCTCAATGAGAAGAGGGCCTTAGGGTCCTCCGTCCATGGGCCAGGCTGTCAGGATTGCTTTGGGAATTAACATGCGAGATGAAATGTGATTACCTTCCCAAATCTAGATGATCTTGGGTTTGCTTCTGATATTCTGATGCTATGATACAAGTTAAACTTCTTCACTCTATCATGGCTTAAAGAAAATCAAAGAAGAGTAAAAGGAATGAATGACAGCAAACTTCTGGAGGCAGTTTATCTGAGTCAGGTGAAGGTCACCCAAGCAATCTTCTTGTAGACCTTGTAGTGCTTCCCCCTTTACAAACATTCTTTGACTTCCCTCAAAGTCACAGGGGCCATCCAACTTTCTTTCTCTTCCATGAAAGCCTGAATTCAGAAATGCTTCATAACCATCTAGCCTGGGGCATAAATGACTGAGGATGGCAAAGCATGACTCACCCATAGGGAAGTTAATTGTCTCAGACACCAAAAGTTTACAACAAAAGGAATCCCTCTAAAATCACATAATTTGGGGAGGTAAAATTTTGACTTATATACCAGCCCTATCCCAGAATCACCCTGAGTTCACAACTTAATGCTTTGTCCTTGGCATCTTGGTAGCAGCCTTATAATTTATACCGCTTAAGGGCTGAAACTGATTTTGTTTCCATTCTTTCTCAGATTAAAACAACAACAATAAATTTTTCTATCCCTTTGGGCCAAAGGAGATCTGCCTTTCATAACATGTAGTTTAAATTTAGCACCCAGCAGCCATTAATTTGAAAGTCATTGCCTGAGAGATATTATCATCAAGCGACTATATTTTCGCTTCACTCTGTCTCTTTAAACAGGGGCACCAGCTACTCATGCCCACAATGGTCTCATACTTTTCCCAGGTAATATGCACAGCCTTCATACAGAGACTGAAATATCTAGTCCCATGTAACAGTCGAATGTCAAAGAAAAGTGTCTTCTCCTAAAGAAAAGTGTCTTCTCCTATCCAATTTATACACTATATAAGTATAAAGTTGTAAATGTTGGACAGGGACACAGACCTGGGATGGTTTCTAATCTCTTTCCCCACCTTGTGCTTCAATCCTAGCTCCATTTTGCTAACCAAGATTTTCTGACTCTTTCCGGTTGAGAGTAGAGGGTGGAGTGAGCAGGAGGGAAGTTCTGACTGAATGGATGCTACATGAGCTGGTATTGCACCCCCTGGGCCTGGGAGACGGTCACAGCTGACTGTTTTCTTTGGGGAGAGATGTTCAGAGTGCTTTTATTAATGCACGTCTGGCATCTACAGTTCCCGTGAAGAGAGCTAATGCTCTGTTTTGCCTCATTACTTACAGCTCCCTGCTAATCCCTGGGAACCAGGCAGTACACCTCCACCCTCTTTGGGGTGAGCCCTTCTCACTACTTCAGGAGGTCCCCTAGGAGGTGCCTACGGTGATCCATTCCAGTGTCTATCACCCGTGGGGCACATCTGGCCCACTGGGACTCTTGACGGGGCTTCTGCCCTGGGAATCTCTCTTTGGGAACACTGAGCTCCACCTCTGTGTCCTCTCTTTTGATCTGCCAGTCAGCTTCTCAGGGATGATAACCAGTCTGCATCTATGGTCCCCAACACCCCATCCCTCCATCTGTCACACTCGAAGAAATACAAAGATTCTTTCTCAACAGTCTTGTCTTAGAGCCCCTCTACCCAGGCTTCAGGTGAGGGACAGGCAGCTGCCCACGCCTCCCCCTTGCCAGACAAGCTCACAGAACATGAACATTTTCCTCCAAAACCCTCTCTCAGTCTCTCTGTTCTCTATTCCTCAGTGTCTCTGCCTTTACAGGCTGAGGTGGGTGGTTAACTCAGGTGGTAAATGATTTATCTGCCATCTCCTTTTTTGCAAATCCTGTACAAGATGTACTTCAAAATGTCGCACCTATTTTCTTCATGCTTCAGCCAAAACTGTGATAGGGAACTTGAATGTCCTGTTAAATCTGTTATCTTCTCCATTTAACCCTCAGGATCATTTTTGAATACTGTTGCTTCATTTAGGCTTGCTTTTCAGAAGGCATAGTTAAACTCACTATTTGTAGAGATGTACTATTTTCTCAAAGCATCTTAGCATCCGTGTTTCATTTTATCTCTTCTCTCATGTGATTGGTAGAATTCTCTGAGGGGGGCCTCTTCATTTGCTTAGGTCAGGGGTTCCCGACCCCAGGTAGCTGTCTGTGGCCTGTTAGAAACCAGGCCACACAGCAGGAGGTGAGCAGTGGGTGGGCAAGCACACAAAGCTTCCTCTGTATTCACATCCACTACCCATCACTGGCATTACCATCCTCCCACTCTGCCCCTGGTCCATGGAAAAACTGTCTTCCACGAAACCGGCACTTGGTGCCATAAAGGTTGGGGACCACTGTCTTAGGACTCATTTTTAGGGAGCAGCGCTGTGCTGTGCTAAGTTGCTTCAGTCGTGTCCAATTCTGTGTGATCCCATGGACTGCAGCCTGCCAGGCTCCTCTGTCCATGTGATTCTCCAGTCAAGAACAGTGGAGAGGGTTGCCATGCCCTCCTCCAGGGGATCTTCCCAACCCAGGGATCGAACTGGTGACTCTTAGGTTTAATCTGCGTTGGCAGGCAGGTTCTTTACCACTAGTGCCACCAAGTTCACGATAAAATTCAGGCCTCCTCATGCTTTCCACCAATATTAATAATAAAAATACTTACAAAAAGTAACAGTGGTGAAAGTTTATTGCACATAGACACTGCTCTTAAGTGTAATAGACACAGAAACCCAACCATTTATGCATAGAGGACATTATGATGCCCCTTTTACAGATGAGGAATCCACCACACAGAAAGCTTAAGTAATTTACTCATGGTCACAGAGGAAGTGGCAGAGCATTGGATTCAACCCTTAACCCTTAGTGAAAGAATGTTTTTGCCTTCTCATTGTCCACTTGACATTGAGCACTGTGACTTACATTTCTAGCTTGATATCTCTATGTGATCAGAGGGAACAAGATGACTTTCTTTCTTGAAAGACAGGAAGAAAGACAAGCGAACTGAGAAAACACAGATGTGAGGTCATAGTGCTCACAGGGAAGAGAGGCTAAGTGAAACTCACTCTACTCTTCATCCAGTTTCCCCACTGTATTACATGGAGATATTCCTGAAAGGAATGAGAAGTGCTGCCAGGGACTTTCCCAATGATCTGGCCAGGTACTTTGCAAGTTAATGGAGAATCCTTGAAGGGCACAGAAGGAGCATGGAGTAAGAAAGCCTTACATGGGAAGGAAGGTCCTGCTCCAAGCTGAACCACGGATTCTGCTTCATGTCATCCACATCAGTCGCCACTTAGGTTTTGTTTGAATAAAGAGGTGTGCTGCCTTTGTTGTATATAAACGACCAGTATAGTCCAACCCCCACCTTGGTAAGTGGTGGATCTGAGGCCCAGAGGAAAGTAAGTGAAGTCATATAGTGAGTTCATACAAAGTCTGGAAAGCAGTCAGAACCCCAGTTTTCTTGCCTAGCACTTTTTCCCCTAGTCCCTAATGGTCCTCTGTTGGATTAACTTCATATACCCTAGAATCAGGCTGGGAACTGATATACAGGTAATGTGGCATGTACCAATACCCTGGCAGTGAAACAAAGTGATTAAGTTTCAATTAATGATATATGCATATGTATGCCAGAAAGAAACACCCTGCCATGCATATGTATATATTATTAATTATGCAACATGCTTTCTTACATTTATATTTTCATAGCTTTTTATAGCATTAATTACTTCATTAAATGGAAGAAAAATGTAAGGGATGGCATAAATGGGCTTTACTGTTTACCTACTGCCAGTAGGTAATCAAGTGCTAAGTGGCGTGGGGCTGTCTATGTGTCAATGAAAACAACTTCTTTCAACCTTGAGTCTCTGACACTTGTCACATCCTTGATTTCTACTGTGATTCTGCAGTCTGCTATGGTGTCAGGTGCTAAGAAGCCCTGGGTAACTGATGTTCTGTCCTACCATCAGGATGTGCAGAAGTATTGATCTTGGAGGTCAGAGAACTGAGTTATAACCATACCCTGGTTCCAGCTAGCTGTGTGACTACAGGTAATTCAATTTCTTCTCGAGTTTATTTCTTTGCTTCAACCATAATGGAGCAAACGTTCTGGCAAAGAAATGAAGGAAGACAAAGAACTGTTGGAAAGGTTGGATGAGGTCAGGAGTGAGGAGGAAAGAGAATCTAAGCCTAAAGATAACAGTGACTTGCCAGTCTCTCCATGCCCTCTTTTATTGCTCACCCCACCCAGCCCCCACTGGAAGGAGCTGTTCACCATTTTTCCCCTCTTTCTGTTCCCTAAATGTGCCTGGTTTTCTCCTTCCTCTGAACTTCTCCCCCTCTGTACCCTCTGCCTGGACCCCACTCCCACCCCTATAACTTTAATTGGTCTTATTCCTGATAAATCTTCAGATCTCTCATAAGAGCTGAGGTTAGATCCCTTGGTATACACCTCCTTTCCTGCTTCTCCTCTTATGAAAACACACAACAGCCTTTACTGTGATTATTTATTCAATATTCGACTCTCTAGACCAAACTTCTATGATGGCAAGAGCTATGTCTGTCCAGTTCTTGGTTATATCCCCAGGGCTGAAGTGCTCAAATATTTATCAAATATTTATTGAAAGACTGGTTTCTGAACAGAGCACATATGATATGATTCTGTTTATATGAAATTCTAAAAAATGCAAATTAACCTATGGTGACAGAATACAGATCTGTGGCTGTCAGGAAACCAGGGGGGAGGAGGAGAGAGAATGATCGCAAAGGGGCACCAGGAACCTTCAAGGAGTAATGGATGCATTCATTGTCTTGATTGTGTGAGGACCTCACAGCTGAACACAGGTACCAAAATCACTAAATTGGACACTTTAAACATGTGCCTTTTATTCTCGATCAATCTATAACTCAATAAGGTATAAAGATGCATAAATGAAATAAAATGCTACTACAGGAAAGAAAAAAGTTTGCTTAAGTCACTGAATGCTGCAGACAGCTAAAAAAGAAAAAAGTCAAAGCAAAAAATGGCCCTTAGATTAGGAACTTTTAGGTACGGTGGGACCCCTGCTAAATCAGTAGATGGAAAGCCAGTGGTGGTGAATGGGCTTTGCAGTCAGCTATTTTTATGCCTAATCACTCCCACAGGAAAAGGCAGCCTTCCTCCAGCCCTGGTGGCCCCCTACATCAGAGTATTAATCTGATAACGGCATTCTGCTTATAAGAAATAGAAATCACCCTGTGCTAGCTTAGGCAAGAAGAGGAAAATTATTATAAAGGTACAAAAATGTCTGAGAAAACCTGAGGCCAGAAATGTCACTTCCAGTTATAAGAAAATGCCTAGAACAAAGGTCTGAAATGCTTGTGAGAACCCAGGCCCCGCACTCTTCTAGTCCGTGTCCTTCTCGGCACCTCGGCTTCATCCTCTGTCTCTGCAAGTCTGACGTGGGGACTCCTTAGTTGACTCAAAAAACCTAAGGTTGCCCCATGGGTCCCAGGTGGCTGCAGCCCACCAGCACAGATGAAGCTGTCATCTCAAATCACGGTTCTAAATCACAGCTCTAACATTCTGGAAGAGAGACTGTGATTGGTCCAGCCGAGACATGGGGTCCACCCTGCCCGCTCAGCTTTGGCTGGTGAAGAAAGACACTTGGATGACACACAAACACTTGAGACTAGCTTCTTGTCTGGGGGAAAAATGGAAGGACATTTTTAGAGAAAGGGAGTAGTGGTTGGAACAGGTATTCTAAAACTCTCCATTAAAAGTTATTGTTGGGATCAACCAGATAGCCAGAGTGGGGATAAGAATCTCCCATTCATAGATAACAAACGAGAGCCCAGAATAGCCCATTTATCTTCCCAAAGCCTCACGGTGCAAGGCAGAGTGCAAAGCCCCTGGATGTTTGATTCTAAGCCCCACTACCCTTACTAGAACACCAGATGGTTTTTCTAAAGCAATCTTGTGCTCAAGGAAGATTCACAATCTCACTGGAACTCAAGTGTAAAGGAATGCAAATAGCTTGAGGCATTATCCCAGCATTTTTGAGAGGAGAAAGTGGAGAGGAGGGGAGATGGATTTATCTCTTAGCAGGAACCAAAGCCTTAAGCTGAAGAATACTGTACTAATGGTGATATTTAAGTCATCCTCTGATGCATACGCATTTTCAAAGGGATATAGTCCATTCTGAAGCCCATGAACTACATTGCACAGATAATGATAAATGCATTCATTTTGAAACTAGCTGTTTCTTCTTTTTACCTCCAAGATCTTAAAGGAGGTGAAGAGCATATTTGGTAAAGCTGCTATCAGACAAGATTCTCACTCGAGACACTTAGAGCCTGATGAAAATGGAATATATCAGAATTCTACCAAGAAGACAAGTTTTAAAAACACTTAGTACCTGTTTCAGGTGAAGCCTTTGAATTGAAGAAGTACAATTTGTTCAGATGGTTGAGAAATAACCACTTCTGGTGTGCTCACTCAAGTGACTAAACCTGGATGTAACTTACCCAGATGCCACAGTGATATAGGGGCCAGGAAACCAGGAATGGATCCTGGAGTGGAGGCAAAGTGAACAAGCTTCTCTCAACCTGGGCTCCAAGAATCAGAGATGCCCATTTTGTTATCCACTGGGTCAGAACACATGTCTCTCTCTCTCTCTTTTTTTTTTTACTTTTTGGCCATACTGTGCAGCATGTGGGGTCTTTTTTTTTTAACTGGCGTATAATTGCTTTAAAATATTGTGTTAGTTTCTGCTGTACAACAGAGTGAATCAGCCGAATGTATACATATATCCCTTCCCTCTTGGGTCTCCCTTGTAACCCCACATCCCACCCCTATAAGGTCATCACAGAACACTGAGCTGAGTTCCCTGTGCTATATAGCAGCTTCCTACTAGCTATCTATTTTACACATGGTAATGCGTATATGTCAATCCCGCTGCTGCTGTTGCTAAGTCACTTCAGTCGTGTCTGACCCTTAGCGACCCCATGGACTGCAGCCTACCAGGCTCCTCCATCCATGGGATTTTCCAGGCAAGAGTATGGGAGTGGGGTGCCACTGCTTTCTCCAATGTCAATCCTAATCTCCTAATTTGTCCCACACTTCCTCAGGCTTCCCTAGTAGCGTAGCTGATAAAGAATCCATCTGCAATGCAGGAGACCCTGGTTCGACTCCTGGGTCGGGAAATTCCCCTAGAGAAGGGCTAGGCTACCCACTCCAGTATTCTTGGGCTTCCCGGGTGGCTCAGATATTAAAGAATCTGCCTGCAATGCAGGAGACCTGGGTTTGATCCCTGAGTCAGAAAGATCCCACGGAGAAGGAATTGGCAACCCACTCCAGTATTCTTGCCTGGAGAATATCATGGACAGAGGAGTCTGGTGAGCTAGCTACAGTCCATGGGACTGCAAAAAGTTGGACACGACTGAGTGACTAACACTTTCCCTTCCCCAACCCCTGTGTCCACATATCTGTTCTCTATGTCTGCTTCTCTATTCCTGCCCTGGAAATAGGTTCATCTGTACTGTTCCCATGTGGGATCTTAGTTCCTGGACGAGAAATCGAATCCACACCCCCAGCCGTGGAAGCACAGTCATTACCACCGGACCTCCAGGGTAGTCCCCTGTACTCACCTAAGGCATAGTTCAACCCTACAAGCCTGGGGGTAGGAGACTGCATGTGAGATGATGGCTTTTCCTCTCAGAGCTTTAATAATCAAATGGAAAAAGTAGGCATGGATGCAAACACAAAGTGCAGAGAAATGTACTCTCTTAAGAGAGGTGGGTGTACTTGAAGACTTCAGATCTTTCAGGCCTCAAATTGAATTCCCTCTTTTACACCCACCGAGAATTGTCTTCCTTAATCAGCAGTGGCACTACTATCCCTTTAGTTGTTCAGATCACTGGAATTATCCTTGAATCGTCCCTCTCCTTCACCTGTCATATCAACTGTAATCACACATTAAATTGAATTTTGCTTTCAAAATATATTTTGTAGCTGCCCACTTATATTCAACCCCTTCCAAGCCATCCTTTCAAGCTGGCACCTTCTTTTATCTGCCAAGAACAGAGGTTTCTTTATATTACTGACTGTATTTACACTTACTCCTTTCAAATCCATTCTGAATTCTACTGCTCACGTGATCTTAAAAATGAAAATGTGGGAATATTACTCTCTAGGAATATGATTTTAGATTGTTTCAATTGCCTTTAGAATTAAGATCCAAACCCTTTAGCCTGTAAAACCTCCAGTGACTGGCCCTGGTCCACACTTTCCTCTACAACCTCACCTCCTGCCACTCGCTTCCTATGTCTCCCTCCTCAGCCGTCACATCGTCTTCAGGGTCCTGAGCAGGGCACAGCCTCTCTCACATAAGGACACTTGAAGAAGCTGTATTCATTGGTTACAATACGGCACCACGACATCTGCTGCTCATTTCCTGGATGAATCCAGGTTGGGTTTCCTGGTGTTCTGCTCCTGCAGAACACTCACTCCAGCTGTAAATTAATGATCTAACATCCTTTTCCACTACACTGTTAATCCCAGGAGGAGGACAGAGGTTGTCTGTTGCATTTACTGTTGCATTTAACTTTCAGCATGGTACCTGACACTCAACACAGATTCATGGAATGGAGCCCAGGAGCTCAAATGGAAAGTCAGGAAAGTGAGCGTAAGACCTAATTGCGGAGGGCTACAGAAGTCCAGCAAAAGCAAGAAGACCTGTGCCCCTAAAGCCTGTTTCCTGTTCTCCTGCAGCTGCCCCTGGTGTGAGACCTCTTCTCTTCCACTCTGTCCCTCACCCCTGGCACCATGAGGGCAAGGAAGGTGCTTTATTCATCTCTGGGTCCTCAGCCATTGGCACAGGGCCAGCCACACCACTACAGAGTGATGCAAATGCCAACCAGCCTAGGCTCACTTGTGCTCCATTGGAAAACAGCATTCTCATCTCAACAATGGAGCATTTCTCACTCACACAAAGTCCACTGCAAGTGTAGTTGAGTCTCCTAGGCAGTGGCTCTCCATATCATGGGCAGGTACAACAGACAACTGTCCCTGGGTCAACTCATGTTACCAAGTCAGTATGGCAGGGGATAAGTCAGACTGACAGATCAAACTCTGCAAATAAAGGCTCCCTTCCAGTACCTCCCCGGTGGCTCAGATGGTAAAGCGTCTGCCTACAATGTGGGAGACCCAGGTTTGATCCCTGGGTTGGGTAGACCCTCTGCAGAAGGAAATGGCAACCCACTCCAGTACTCTAGCCTGGAAAATACCATGGACGGAGGAGTGTAGTAAGCTACAGTCCTTGAGGTCACAAAGAGTTGGATACGACCGAGCCCTTCACTTTCACTTTCCAGTGACCTATTTCCCTCCTCATGAGCCAAAGCAATTCACATGTCCATGCCTAACACCAA
This sequence comes from Cephalophus harveyi, assembly GCA_006410635.1. Taxonomy (NCBI): domain Eukaryota; kingdom Metazoa; phylum Chordata; class Mammalia; order Artiodactyla; family Bovidae; genus Cephalophus; species Cephalophus harveyi. The sequence goes on from SJYT01016884.1 coordinate 234,479, forward strand.
AAAGACAAATTACATATGTATTTATGTATGTGTGTGTGGTGTATACATACACGGCTGAGCACCAAAGAATTAATGCTTTGCTGGAGAAGACTCTTGAGAGTCTCTTGGACTACAAGGAGATCAAATCAGTCAATCCTAAAGGAAAACAACCCTGAATATTCATTGGAAGAACGGATGCTGAAGCTGAAGCTGAAGCTGAAGCTCCAATAATTTGGCCACCTGATGCGAAGAGCCAGTTCATCAGAAAAGACCCTGATGCTGGGAAAGATTGCAGGCAGGAAGAGAAGGGGATGACAGAGGACAACATTGTTGGATGGCATCACTGACTCAATGGACATGAGTTTGAGCAAGCTCCAGGAGATGGTGATGGACTGGGAAGCCTGGTGTGCTGCAGTCCATGGGGTCACAAAGAGTTGGACATGACTGAGCAACTGAACAGCAACAATATATATATGTGTGTATATATATATATAAATTATATATCCTGAAGTTGGAAGTGGCTACCCACTCCATTATTCTTGCCTGGAGAATCCCACAGACAGAGAAGCCTGAAGGCTACAGTCCACGGGGTTGCAAAGAGTTGGACATGGCTGGGTGACTGAACACACATGCACAAAGTATATGCATATAAATTATATATGCATTTATAAGTACATATATGTATATACATATACACACACGTATTACATGTGTATCTATATATGTGTATATAATTTTCTCCATTTATTTAGAAACAGGTGAAATAGGTATAAGCAAACAGTATATACTAACACCTGCTCCAATCCTGAACAAATAAGCATTTCAATTAAAAAAAAAAAAAAAAAATAGCATGAGTGGTCCTTGCTGTGGAATGGATGCAGAACTCCTGGTAAGGAATGCCGTTCTAATTCCAGTGTCCCAGGATCTCCAGTTCTGAATGGTGCCTGGTCACTGTAGGGAATTTCAGTTCCAGCTTTCTGGCCTTGTCCTAACCTCCTCTCCTCTGATGATCCTCTGCCTTCCTCAGCTACTCACTCTCATGGCCATCACCTAGACCTCAGAAGCTCCTATCATTTCCAATCCACCAAAAGCTTAATGCCCACTCTATTTATACCTTCCAAAATTTCTAACTCATTTCTTGATTCCCTGTCTTCAGCAATCTTTGATTCTACCTGATTTTCAATACAGTAGTCCCAAAATCTTTCTACTGTACTTAGTCCCTTGACCAATGGCCTCACTCACCTCCTTATCCAGCTTAAATTGTATGATTAGTCATTATAATTATTTTCTTTTTACAACCCTTCCTTTCCTTCCCCAGGTTCTGAACTCCCAAATGTATGCCCTTTCATCACATTTGCTTTCCTAAACTACAATCCCAGGCAAATTTAGCTCTTCAGCTACTTAGGGGCAGAACTTGTACAAGAGAAGCCACAAAACACACCCCAGACACAATTACTGATTTCTCTTTAAACTTGCAATCACTAAGTAAGTTCTTAAAGCTGCCATCATACTACATTTCCCCTGGCCATTCTCCTTCCCACTCTCCTGGATAATTATTTCATACTTTCTCATTTCTTCTCAAACCCCCAGCACCTTCTCCATCTTACCTCACAGCTTCTGACTTGCTTCCCATTTGATAAAAATGAAGTGTTCAGAAAAGAACATCATGGTCCTCTCACCCAGGCAAGGACTTACTCCAGCAAGTCTGCCTCCCTCGCCTGCATCATTGCCTCCTGCCCCCTTTTCTGTCAGATCCATCAGCACACAGACATGTTGCTGTGACTCCCATCTTCCCCTTTGTCAATAGCACCCTTTTTCTCTCATTCTCCTTACAGCAGCATTTCCCGGAAGGTGTGCCTAAATTCAGTCTTCAATTTCTCTCCTGTTTTCTGTCCAAACCACACCAGGTTTTCTTCCTCTCAAATACCTGGCACAACCTCTTCTCGTTAAGGTGAAGAGCGACCTTTGCATTGGTCCACTAGCCATGTCTCAGTCCTGATCTGACCCTTTCCCACCAGCAGCTGTTGATACAGGAGTTCATTCTGTTCTCCTTGCAAAAACACTTTCTCTACTTGGTTTCCAGGATGCCACACTCACCTGGTTTTCTCCCACTGTTGCTTTCTGTTGCCTCTTTGGCGGGATCATCTGCATCTCCCTGACATCTGAATGTTGAAATGCTCCAGGGCTCACTCCCCAACTGATCTCATCCCATTGCCTTGCTTTAAATACCATCCCTCCGCAGTCGTATGCTTATCTCCAGCCTGGATTTCTCCCACAAACTCCAGATTCACATAGTTAACTTCCTGCCTGACATCTCCACCTGAATGTTTAATAGGCATTTTAAATTAAACATATGTCTAAAAATGAGCTCATGAAGTTCTCCCCATTCCCCCCCAGACATGATTTATTAATGGCAGTTCTCTCCTTCCAGTTGCTCTGGTATAATCCTGGACTCCTCTCTCATTCCCCACTTCCAGCCTTCTTGCAAATCCTATTTGTTCTACCTTCAAAATATACCTAGAATTCAATTACTTTCCACCAAACCCTCTGCTAACATCCTGATCCAAGCCATTATTAGAGTTTGTGTTGATTATTTCAACAGTTTCCTGACTGATGAGCTTCTGCCCTTGTCGCCCCTTTAGCCTACTTTCAACACACAAGCCCAGCCAATGTCACTCAGGGCTCCCCCTTCAGTCTGGCTTCCCATGTTAATCAAAATAAAAACCCAAGTGCTTATTTTGACTCACACGGTCATGCATGGGCTGGATCCCATTTCCCCTTTAACCTCATATCCGAATCCTTTCCCCTTCATTCTCTCCATGTCAGTCACATCACCTTCCTTGCTGAACCCAACATTCCAGGTGTTTACCCCCAACTCTGAGCCCTTTCATTTTCCTTGTTTTACATGCTTCCTCCTGGATATCTACATGGCTGGCTTCATCACTTCTTCTGGGTTTTTACTCAAAAGATATCTTCATAATAAGACCTTCCTTGGCCACTCTCTAAAATTTTAACCTCCCCCACCCATACTTTATATGCTCTTACCTGCAGGAATTTTGGTCCTTAAAATGCATCAGTGTCTAAAATGCTCTAAACTATGCATAATTATCTGTTCACTGCCTCCTCTACTATGGAGTAAGTTTCATGAGGGCAGGAATATTCACCTATACTGTTGACTGTAGTTTTCCCAGAGGCTAAAACAGTGTTTGGCACAAATGAGACTGTCAATGTCTATCTGTCATATGAATAAATCCTTTCCAGGAATATTTTTTATTACTATTACCAGGCAGAATATATACTAGAAAGCACAGTCTGGCCGAGCAGAAAGAATGCTGCCCTAGAAGTCTGGGAGACTAAGAATTTAGTTACTGTTCTCTTGTTAACTTGCTCTGCATCTGTAAGCAAACTGTTTCCACTGTGCAGATTTTTATGTTCTTATCTGTAAATTAGGTGGAGTGGACTCAATGATTCGCTGTGTTCCACTCAGCTCATGAGACAGAAGAATGTGAAGATCGAACTGAGAGGGAAGTTGTTGGTAGCGTGGATTTAGTCAGAGAATGTATTCTCTCAGAATTTCCAGTCTTTTGGGTCTAAGGTTTAGAGTAGGCATTGTACTAATGTTAAAAATACATTTGAGGTGACTTTTAAGAATCTACTCTGTAGCTCAGGGGACACAGGTTCGGCTCCTGGTCAGTGAACTAGGATCCCACGTGCCATGGGGCAACTAAGCCCAAACACCAGAACTACGGAGCCCACGCATCACAACTAGAGTCCAAAAGCTCCATCAAAAGTGCCCTCGTGACACAACAAAGATCCTGCATACTGCAACTAAGACCCAACATAATCAAATAAATAAGTTTTTAAAAATTCCTTTGAATTTTAATTCCTGGTTTGTTTCTTCAGCTGGGCATATGCACTGACCAATTTGGAAATCCCAAGCCACCCAACTTGAGCCTTGGATCTTGGGTTGCTCTTTGTGTAGGTAAGCCTTTGGTTTTTCTGCACACCCTGTGTTTTAATTCAGCAAAACAGCTGATTGACAGAAGAGTTAGAATTCAAACTAGGGTTCTTGAATTTCCACCACATCACCCCACCAGGCTGCCTCTTCCACATGGGTGGAGGTGGTGGTTTGCAGCATGGACCATGATTCACTTGCCACAGGGCCCGTCTCAACAGGGAAAGACAAGTGAATCCCATCTATTCAACACAGCATGCTGTCATTTTTGAGTCTTGAACTGATCACCTCAAAGGACCTTGGCAGTTATTATTTCCTCGAAGAAAGAAACCAAGGTTCAGTAAAAACACTGGGGCATGCTGTTTTCATAAGCATTCCACAAAACTTCACTGATGGCCAGTAATGCAAACCGCTTAGGAGCCTGGGTTTCTCAGCCCCCTCTCTCACTGCATGACCTTCAACATGAGATATCACTGCTGTGAATCTCTGCTTCTTACAGCAGACTTGTCACGACACCCCTCTCTCTTTTCCTTACACCTTAAATCTGTCAGTCACCTTCCTAGTGGTTGAATTTGCATGCTGAATATCTTTTGACTCCACCCATTCTGTGCTCCCTCTCTGGATTAGTGCTTAGTTGCTAAATCGTGTCCGACTCTTTGCGACCCCATGGCAGAATATATACTGCAGCCCACCAGGCTCCTCTGTCCATGGGATTGTCCAGGCAAGAATACAGGAGTGGGCTGCCATTCCCTTCTCCAGGATTACTGTCTACTATAAATATGATGAGGCTACTTTCTCCTTTAGCTTTCCCTTGCCCTGGGACTGAAGTCCCAGAGTCTAAATAAAGACTGCAAAGAGTATCGCCTAAGCTCATCAGTCTTTCCTCTGGCCTTTCCTCCTCTCTCTGTCTAGAATGTTCTTCCTCCTCACTAGTTCACTGCTGTCCATGCCTCAGGTCTCTGTTTCAATATTTTTTCTCAGGGAAACCTTCTCTGAGAAGGTTACATTTCCTTGTTGTACACTCTCATAAAACCTTGTGTTTTACTTCTGTAGCAGTTCTCACAAATACAATTAAATATACACTTTCCTGCAATGGATTCTTCAATTTGATTCACCCTTTAGATGGCAGGGTCTACTAAGCCAGGAATCCATGAATAGCATATTTACTATGGCATATTCAATATAGCCAACATCCAGCACACAGTAGGTCTTCAACTTACTTCCCCTCTCTCTGTTTTTCCTGCTGAATCTTTTTTCTCTTCATTCTTTTTTCTTTCTCTTGTTTTCTCTTTTTTCTTTAACTTTTATGATGAAAATTTTTAAATACAAATGTAGGAAGAATAGTTGAGTGAACCTCCACATAACCATCAACTAATTACAAAAGTGATGATCCATGATTGATTTTGCCTCATCAGTACCCTCCCAATACACACCCACACTGGATTATTTTGAAGCAAATCCCAAATATTATTTCATACATATATATTTCAGTATATTTTTATAAAGAGCTATTATAAAAACAACCACCATGTCTTCATCACATATAAAATGTCAACAGTAGCTTTTTGTTTTTTTTTTAAAAAATCAGGGCTCAAATACCCACAGGATTCTAAACTTCTTTTTCATTATTTATTCAATTCATGATCCAAACAAGGTCCAATTTTTTTTTTTTTTTTTTTACTGATATGCCTATTGCGTTTTATGTGATCTACAAGTTTTTGTTTTCCTCTTTTTTGTTTTTCTTGAAAAGTATTTGTTGAAGAAATGGGCAATTTGTTCTGAAGAGATTACCACAGTCCAAAGTTTTGCTTATTGTGTCTCACGTTTGTTCTCTTAAATCTTCCATTTGTCTTCCTCCATTGGACACTTGTTTTAGTAGATAAACATGTTCAGTACTTCCTCACTCAACCCCCAATAAAAGCAATACAAATGCATTCATGGTAAAACACACAAGCCATGATCTCATTTCTCTGAATGTAGATATGTGAATGTTGACGGCTATGTACAAAGCAATGCAGAAACAAAACGGCCACAGATGTTGATGGCAGTCTCGCAGTAGGGAAGGGTTTTGGTGACTTGAACTTTTTTATCCCGGTGTGTTAACATTTGTTATGATTAGTACATGTTTATGTAAACTTATAATGTGGCTATTTTTTGAAATGGCGGAAACAGACAAAAATCCTAACTTTTCCACTTCCTCTCTGTTCCTGCTCTACACTGCTATTTCATAAGTTCACTTTTTTGAATGACTAACAGAAATTCATTGATTTTACATATTTTCATTAACTCAAAAGTATTTCTGAATATTTACTAAATACCAGATGCAATTATTTGAAGCTCTGGGTTCCCCTACACAAATGTGCTAAAAAGTAAACCTGAACAGGTTAATGCAGTCCTTTAAACATAGCTCTAGTTGCTTGTGGTCAGTTCATAGTGAAGTTCAAATGTTACATTATAAAACATAAGGGCCTTCCTGGTCTGGCCCCTGCATAACTTGCCAGGGCTCACCTTTTGCCACTCCAACTGGAGTGTTTCGAATAATACTCCAGTTCCTTGAAGACTCACCAGGATCTCTCTTGACTCTAATAGAGTTGCTCATGCTGATCCTTCTGGCAGGAAAACTGTCTCCTTTTTTACCAACTCTAATCCCCATTTCAAATAGCTGGCTCCAATTTATTCTTCAGCCTTTAAAATGCAGTTCAGATGTCACCTCCTCTAGGAAGTATTCCATAATATGATCTTATCACATCTGGTGCATGCTTTAATCATAGAAATGATGAGTTCCACATTATATGTTATTGGTTTGTAAATATAAACACCAGCCTGTGAGCTCCTGGAGGGCAGGGAACCATGTTTTAGCTCATTTCCTTAGATACTCACACCACATCATGACATAGTACACACTCAAAAAATATATTTGAATGAGTAAATGAGACATCCCTTATTCTGCTGAAATTACTTTCATAAGATTCCCCACTGCACTATTTATCACTGAATCCAGTGGCTCCCTCTGACCCCAATTCTCTTCCTTATCCATAGCCTTTAATACTACTGTTCACCTTTTCCTTCTCAGAAACCCTCTCTTCCTTGGCTTCCATGACAACATATTTTTCTTATACTCTTCTAGTTCCTGGAATCTCTCCTTGATTTCCTTCAACATATCTACTTCCGTAGCCCCTAGAATATTGATAGCTTCCAAGGTTTGGTCTGTTGACTTTTTCTTCATGCTACATCCCCCCTTGGAAACCTTAGCAGCTCCTACAGCTCTCTACACACTCATCCCTCTTCCAAGTAGATGCTACCCAGGTTCTGAGATTTGCCCTGATTTCTGATCCTGAATCCCTGACATGGCTTGCTCAAGGTCAAATTTCCACAAAGACATACTGCAGGAAACTATGCCCAAATATCTAAAGAATCGCTCATCATCCTTGGCAACTTCTCCCTCACCTCCCAGCACGCACACACATGCACACATCCACATATACTCACAATCTTCTCTACTTCTTTCTATAGTTATTTCTTGGTTATCATTCCCATACTTCTACTATACTTGGCTCAAAGCACTAACATATAATTTTTCTCTTTTCTTTTTCTAACTTTACATTCAGTAGACTGAAAATATTTGCTGAATCTATCTTGATAAAGTTGAATATCACAACATCTTTTTTGCATAAAAAATTAATATGAAGCACTTCAACCACATAAAATTCAGAAAATATTGCAACAAATGTTTCTGCTGTACCAGAGTCAGGGTTTCTCCCCCTACCTCCAAAACATAAAATGTTCTAATTACTGCTGAAGCAACACTCTGCCATCCAATTCCCTTACCCTTCCCTAATATAACTGCCAGCCTGAAGTTGCTTTATATTATTCCTGTACAATGTAATTAAATAAAGTAAAAGGAAGACATTTATTAAGCTTAAAAATAAAAAAGCTGTACATGAAAGGAAGTATATTCATAATATCCACTTGGTTCAGAAATGGATGGTATTTGTATAATCACAGTACAAACATGTATTTGGGGGGATAAGAAGTGATGAGTAGTAGAGAAGTTGTATAAAAACTAAATTCTCACTTAACACTTCCTTTTTACATCCTCTTCCATGGCCCTAATTCTGTAACTCACTGAATTAAGTCCAATTGCAATGACTTCCTAACTGGCTCCCGCCTAGGTCTCCTGGATATCTCCCTAAAGCAGAGCGTGGTCTATATCATTTCTCCTGCTCAAAAGCCTCCAATGGTTCCCATTAGTCCTGTCCTCAATAATCCATCTTCACTCTATCCTTTCATGGTATCTCCCTCTAAACCAGGCATTCTCAGTTTCAGCACTACTGACATTTACGGCCAGTTCATTCTTTGCTGTGGGAGGCTGTTCTGTGCATTATAGAATGTGGAGCGGTATCCTTATCTTCTATCCCTAGGTGCCAGGAAAAACCTTCCCCTGCAAGTACATGCACCTGTTTGTGCTCAGTTGTGTCTCTTTGTCACCCCATGGACTGCCAGGCTCCTTTCTGTGGAATTTACCAGCAAGAATACAGGAATGGGTTGCCATCTCCTTCTCCAGAGGATCTTCCACACCCAGGGGTCAAACTTGTATCTCCTGCATTGCAGGTGGATTCTTTACCACTGAGCCAACTGGGAAGACCCTTCCGCAAATAGTGACAATCAAAAATGTGTCCAGACATTTTGCCAGATGTTCCCCAGAAAGCAAAACCATCCCACTGCATGTCACCAGCTCACTATCCAGTGAACTACTGTTCTAAGCCATAAACCTCACCCACATATTTAACATCCCATATGGGCTTCCCTGATAGCTCAGTTGGTAAAGAATCTGCCCGCAGTGCAAGAGACCCAAGTTCGATTTCTGGGTCAGGAAGATCCAATGGAGAAGGGATAGGCTACCCACTCCAGTATGCTGGCCTAGAGAATTACATGGACTGTATATTCCATGGGATTGCAAAGAGTCAGATATGACTGAACGACTTTCACGTTTCACTTTATGAATCCTAGATTCACGCTAGAAGGAACTGTTTGCTGTTCCTTGAATTCCCACCTTGTGATCGGTACCAAAGCTGGAACTGAATTCTTGGAGGCTGAGTTTTCTGTTAGCTAAAAGCTGTTTTTTGTGGAGGCAAGAATTAAAGTTCAGAAAAATAAAGCTATTTACTGCAAGTGGAGATGGTACAGCCTGATAAAGAGAAAACAGCTTAAATATTTCCTTCTTAGAAACTCCCTTAGAAGTGGGTGGTGAAACTCACTAAGAAATAACATTGGAGAATGTGAGGTTGTGAGAAGGAAGAGGCTAGGAGGATTTGAGGCATTGATAATAATAGCTAAAACTAGCATATTTACCATGTGTCAGACACTGTTACAGTTACTAGTCTCAAAACAAACTCTGATGTCCATATTATCCTCACCGCTTTACAGATGAAAAAAAACTACAGCCAAAGGAATTAATTAAATGATTTTTCAAGTTCGAGAAGGTTTGGTTAGCAGCTCCATCAAGGATGCCCTCAGGTAGCCTTGACTGTCTAGTCCCTCCACTGCCCTCAAGCTATGAGTGAGTGAGTCTTCTCTATAAGGCTCCAAAGATTCCTCTGTGACCCTTCGTTGTCTTCCTGCACTGACCTTGGACCTTCCTGTCCCCCTCACTGGAATGTTATCTCCCAGGACCAACGGCTTCACAGACATCTTCATGTCTGCCCTAAATTCCTCATTTTATTTTTCTCAAAAAAAACAGGATAGAAATAATCTTTCTCCTTCTACATACCCAGTACAGTGCTGGCCCAAATAAGATGCCAATAATTCATGGCTAACCATGAACATGTATTGAGGGTCAAGTGTTTTCTCATTTAATCCTCACGCCATCCCACTTAGATATTATTATCCCCATTTTACACATAAGAAAATGTTAGCTCAGTGAGCTAAAGTAACTTGCCCAAGGTCACACAGTAATAAGCCTTGGAGCTAACCTACAAACCCAAGCTTTCTGAGTCCAGAGCTCATGTTCTAAATATTAGCTGGGCAAATACATAGTTAATAATCATGTGGGCTAGCTTTTGGCAAGCTTGGCTCTGACATCTACTGTTTTAGGCTAAATTCTGAGCCATCTTCATAGTCCTCAAGCAATAATGCCAGTTACACTGCTCAGTGCCTGGGATCTTCCAGCCCTGGGAAACCTAGAGACTACGCTTCCCCAGTCGGGTCCTGGAGGCTCTCATTTTTAGCACTTAATCCTGGGCCAAGTCTTTCAACCTCTTGTGGTGATGTCATAGCACCTAGCTACAACTTGACCTTCCCCTGGGAGTGGTGGCTTCAGAGTGTTGAGAGAAGAGATCCTTGGGGCGCTAGTACAGGGATGGCAGATCAGGAGGGACTGGTCGGTTTTCAAGGGTGCAAAGGAGGTTTTTCCATTGGGGGCATGGAAATCAGGAGCTGGGGACAACAGGAGGAAGGCGTGCTCTGTGGCAGAAGGACTCCTTGACACTCTGTGTGTTTACTCATTTATTTTGTGTGTATATATTCATAGCTGCTTTTTAGTAGCCCCAAGCTAGAAATACTCATATGTTCTGCTGCTGCTGCTAAGTCACTGCAGTCGTGTCCGACTCTGTGAGACCCCATAGACGGCAGCCCACCAGATTCCCCCTGTCCCTGGGATTTTCCAGGCAAGAACACTGGAGTGGGTTGCCATTTCCTTCTCCAACGCATGAAAGTGAAAAGTGAAAGTGAATTTGCTCAGTCGTGTCTGACTCTTCGCGACCCCATGGACTGCAGCCTAGCAGGCTCCTCCGTCCATGGAATTTTCCAGGTGAGAGTATTGGATTGGGGTGCCATTGCCTTCTCCGCATTTGTCCTTCAGTAGATGAATAATTAAACAAATTATGGAGACAGCACCCTCAGATTGAAGGCAGGAGGAGAAGAGGATTAAAGAAGACAAGATGGTTGGATGGCATCACTGACTCAATGGACATCAGTTTGAGCAAGCTCCGGGAGACGGTGAAGGACAGGGAAGCCTGGCGTGCTGCAGTCCATGGGGTCGCAAAGAGTTGGATACAACTGAACAACAATAATCCTTGGACTTGCCAGGGTGGTCACTGCCTATGGAGGGCCCTTCTTGGTTTAGAGGACATCTACATCCATTGAGACAAGGGGGCGGGAGGGGATGACTTTACACATCCCCATTCTATATAACCATCCCTCAGATTCTTTCCACAAAGGAGCAACCCCTTTACATTGTCTTATTTCTTGACTCAGGGAAACAGAGAAAGTGGGGGCCTCCCACAGAGTAGCTCCTGACACTTTAATGTGAAAGAGTTTTGGGAGAAAGTAAGTGTGTTCTTGGCTTGCTCTCCCTCCATAGCTTTCCAGCCATGATTTGCAGTGTTCTGTCCACCATCACAGACATAGCCGGAATCACAGCTCAGCAAGTACAGGGCAGAGAAAGCAAAACCATCACAAAGGTGGATGGTTGCCTGAGCCATGTGGGGAGACTATGGAGGCAAAGGCCTGGTGTCTGACATCTAGGAGAACCTACGCACTGGGCCACAGATCTTAACTGCTTCTGCCTCTCAAAGTGCCTGTCCTACCAAACGCTTTTGCAGAAACCCAGAGTATGTGTGCATGTTCAGTCACTAAGCTGTGTCTAATTCTTTCTAACCCCCTGGACTGTAGCCTGTCAGCCTGCTTTGCCCATGGGGTTTCCCAGGCAAGAATACTGGAGTGGGTTGCCATTTCCTTCTCCAGGGGATCTTCCTGACCCAGGAATCAAACCAGCATCTCTTGTATCTCCTACACTGCAGCAGACTCTTGACTGTTGAGCCACCAGGGAAGATCATCTAGTGATACATGTGCCGTGTTGTGCTTAGTCACTCAGTCAAGTCTGACTATTTGTGACCTCATGGACTGCAGCACACTCGGCTCCTCTGTCTATGGGGATTCTCCAGGTAAGAACACTGAAGTGGGTCGCCATGCCTTCCTCCAGGGAATCTTCCCAACCCAGGGATTGAACCCAGGTCTCCCACATTGCAGGAGGTTGCCTTACCATCTAAGCCACCAAGGAAAAGTGAAAGTCTCTCAGTCGTGTCCGACTCTTTGCGACCCAACGGACTGTAGCCTGCTAGGTTCCCCTGTCCATGGAATTCTCCAAGCTAGAAAACTGGAGTGGGCAGCTGTTCCCTTCTCCAGGGGACCTTCCCAACCCAGGGATTAAACTCAGGTCTCCTGCACTGCAGGCAGATTCTTTACCTTCTAAGACACTGTGGAAGCCCAAGAACACTGAAGTTATAGCCTGTCCCTTCCCCAGCAGATCCTCCTGACCCAGGAATCAAACCAGGGTCTCCTGCATTGCTGGCAGATTCTTTACCAGCTTAACCACCAGGGAAGCCCAGCAATAAATACTGCAAATAAATAAATAAAGCAAGGTACAAGAGACAAAAACCCTGGAAGGAGGTAGGCTTCCATTTCAGAACTTTTTCTAAAGTAAAGACTTTAGGAGAGAGGCCTGAATGACATGAGGGAGGAAGCAATGTAGATTTCTGCAGCTGGAGCTTTAGGGCCGAAAGAAGAGCTAGTCTAAGTCCTGAGTCATGATTGTGTTTATGCAAAGAACAGCCAGAGGGCCAGTGTGACTGGCTTAGCATGAACAAGGGAAGGATTGAACAGACAGTCAGCAGCCAGTGTTTGGATTTTCTTCTAAGTATGATGTGAAGTTCCTGGGCTTTTGAGGGCTGCTGCTGCTGCTGCTGCTGCTAAGTTGCTTTAGTCGTGTCCGACTCTTCGCACCCACATCGACTGCAGCCTACCAGGCTCCTCCGCCCATGGGATTTTCTACGCAAGAGTACTGGAGTGGGTTGCCATTGCCTTCTCGGTTTTTAGAGCTAGAGACCGCTAAAAGTTTCATTTGGGCTGTTATACAAAGAATTGATTATGATGCCATGGTTGGGGCAGGGGATGGGGGAAGTAAAGAAAGAGGGAAAACAAAAGTTGGTGAAGATTGCCATGGGTCAGACGAGAGATGAGGGGGGATGAATGATCTGGGGTGGAAAGGTGGTTGAAAGTGATTGGTTTCTGGCTGTATTTTGAAAGTAAAGCTCACAGAACTCAGTAATGGATCGGCTATGGAGTGCTCCCACAATTGCACTCATCTCACATGCTAGTAAAGTGAAGTCGCTCAGTCGTATCCGACTCTTTGCGACCCCATGGACTATAGCCCACCAGGCTCCTCCATCCGTGGGATTCGCCAGGCAAGAATACTGGAGTGGGTTGCCATTTCCTTCTCCAGAGGATCTTCCTGACCCAGGGATCAAACCCAGGTCTCTCACATTGCAGACAGACAGATGCCTTAACCTCTGAACCACCACTGCCTGCCACACATGCTAGTAAAGTAATGCTCAAAATCCTCCAAGCCAGGCTTCAGCAATATGTGAACCGTGAACTCCCTGATGTTCAAGCTGGCTTTACAAAAGGGAGNCGGACATGACTGAGCGACTGAACTGAACTGATGGAGTGCTCAGCTTGATGACGGGATAAATAAAGGGATCACTGAGGGAGCTGGGAGGAATGAGAGGAGGAGCAGGCTGGGGTGGAGGTGGGGGTAGTTCAAATCAGAAGTGTGTATGTTCCTGATGGACAAATGTTTTGAGAATGTGGGGAAGTGACACAGCCTTTAAGAAGAAACTGGCAAACCGAACTACAGGAGAAGATTCCAGAAGTAGACTGGAACCACGTGGAAGGCCCCAGAGCCAGGAGGAATCTGGACTCCAGGAATCCCATTTGACTCCTCCCTACAATCACGGCAATAATTCATTAATCCTCTCGCCAGCTCCATGGAACAGCTCCTCTTACTGTCCCCATTTCACAGACAAGACACCGAGACAAAAAGTTGAAATGGCCCGTCCAAACTCATGCATCCGATGAGGATGCTCTGAGGGAGTGGCTCTCTGGCCTGTGGACAGAGCCCCTCAGGAGGGCCCCGCAAAGCTCTGTGCTTTGGACACCTGCCCCTATGAGCAGCGCCCAGGCGGCCATTCTGGAACTAAGACTGGTTTGGAGGAGTAACTAGTGCCTCCAGTCTCCACAGTAACGATGGCTCTGTGTAGGAGCTTCCCCCTGGAACAGACCTTTTTTATTTTTTAAGGCATTGATCCTGCCCCAGGGTGTTTTCCAGAACTTGCACTGCTCCCTAATTACCTAGTAATGCTTAGGGCTTATGAAAATGCTGTCATTTGTGGGAGAAGGGGAGGGAAGAATGAAAGAAGAGGGGGTAAAAAAGACAGAAAATGCTGTTAAATCTGGCAGAGCTCCAGGGTGGGTAATTACATTCTTCGGGGTGGTACTCCTGCCACACACAGCCTGTGGAGTATTTTGGGAGCCTTCTGCAGGAATTGTGCTAATAACATGGAAAATATTATCATTATTAGTTTTTTTTTTTTCCCTATGTCTTTTAAAATGGGGCCTTTCGAAAGCCACAGAGGCACCCTCTCTCTGATTGCATTTTTCCCAATTTGTTAGCTATCAGTGATCTATTCTCAGATCATAAATTTGATGGCTTCCCACCCTTGAATTGTTTTACATTAGAAGCCCAAAACACTCAAGTCAGAAGAGACCTTCGCACAGCACCCCCTCCATGTTTTACAGATGGAGGGGAAGGGCCAGGCTGATGCCACCCCAGGAAACAGGAGGCAGAGAGCACAGGTCTCCCCAGGCCTCCTCCCTCGTCTTTTTCTTCCTCTGTGAGTCTCTGCTGTCAAATGCATCAAATGCAGTATGTCAAAGCCAAAACAATAGGCAGCCATCAAGTGAGAGACTCTTGCCATTTTACAGATGAGCAAACAGAGGCCCAGAGAGGAGATGAACTTGTTCCCCAAGTTGACACTGGGGCTGGTGGCTGCCTTCCACTGAACTAGAACTGGTACTTGGTAGCCTGTGGGCCAGATCAAGCGCAGAGACACTTCCCTCTATTCTTTGTTTTTCCTGCCCAATGCAATTAAGTTATACTTAATATTGTTAAAAAGCGAACAAAAACAAAAAGCAAATTTAGGGTTGCTGGGGGAAGGGATAATTAGGAAATTTGGGAAGATCATGTACGCACTGCTATATTCAAAATAAATAACCAACAAGGACCTACTGTATAGCACATGGAACTCTACTCAATGTTATGTGCCAGCCTGGATGGGAGCAGAGTTTGGGGAAAATGGATACATGCATATGTATGGCTGAGTCCTTCTCTTTTCACCTGAAACTACCACACAACACTGTTAATCAGTCATATTCCAATACGAAAGAAAAAGTTTAAAGTCTGTGAAAAAAAGAATTACCAACAACCCTACTAAAAAAATGAAACAAACAAACAACAACAACAAAGAATAACCCCCACAAAATCCATATTTCTGCTCTCTCTTAAAAATGAAAATCCGATCTGTCCACACCGGGCCTACACTTCCTTATGGCAACCGTCAGCTGTCTTCAAGCCCTGCTACCACCCTTGGACACAGCCTAGGCCCTATTCTCTCTGCTCTCACTGCCTTCTCCCCAACTCGGAGGCCCATTTCATTCATCTCCCTGCTTGGCCCAAAGAGGCATTTGAATGTAAAATCCCTGCCCAACTCGATTCTCTTTGGTTTGTGGTATAAGGTCAAAGCCAAATAAATAAATCTGAGGCTATTTTGGCCACATGGTGGTGGAACTTGCAGTATGCCACAGAAATGAACCAGGATAGGTCAGAACTGACTTGGGGGTGGCGGCCGTGCTGTCTCTGGGGCACCATTTGAGCAGCATTAGGAAAGCTTTTCCACAGGCCTGTCAGCTGGAACCCCTCCATGAGATACTTGTCCATTTGGACTTTTCGGGACACCCACCTTCAGGGATCCCATTTTAAAGCGTGAAAAGCCTTGAAAGAAGATGAATGCAGTTTTTCTTCGATGTGATATAACAGAGGGGGAGACTAGACTGGGGTGCTGGAGTCTAGTACTTGGTGTGCTAGTTGCTATGTGCCCTTAAGAAAGGCGTTTCAATCTCAGCACTACTGATGCTTTGGACCAGGTAATTCTTTGTGGTGGGGGCTGTCCTGTGTATCATAGGATGTTCAGCAGCATCCTTGGTCTCTACACACCAGATGTCAGTCACACCTCCCCAGCTGTGAGAACCAAAAACTTCTCTGCTGCTGCTGCTAAGTCGCTTCAGTCGTGTACGACTCTGTGAGACCACATAGACGGCAGCCCACCAGGCTCCCCCGTCCCTGGGATTCTCCAGGCAAGAACACTGGAGTGGGTTGCCATTTCCTTCTCCAACGCATGAAAGTGAAAAGTGAAAGTGAAGTCGCTCAGTCATGTCCGACTCTTAGTGACCCCATGGACTGCAGCCCACTAGGCTCCTCCGTCCATGGGATTTTCCAGGCAAGAGTACTGCAGTGGGGTGCCATTGCCTTCTCCAAACATCTCTAGACATTGCCAACTATTCCCTGGGCGGGGATTGTGAAATCACTTTCCACTGATAACTATTGTCTTAAGCTAACCATCTAGCCACCTGAGCCTTACTTAATCTATAAAATAGATTCTAATTCCTGTCCTTGTGGGGTTGTTGGAAGGATGAAGTGAGATGAAGGATATACAAATGCTGTGTCAGTCACAGCTTATCATGTATCTGTAGGGTTGGGTTACCATTAGTCATGACAGATTATGAACAGTCAAGTCTTCCAGACTGATATCAGGGATGGCAAATAGGATTGGGAGCTACAGAAAAACAGTATACAACAACTAATGAAGGGTAACATCAGAACACGCCGCTGAGGGATGTATGACATGTAGTCCTGACCTCTGAGGCTGAGATATAAGAAAGGCACCTCCCACCAGCCAGCAGTCTCTTCCTCCTCACATTCATTCCAGATCGTGCAACTATCATACTAGTAAAAAACATCCCACGGTTCTCCATGGGTGTCAGAAATTCAGCGGCTTCCGAATCCTGACCCTGCCCTCTCTGAAGTCTCACATTTCCCTACCCCGTCTTTCCACTCTGTACCTCTGGCTTCAGGCTCTTGGAGCATATGGCATCCTCAGCTGCCTTCTGCCCCTGCACGTGCCTTTCCTTTGGTTTGAGGTCTTCCCTCAGCCCTCACTGTCTGCCTGTCATCTCCTCCTTACCAGCTCAGCATTTCTGAAGCCCCGCCAGCTCCCCACAGACAGACACGTTGGTCACTTCCTCCCTTGCTCCCCAGTATGGAGTTTATGTCTCTATTAGAGCACGTTCATGGCTGCCTTGGATGACAGTTGGCTGGGTTCCTCTGTATTCCTCTTCCACCAGATTCACCTGCCTTGAGGCAGAGACTGCGTCTGATTCCTTTCCATAACCCCTTCACCTGACTCCCTAGTGGACACAGAGAAAGTTCTCCATCAGTGTTTGAGTTAGAAATAGGATAGAGTTGACCCTAAATGTAATTTGACCTAGATGCCCAAGCTTGAGATATGTAAGCTCCAGGTTTATTTGATGATTGAATAATTACGTATTTAATAGGCCAAGGAGAGCTGCTTGACCATATTTGAGCAGGGCCATGACACAGTTAGAGCTATATTTTAGGAAAATCCATTTGACTGTATGATTTATAATGGTCATTGAAAATGCATCATTTTGACTCCTTTAAGTCCCTCTGCCCCAAAGTAAGCAAAACAAGTCTTACCCATTACAGGTAGGTATTGAGGTTTTGCTAATTAAACCTTGCAAAGGGCTTTGAGATCTTGCTCTGAAGGGTGACAGAAGTGTGAAGCTTTCAGTGACAGCCTAATTATTATTATTACCAGACACAAAGCTCAGAAAAACTTAAAAGATCCCCAGATACCATTCAAAATAGTAAGAGACAAAAAATGCAACTCGAGAAATTTTAAGATGGAATCCTCGCATGACGGACCCTTCCTGTTGTCAGAAACCTTAGAGGGTTCCTGACCTGTTCTCACACCTTCCCAAGCTGATAATGACACTACTTCTATGCCCCTGCCCAGTTCTTCCTGCTCTTGGAGTCTGAGGGTTAACAGCTTGGGCCTGATGGTAGTGGTTCTTGTGTTCAAATCCCAATCTTTTCCCTGTTAACAGGGAAACAGGGGTAAATGATTAGGCCCCAGTTTCCTTACCTATAAAATGGGGATTGGATTACCTGCCACAGGAAGTGGTGCATGCCACACTGCTTAGTAGGGTACCTTCCTGTTGCTTGGTTGTTAAGTTGTGTCTGACTCTTTTGTGACCCCACAGACTGTAGCATTCCAGGCTCCTCTGTCCATGGGTTTCTCCAGGCAAGAACACTGGAGTGGGTTGCCATGTGTCCTCCTCTGGGGGATCTTCCTGACTCAGGAATCAAACCCACATCTCTTATGTCTCCTGCATGGAAGGGGGGCTCTTTACCACTGAGCCACCGGGGAAGCCCAGTGTGGTACCTGGCCCATGGGAAAGAATAACATTAGCTATAAAATCACTTGAGCTAATTAATATATGTGAAAGTACAGAGGAAATCATAAACCATCCAACCTCTAAGTTGTTCCCAATTTAGGGGCTCCATGGAACAGTCAGATATTTCTTGCAAATCCCAGCCCTTGTAGCTGTCCTGTGTGTGTATGTGATTATGTAATCTTGGTGAGGGAAGAGAGGAGTTTTTTGATAAAATGGCCTAGTCAAGTGGCAAAGCAAAACCAGGTTCAAAGCCTATTATACTCTCCTGTTCTAACCAAGGAAAAAATGTGGTTTCCTTTTCATGGATTTTCAACTGTTGGGTGGGGGTTCTGACCAGGACGGTGGGCAAATTGCCCAGAACATTCAAGTTCATCGGTCGAAGTGTATGCTGGTGCTGAAGGTCCAGATTCCATCTTAACAAATCTATGTCTTTATGATTTAATCCCTGGCGCCTTGTTTGTTTGTTTTTCATGGACACTTCCAGGGCTGGTTTAAGAAGAGAGTGAGGTAACCCTGTGAAGTCGCTTCAGAAACTGTAAAGTGCTTTATGACTGCTCAGACGACTGCTATGCAACCCGCAGGACGGCCCTGAACACAGCTGTCTTCCTTAGGGACTGTTTCGCAGAAGCCCCTGTTCAGCAGGGTCTAGGGAGTTCCAGTTTACTCCAGACATGACCAACATCCAGAGATCATTGAAAGAAGCCTGGCTCCTTTCACTAGAATCCCTGCAAAATGACTCATGTAATTGCTCTGTGTAAGTATCCTTAGCCTTTATTGTACACCCACAAGATTAGGATGCTGTAGACTCCTGTGGAATGCAGAGGAAGGGGGAAGGGGACTCATTTAAAATGCAGAGGATTGAAGAGACCACCAATCCCACTTGCAAAGGCAGCAGGGACCACTGAGTGTCCAAGTCAAGACATCTGCCAGTCATTCCAGACCCTCAAGTCTGCCTTTCTAGCATTCCTCCCAGCGAAGGGGGGTGGGGGTGGGGGAGCCTCTTTCCTTTAAAGTTCCTAGCAGGGCTTTCTAGGGTCTTCCCCTCAGGAATTAGTTGTAGGAATAATTGGGCCAGTGGAGTGCAGGAGATATATCCAGCACAGCTCTTGCACTCCTAGAAAAGTGACCTAGATCAAGCAGCAAGCAGCGGGTGGACGCAGGACTACTGTGGGGACCCCTGCCACCTACTGACTTACAGCTGAACCCACATTCCCAGTGGCTTCTGCTGGCTGGGGGGCTGGGGGAGGGGGGCTGAGGAAGGCAGGGGCCTGTCTCTTATACACATCTTACCAGCTCAGCATTTCACCCACCCACCCATCAGCACACCCAACCGGGAGGCTAAGGTGAGGATGGGGAGGCAGGGGGCCCTGGGGAGAGGAGGTCAGCTGCGGATCCGGCGAGCTGGCTCACTGGTGGGTATTAGCATAGCGCTGGCTGCCAGTGTGAGAGTGAGGGGGAGAGCGAGGGAGCAAGGGAGGGAGCGAGAGGCAGGCGGCGAGGAGAGGAGAGCAGAGCAGAGCAGAGGGGGAGCGGCGCTCAGCTCGCAGGAGGACAGGCTTCTCTTTTCCGTGCTCACTTAATCTGGCTGTCAGTTGGTGTTAACGCTGCAGTTTAAGCGCTCGGATTCCAAGGGAAACAGACAAACCTCGCAGAAGGCAGGCAGGAAGCAAGCGAGGACGGAAGGAACGGCAGGAGGAAAAGAATCGGCAGAAGAGAGAGAGGAATAAAGGGAAGGGGGGAACACCAAATCTATGATTGGACCTGGGCTTCTTTTTCGCCAATGCAAAAAGGAATATGCAGCACATTTTTGCCTTCTTCTGCACCGGTTTCCTAGGCGCGGTAGTAGGTGCCAATTTCCCCAACAATATCCAGATCGGTGAGTGAGAGGGGCAGCCTGGGGTGGGACTTCATGGGTCTGGCCAGTTTTTTGAGGGGGAAGGGGTTTGTGTCCTCCCCCACCCCCACTATGGGCTGTTGTGCTGGGCTATCTACCCCAAGCTGTCCAGCAGAGATGTGAAGGCTTGGGCGATGGTGTGGGGAGGGGGCTTCTCTGGATGGGATATGGGGCAGAGAAGGAAAGTGTGCTCTGTCTCTCTCTCTCACACACACACAGACACATACACACACACAGGTCCTCACACACCACTCACACTCTAGGCATGAGCTTGTGAAATGGAGGAACAACTGCTTTGGAGAAAAAAAAAAAAAAAATCAGGGTCTAACAAGGAAAGAGGTGGTAGGTGTTTAAAGAGTTAACTCCATGGCTTGGTAGATGGTGCCTGATTTCATTTGTTTATATAAATATGTGTGGTGTGTGTATTTATGTGTATGATTATGTATTAAATATGCACATTTATATTTGAGAGAGGCAGTGATTTCTCCTCTGGGGGAGGGAGAAGAGACCCTCTAAAAGAAGGAGTGAAGGATGCTGGGTTCATTGCATCCACTAAAATAATCCTAAAAAGCCACCCCCCACCCCAGGTGAAGGGGGCTCTCTCTCCCACTCGACTCTCCTAGCTGCCGCTGTCTGCTGTCTGCCATGCTGGGCTGGGGGTTCCCGCTCCTCCAGTTCTGGAACTTCCGAGCCCATTTTTCTCCCCCTACTCCCTCAATCGCCCACTCCTCTTAGATTTTCTGTCCACGAGATGGTCTGCCTTTTACACACACACACAAACACACATCCACATGTCCCTCTCCCGTCCTCTTAGCTTCCCGATCACTGAGCTCTAGCCTTGCAACTTGGAGGCAGGTTTCAACATGATGCCGCATGCTTTTTTTGTTCCCCATTTCCCTTTCCTGGTTGTCATGCTTCTCAAAGAGGACCCCCACCCTCCCTGAATTTATGGGACAGTGGATAGATACTGTTTCTCCCAGTAATAACGGGTGAAAGCCAAACAAACGGGAGCAGTAACACCAATAATGACGCGCGTCCACAAGGGCTCGGGAATTCAGTATGACCAGCATCTCAGGGCTGTTTGTGTCCCGGAATCCAGCAAACTGCTTTGCTTGAAGGCATCTTGCTGGGTCTGGGTTGTTTACTCTCTCCAGATAGAGGCAGGGCTCCACTAGGGACAGTTCCTGTTCCTAGGAGTTTGTGTTCCTTGTGATCAAGTGTGTTTGTGGGGCTATGTGTTGAAGGTGGTCTTTTGTTGGGCACACATGTGCCACTGTACTCTTTTGGCCTTTCCAGCAGGCAGGCTCTGAGGGTAGCTGGAACAGCCACGGAGCAACTTGCTTTGTTTCCTGACACCTGTTAAGCTATATCCTGAAGTGTGTCTGTGTATGTGTATTAGTGCCTTAGACGCAAAACAAAACTTCCTGCCTCCGGAGACACTTCTCTTACAGCCCAGCCTATAGCCACCTACCTCCCCACCCCCACTCACTCTCCTTCATTCATTGCAGGGGAGGAGGGAGACTGGGAAGTGTTTGGGGTGTGGTCATCTTGGGGGGGGGGGTGGAGCATCAGAATCAAGAAGGAGTTTTTTGTTTTTACTCTTTAAAATGGAGGCATATGACCATGGGTAAATCATTTGCTCTTACGAGTGGCATTCTTTATGCTGGCACTTATGTCTTACCCATACTTTGCTGATTGGAAATACTTGTCTTCAGATATATGGACTTGCTTTCTCCAAGTGCATCTGTGTATATTGCCATGGATGTATAAATGCACGAGATGTTTTGTGTATGTATCTATGGTATGCTTATTTATATATCTCTGCAGATTTTTCATCATATTTAGCCCCAATTTGATTTCAAATGATTGAACCACTGTGTTTATTTTCGCATAAAAGGTTGAAATGTTAAGTTATGGAACACACAGTGAAAATATCACTGTCACCAGAGAGTACTTCATTCTACTTGCACTATCTGTAACAAAAGCCTTACAATTGATTTACTGGTTGTTAAAAACAAACACACATCTACTGTATAGGAAGTTACAAATGCATCATATTGGGATTGGGATTTCTGAGGAATCTCAGATTGACTTCTATGTAAACACTCACTATAGTTCAGTCTCTGGAAACTGCTGATTTCAGTTCATAGAAACGCATTTTAATTTATTTATATGTCAACAGTAAATACGAAGGTAAGGTGTGTACTCATGTTGCTTGGAACAGGAGCCCCACCAGGCACCTCTGGTTCTGCTTTTTGCTAGAATAGAATGCTAGCATCCTCTGGACATTCCTGAGCCCCAACATCTTCCAAGTCCAAGGTGTTCCCATGCAAATACACACAATGGCAACCCCTTATGTAACAAGTCACTCCTGGGATAAATGAGTGATGAAAGAACCAGTGAACACTCTGTGCAGATAATCAAGAGTTTTTCAGAGGAAATGAATCAGCTGTAGAGGAGTGGCAGACAGGTCTTGCCAGGTCAAAGACTACAAGGGTTAAAGTCAAAGAAAGGGTTATAGCCCTAGAGAAGCTCACAGGATCCCAGGGCTAGAGTTCACTCTGCAACATGCATTAATACTACTTCCTGTATGGCTCTCTGATGAGAATTGGGTCTGATACAGGAAAAATTAGACACGGCTAGGGTTTACATGCACAGAAGAGCATAGGCTGCCTAAGCGGTTTGCTTGAGCGAGAGGGAGAAGAGAAACTCCACAATTCTGTTTCCTCTGACCTGAACTGAGTTGAGGGGTGAACAATCAAATCTTTGGGCAGAATGACAGATAATTAGAGGCTTTATCAATAAAAGCTCACCTGTAGAAGTTGAAGCCCCAGGGTCCAGTTGAGTCCATGTGAATTCTGATCCCCAGAATCAGGCAACAACTAGTGACTCTGACCTGGGGAGAAGAAATGGGCCCATCTGGGGTGGGCTGTTGAGGAATCAAACTTATCTCTAGCCCAGATACCATGTTGCATTTTCTTTCTTTGCAGGGGGATTATTTCCAAACCAGCAGTCACAGGAACATGCTGCTTTTAGATTTGCTTTGTCTCAACTCACAGAGCCCCCAAAGTTGCTCCCCCAGATTGATATTGTGAACATCAGTGACAGCTTTGAGATGACCTACAGATGTAAGTAAATGCTTCTATTTCTGAGAATTCTTTCTGCAATCGACCATTAAAGGGAGGACCCGTACATAGCAGGTGGTGTCGCTAAAACGTTGAGTTGTCATCCCTTGTCTTAAGAGAAAGCACTCCAAGAAAACTGTCCAGGGCCTTTTGAGTGATTCTGTTCATTGATATTTGAGATCCTGCAGTGCTTCATGGAATAGGTTTGCATTCTTGCTGTCAGCTAACTTTGAATGCCAGCCTGATGGATACTGGGGTTGACTGCATCTCCCCTAAACTCGCAGAGGTTTTCTGGTTCACTTGAGAGTTTCATACATAGGAAACTTCTGAGAGGCGTAGAATGAAAAGTTTTGACTTGGAGAATGTGGTTTACAATACTTATGTCCTTCCTGTGCACAGTTAAAAGAAAATGCCGCTAGATAAGAAAGGATACCTGAGGTGTCTATTTAGTTTCCCATTTTTAGAAAGGACCAATAATTATTTTAAAATCTGAAGCCTACATTATTTCCAAAGTGTTTTGAAGTGACTGATGGCTTACACAGTTTTGGGATGGCATTTGAACACAAAAAAGAACAGAGGTGACCTCAAGAAGGAGAAAGTGACAGTGAAGTCGTTCAGTCCTGTCTGACTCCTGGTGACCCTGTGGACGGTAGCCTACCAGGCTCCTCCGTCCATGGGATCTCCAGGCAAGAATACTGGAGTGGGTTGCCATTTCCCTCTCCAGGGGATCTTCCCCACCCTGGCATCGAACCCAGGTCTCCTGCATTGCAAGCAGATGCTTTACCCTCTGAGCCACCAGGGAAGCCCAAGAAGGAGAAAGGAGAGACGAATTTCAGCCATCTGAACTGAATGCATTATAAAATGCAGTCAACAAACACCATTCTGAGTTTTTCTTGACTATCGGGTGAAAAGGAAACCTGTATGGTGGCATGACTGCCATTTTAAGACAGATGAAAGCACAAAATTTAATCATTAGTGACATTTTCCCGCCAGGGATTAAGCTCACATGGGAACTGATGGCATAGAAGTATAAACTGAATGGGCAAGAACAACTTGAAACTGGATTAAATTGGCACTGTAGGCTCTGGGTGCCACTGTGGCCTCGGTAGCTTGTGCTGAGCTGTGGATGGCAGAAGGCATGTACCATATTCCCTCCGTCTCTTTGCCACAGTTCCCCTCTTGACAAGCTCTCAGTAATTTGAACTGAACATGCCTTGAAGGCTCAAACAGAGAATTCAGCATTCTCCCTATTCCTAAGAACACTCAAAAGATAATGTATATGCAGACTCCAAGAATTTTAATTATTAATCCAACAACTGGAATTATTATTATAATTACTCTAATTACCCAGCCAGAATGCCATTGGCAGCCACATGGAAGGACCTAGAGATTATCACATTAAGTGAAGTCAGAGAAAGACAATCATATGATATCACCTATATGTGGAATCTAAATAAATTATATAAATGAACTTATTTAGAAAACAGAAATAGACCTACAGAGGTGGCAAACAAACTTATGGTTACTAAAGGGGAAAGTGGGGGGAGGGTGATATATTAGGAGTTTGGGATTAACAGATACACAGGACCATATATAAAATGCATAAGCAACCAGGATCTATTATATAGCCCAGGGAACTATATTCAGTGTCTCGTATTAACCTATAATGGGAAAGAATTTGGAGACAGGAGAACACAGGAGACGCTGGGAAGATCCCATGGACACAGGAGCCTGGCGGGCTACAGTCTATGGGGTCTCAAAGAGTCAGACCTGACTAAGTGACTGATCACACATACACATGAAGTATATATATATGTGTGTATATGTGTATATATATATATGAATCACTTTGCTGTACATCTGAAACATTGTAAAGCAACAATACTTCAATCAAAAAAATTATCATTATTTCAGATTCCATTTACTGAGGACTTACTGTGTGCCCACAACTATTTTATGGACAATTATAATGACATTCATTACATTTATTGAGCATCTACTATGGCCCAGTAATGCACTAATCACTTTTCATGTGTTGGTTTATTTGTTATTTTATTTAATCCTCACAGGATCCCTACAGTGCTCTATATTATTAATATCTTCCATTTAGAGAAGTTGAAACTAAGGCTGCAACAGGTTATACAACTTGCCCAGGGTCACCTAAAAAGTAAATGGTGGTCTTGTGAGCCCAAGGTCCTTGTTCCTGGGCACTGTGATAGATACACAGATCCCATGGTAACTTGATCAATTTTACTGAGATTACCCAAGAAACAAAAGGGAACATTCAGAGTTTTTACAAGCAGTGACCTGATAAAGCCCCTAAGGAGGAAACTTTAAAAAGCTTCAGATTGTAGCTACGGTTTTGCATAGGAGTGACCTACTGAACAAATAAAACAGCAATTCTACATTTTGGTAATGCTGAAGTTAAAAATCTTGTCAACTGTGTTACTCATTATCCTTGAAAAAGAGCTGAAGTTTAATTGGTGAATTGTAGTTCTGTGAAACCATCTCCCTGGAAAGCGAAAATAATATTGAGTAGGTATTTGGTTATTAGACAACCTCTCATTTCTTTCAATATGGATTAAAGGAGAATTTTTAAGGGGAAGATTTAGGTGTGGTCATCAATGTGTCTAAGAACCACCAGAGATTATGCGTAACCTTTTGCATGTATGTGCCTATGCTTACTTATTCCCTGGACAGAGGCTCCATAGCTTTTGTCATTCTCTCAAAGGGGTCGATTACTCTAGAAGGACTACAAGCTTAGGGAATTTGGAAGAATCAATGGCTGGCATGTGTATTCACTCACACTGCTGAGAACTGTCTACAGCAGAGCTTGGTGGAAAGAGATGTTAACTGCTATTCTATTGTAAAGATGTTGACCGACAGGACAAGATAATACAAGGTAAAAATTGGAGGAATGTTCTAAGGCAAAAAGTGATGCTTCTGTACTGTTATCTTAACTACCTAAGACTTGATCTCTAATAGGGTTGCTGTCCATTTACTGAGAGGATTGAAATGTGATCAGGGTGTTATCCACTGTGGTTAGTGAACCTGAATTGAGTAGATTTGGGTTCTTCACCTTGATTCCTGCCATATACCAGGGCATAGGTTTCTATGAATTTGGTCATTCTTTAAATGTTATAAACTGATACGGTTTTGGAAAAACAGAGACGATAAAAGATTTTTGTTCTCGGTGGTTTGCAGTTCAGTGGGGACAATGCTCAGGGGACTGCCTGAGAAACAGTAATGCTATTTTGTTTTTAGACCTTTAGTTTCTTCTCTTTAGTTCTGGGAACTGAGAGAGTACTAGGCAACTGGGGTGGTCATGGTGACATTGTAATTCCCAGCCTGCCTAGAAGATTCTCTGTTAATTATCATATGAGATTAGGAAACCCTCTGGGGCTGTGCTCACTGTGGTTCACCAATCTGGGAAAATTGACTTATATCCCAATTTGGATTGAGTGAAAAATATTGAAAGGAGCAGAGAGGTTTTAGGTACAATGCCTTAACTAATAATTTATTGAAAACAGAAGAAAAACATGATATTCGGATTTAATTTCATGTGCTTTTTGATATCTGGACTAGTAGTTAACCTTAAATTAACTATCCCAGTCTTACCTCCAGAAAATAACCAAATCTTTATTTTTTCACCATTTTTCCAGTCATTTGATTGTTTTCCTATACATTTTGCTATTCATGATCCCTCCACCAGAGGGTGGAGAAGGGACAGGAGAGGAAGTATAACAGGAACTATTCCTAAAAAGGCAGAATGGTGCTAAGAGTAGGGATGCAGGAGAAACTATTGCTAATACCTCCAGCCAAGAAGAGAGTTCTACATCTTCTTTGCATCCCATCTTTCCTGCTCTCCTTTTCTGCCATCATTAAGGGGTAAAGTCACTGAATTGGCAACCCAAATGCTTTAGGATCCCCTCTGAGTACTCTGTTGGGCCTCCCAGGTGGTACCCGGTGGGCTACAATCCACAGGATCACAAAGAGTTGAACACAACTGAAGCAACTTAGCGTGCACGCACACACCGAGTACTCTTCCGGTCTCACAAGGGCAGGAGTTGAGGAGTCTATCCATAGAGATGGTAGTTATGGACCAGCTATTCAGCCTATATTAGTGTCTTTATAACTATAAATAAAGGGGCAAATGAAATACTAGCTGTGGTTTCCATTAGATTTCGGAGGAGCATTGTTGCAATGATTTTTAATATTTATGTATTTATTTGGCTTAGTCACAGCATGCAGGATCTTTAGTTGCAGTATTCAAACTCTTCATTGCTGAATGTGGGATCCAGTTCCCTGACCAGGGATCGAACCCAGGCCCCCTGCACTGGGAGCACAAAGTCTTAGCCACTGGACCACCAAGGAAGTTCTGAGCACTGTTGCAACTTAATTCTTACTTTTCATTTATCCATCCATTTATTTGTTCACCAAATACACTGAACTTCCTCTGTATGCTCAGCTCTGTGTCAGGTGCTAGGAAAACCATGACCAACAAAGAAGACACAGTCTCTCTTCCTGTGGGGGGGGAGGCAGTTACAGATTAGCTGAGAGATCCTGTGCACAAAAAATTCACCCAGGGAACTTGTTTAAAGCAAGACTCAGGGGCAGACTCTAGCCTTTCTGAATCAGAATATTCAAGAGATAGCCCTGGGGAGATATGGTAGCAGTCAGTATGGCAATCACACTTGGAGAAATTCTTTTAAAAGTCTTACATTCCATTAACAAGCATTTTTTGAGCCCTTAACCAAGCTCAGGCATGGTGTTAAGTACTTGAAATGCAGACAAAATTAAGACATGTTCCTTGCCTGGCAGGACTTTATTCCCAGTGAAACCAACTGTGCCGTAAAGAGAAAATTAAAATGTAATGTAAATGTTATAGCTCAGGTGGTAGAAATCCACCTGCAATGCAGGAGACCCCGGTTCGATTCCTGGGTCAGGAAGAACCCCTGGAGAAGGGATAGGCTACCCACTCCAGTATTCATGGGCTTCGTTGTGGCTCAGCTGTAAAGAATCCGCCTACAATGCAGGAGACCTGGGTTCGATCCCTGGGTTGGGAAGAACCCCTGGAGAAGGGAAAGGCTAACCACTCAAGTATTCTGGCCTAGAGAATTCCATGGACTGTAGAGTCCATGGGGTCTCAAAGAGTTGGACACAACTGAGCAACTTTCACTCACTCACTCACTCAAATGTTACAGCATCCATTTGCATGGAGGATCAGGAGATGCTTTGAGAAGTGGGGTTAGCCTCTCAGAGGCTGGTAGTTCAACTGAGTTTCAATGATAAGCAGAAACATTCCAGGAGGTCAAGGGCGGGGAGCAGAAAGAGGTGAGATAAGTGTGTGTCGGGCAGGAGGAACAGCATATGCCAAAGAGAACTCCTGACCTAGTTCTTCACCTGCTCTGACCTCCTGTGGTACTCCATGCTGGCCTCTCATTGGCCAGTTATCAAACTCTGCAGAAGGGGTCATCCAATGGCCATCCATAAGCCACCGTCAGCAAAGTGTTTAAGAAGCATGGAACTGCACACTGAAAAGTGGGCATCTTAGCTCTCTTTGAAATTTTAAACCATTTGGCCACACTGGACCCTGGGTCTATGTAGCCCCACTTGACTAGGATGGGAGTATCCCACCTGGATGGCTTCTTTCTTAAACAGCCCACTACTCTCCTTGTCTTCACCTGCTTGGCTCCTGGAAGCATTGAGTTTTTAAGTCCCAGTTGATTTGTCCTGCAATGTTGCTGGTGTTGTGTATTTATAGGTCAACTCTACCACCAGAATGTGAATTGCTATTCAGAAAGACCATGTATAGATATTGTTTGGTGTGGCTGAGAACACCTGGCACAGGACTAACACAAATGAACAAATGCTTTCAAGAATCAAAGAATCACACAGCATAGATGCTGGAAGACGACATGACAATCAGGTTGAGGTCGGTGTGCCTATTTGCAGGGCATCTCCCTCTCATGTGGACCTTCTTAGGAAGCCCGAGGGCATTCTAACAAGACGTTAGGCACTGACAGCAGACACATGCCTTCTTAGTTCTTGCCAAAGCATCCTTCATCTTTTTCAAAGCTGCAAACAGTCCAGGGACTTGTTTTGCTTGACTTGCACAATTCTTTTCAAACTTTGGCATAAAAATCCACATTTCTGGCTTCTCTGAAAAAAACCCGGGGCATCAGACAACTCTAGACCCACATTCCTGCTCAGCTCCTATGGGCTTGAGCTGAGAAATGCTGCCTGATTTAAGTACAAGGCATAATCTCTCAAGTTTACCAAAGTCCTGCCTGCTCCTTATCAGACATGTGACCAGTATAACAAAATCATGTTACTCGGCTGGGACTGTAAGCCGGCCAATGTGCTTACACCTGATTTATATCCTTCAGCATCTGCCATTTTATTATTTTATTTTAATAATATCTATTCCTCAATCTGCAACAAACAGTAGAGGACACAAAAGATATGTAACTCTTGCTCTCAAAAGATTGGTCTAGGGAATCCCTTGGCAGTGCTGTGGTTAAGACTCCATGCTTCCACGGCAGGAGGCTCCAGTTCGATCCCTGATCAGGGAACTAAGATCTCGTAAGCTGTAAGATACAGCCAAAAAGCAAAAAGCTGGCTTTCATGTAGTAATTTAAAAAATGGAGGACCAGTGGGACGGTAAACAAAGATTATTTTGAAGACCCATCACGTAACAGAGACTTCATACATGTCATCTTATTTACACTTTATAATAATCTTGAGAGGCTATTATTCCCATTTTATAGATAATGCTGCTGACAGTGAAAATGATTGTGTCTTCTCCATATTACACAGTGAATAAGAGTCTAAGCTAATATGTGAAGCCAGCTTTGCAGACTCCAAAACTCAGTGACCTTTCACCCTTGTAAGATCGAGGACATAAAAAACTGAAATGGCAGGAAAAAAGCCCAACACAAGAAGTGCCAAAAAGAAGGGAAGCTTATGATTCAGGATTAAGTGCTAAGACTTCCAAGGCAGAGGCGGGTGGCTGTGGATAAAGAATGAGTATTCGGGGAGGTGGAACAGGGGGAGGCATTTAAGGGAGGAGCAGATTTTCAGAGTGTCATGAGAGGAACATTTTTGAGTGAGTAAAGTCATGATATTTCTCCTCCCCTCATCTCTACCACTACCGTATATGATTGTTTTGCAATCAAGGTAGAGAGTTGTTGTCTTGTTTGTTTTGCGAGGTAGAGAGTTTGGATTTTATCTCTTGTATATACACTCAGTTACATGGCAGATGTCTGCATTGCTTGGTTTTTCCATCTTTATCTATGCTCTCACTTTGAGATACATAGGCCCCAACACTATCTGTGGGTGACTCTTAATAACATCGATGATTGTAATTTTTTTGTTCAGAAACGTGTTTATGAACATCACTTCCTCTGATTAGTTTGAAGACGTCAGTTGAGAAGGGTGACATTACTATTCTCTTGGATGCTCAAGAGAAAGTAGTTACATAGGACATTTGAAAAACTAAGGTTCGTTTATTTGTCTATGCATTCCTTCAAAGCTCTTTTATTATTGCCACCCCGCCACATGGAGTATATGTACCACTACGGCCCCCTTTCATACCCTTGTAGACTGCATTTATTGATTACAGAATTTTTTTCCACTGAATCTAGACATAGCCTTAAATTCCCTCTCACCAGAGCATTCCAAGCAGCTACTACAAATTGCTCAGAGTTGCAGTTGATATACAAGATAAAATCCATTTGCCATTACAAGGCACTACACTGGGAACTGGGGAAAATAAAATGCATTAGGCATTGATTCTCCCCTTAAGGAGCTCAGAGAAAATAGGCATGCACAAAAAAAACTGATATAATGGAGAGGTTCTCAGCACTCCCTCTATCTCTATCTCTCTCTCTCACACATACACACACACACACACATATAATCAGAGAAGGGAAGGAAAACATCCAGTTGAAGGAATCAGACCAGGTTTCATAAAACGAGTACATTTGAATTGAATTTAGAAGGGCAGGTAGAATGTAGACGGGAAAACACACACACACACATATACACACACACCAAGTTCAACCACTGAAAAGTATATTGGATTGAAACTTACAGACATGGGCTCAAATGCCAGACTATTTCCTTGGATCATTCATGTGTAAATGATGCAGAGGACCACTCCCAAGCTTCTATGATCTCTAAGAGTCCTTCTAGGGATGTATTTCTATGATAAGAGTGAACAGAAAACTCCAGCGATAAATTAAAATAAGATACTTTTGTACCAGCCTTTAGTTGGATGGAGGCTCACTAAACAAATTGAGACTCTGAGAAAAGCTCCAAGCCTTTTCTACCAAGTTGCACAGTCAGGCTACATTTGTACGTATAAAACAGGTATATTAAGCTAAACGTGGGCCTCAGGTGCATTCATTCAATATTGAACAGATATGCTACATTTAAAATGGACTTTATCTCTTGGATAAAATGGATAATCAACAAGGACCTACTGTATAGCACTGCCAACTCTGCTCAATATTATATAACAAATGGGAAAAGAATTTGAAGAGAATTGATATATGTATGTGTATAACTGAAGAACTTTACTGTAAAAACTTTAGGTAAAAACTATCACAACATTGTTAATCAACTATGAACGAATGAATGTGAAGTCGCTGGTCGTGTCCGACTCTTTGCAACCCCATGGACTGTAGCCTACCAGGGTCTTCAGTCCATGGAATTTTCCAGGCAAGAGTACTAGAGTGGGTTGCCATTTCCTTCTCCAAGGGATCTTCTCAACCCAGGGATTGAACCCAGGCCTCCCGCACTGCAGGCAGAGGCTTTACTGTCTGAGCCATCAGGGAAGCAACCAGGAATCAACTATACTCCAATATAAAAGAAAAAGTTTAAATTCAACAGGTATTTATGGAGTGCTTACTACTGTGAACAAGAACAGAAGGCAACCCCATGCTCATGGAGCTTACTGGCTAGTAAGGGACACAGCTATTCTTAAACTAATCATACAAATAAATATGTGAAAGAAAGGCCATGATTCAATGGAAGCATATTACAAAGGAACCAGCATTGGGCAGAGAGATGAATAGGCGTCTGAGCTGAAAACTGAACGCTTTCAGCAATGTGGTGCTGAAAACAGGAGGAATATTCTAGAAGCATTCTGGGCAGAGGACGGACTGGTGGGGGGAAAGGGATGTGGGAAGCATGGGGCTGGAGAGGGTGGCACAAGTCAGGCTTGGTGTGCCCTGTTATGGATTTTGATCTTTACCCCAAGAGCTGAGGAAACCTACTGAAGGGTTCCAAGAAGAGGAATGCCATGTTCAGATTCGTTTTCTTGCTGGGAATCAGAGGCTCCAGAACACTTGACCACTTTCATGTTCCCTGGAGACTTTTTGCTAATGCAGCAACAACTATTGATCCTTTACTCCTGTCCCCAACTTGGGGTGGAGTCTCGCAGATGGGCAGAGGGATGGGGATAGACAGTGGGGGAAAGGCTGGGTATAGGGCTGACTCTGTGGTGTGTCTGTGGATGTACTCTTGGAGATGAAGCTGATTCAGCAGAGGGCCAGGAAATCTGGTGAGTATGTGTGCAGAGGCAGAGAATCATCTAGAACCCACTTAATATTATCAACAGGGAAGGCTACATGACACTGAATCCTGCTCTGCACTCAAACCAGCCAATTCAATGATCCTCAAATTCATACTGCTGTTTCTTCCACCTACAAATTCCTCCTTCCACATCCCCTTGTCGAAATTCTGCCCTTCTGGTGTGTCCTAGTTCTTATATCACACATGATAAGTTGCTTCAGTCATGTCTGACTCTTTGTGACCCAGTGGACGGTAGGCCTCTAGGCTCCTCTGTCCATGGGATTCTCCAGGTAAGAATACTGAAGTGGGCTGCCATGCCCTCCTCCAGGGGATCTTCCTGACCCAGGGATCAAACTGGAGGTGTCCCATGTCTCCTGCGTTGGCAGGTGGGTTCTTTACCACTAGTGCCACTGGGACTCGCCTAATCCACCCATGCACCCCTCTTCTCTGCCCTGTGGCCCTTTGTGTCTTCCTCACGGCAGATGTCAAATTTAACCCTGAGTTTTAGTTACCTGGACCCCTATTTTATCTGCCTAACTGGACTAAGCAACTTGGGGGCGGTGACTTTGTTTCTTTAGCTTCCCATGACCGACTCCACCAGAGAATAGTGTGGTAGAATAGTGTGGTGGTACTAGTGAAATGAACGAGTGAATGAATGTATAGCTGTATATTCAGAAAAAAGTGAAAGTGTTAGCCACTCAGTTGTGTCCGACTCTTTGTAACCTCACTGACCGTGGCCCACCAGGCTCCTCTGTCCATGGAATCCTCTGTCTAGGCAAGAATACTGAAGCGGGTTGCCATTCTCCTCTCCACATTCTCATTTCTCCACAGAATCTTCTTAACCCATAGGTCGAACTTGGGTCTCCTATATTGCAGGCAGATGCTTTATCATTTGAGCCACCAGGGAAACTGGATATTATGTAACATCAATGGCAGGGATGAAAATAAGGTTGCATGATTACTGTTTACAGGGTAGTACTTTGCTACAATGAGTTTTGAGAGTTTCAGCTTTGTAAATTCCTTTGGAAAGCTATTATAGCTATGTAGCTGAAAAGTGGGGGATGAAAAGTCCAATCAGAATTTCACTCCAGTTTCTACTGGACTGTTGTCAGTCAGGGTCCTAAGTAAGGTATATATACGTAAAAATAGCACTAGGTCATGTCTGACTCTAGCGATCCCATGAACTGTATCCTGCCAGGCTCCTCTGTCCATGGGATTCTCCAGGCAAGATACTTGAGTGGGTTGCCATTTCCTTCTCCAAGGGAACTTCCCAACCCAGGAGTTGAACCCAGGTCTCTCCCACATTGCGGGCAGATGCTTTACCAACTGTATAAGTAAGGTATGAGGCTCCATTTTCTCAATAATGGATTTCAGGTTCAAGGCCTGGCTCTGCCATGGACGCCCTGCTTGGGAACGTCAGTTCTCTTTTTTGAACATCAGTTTCTTTCAAATGAAGGTAATAATTATAGCAGTGATGCATGGCTATTTTAAGAAGGAGTAAATGAAGTTGATTTCAAATCAACTTCCCACTCCATAAGATGCTGAGAGGTAGATACTTTTTTCCTCCCCTTTTCACAGATGAGGAAGCTGAGTTCTCAGGGGAGTGAGTGAGGCAATGGCCTGGGTTTCTGGTTCCGTCCCTAGACATGTGCGGCTGGGCTGGGAGTGCTTTCTGCATCTCACTGTATGCTGTGTCTACTCAGCCCCTTTTGGATGCTGCAGCTTCCTTTCTGTGGCAGCAGCCCCCTTCCTCCCCTGGTGTCCATGCCCGCTGCTTATGACACACAGTCCTGCATACCTTCAAGGGAACACAGCTCTGTGCCAGCTGTGGTCAGGATGTGCAGAGCACAGAGGTTACCAGAAATCTTTCTATATCCAGCCAGTCCCGTGACTTTTCTGTAAGATAGCTTGCTGTCCTGCAGGCACAGGGAAGCCCAAGGTCACCAGAGGTCTGGATCCCACAGCATGCAGGCAAAACCGGGGTTA
The DNA here is from genome assembly GCA_006410635.1 of Cephalophus harveyi. Lineage (NCBI taxonomy): Eukaryota > Metazoa > Chordata > Mammalia > Artiodactyla > Bovidae > Cephalophus > Cephalophus harveyi. Next base: position 269,427 of record SJYT01016884.1, read on the forward strand.
ATGAGGCAGCTGGAGGCTAATGACATTACATGGCATCTCTAGAACGGAAAGGAATTTTTTGAGAATAGCTTTTATTTTGTGTACAAAAGTAATGTGTATATTATAGAAACCACGTGACAGACACACCAAACACAATAAAATTTGTATAATTACAGTACTAAGGATAAACTTCCCATCTTTTTCTGAATGTATCAATTTAAAAATTAAGAACTAGAGGGGTGGGAGAGAGACTCAAGAGGATATAGATGTATACATATAGTTGCTTCACTTTTTGTACAGCAGACACTAACACAATATTGTAAAGCAATTATATTCCAATAAAAAATCTAAAAATTAAGAATATATTTATATTATGGCTTACTTTTTAGAAGACATTAAAATGAATGTGTAATGTTGAAAATAACATGTGTTCCACTGAGTTTTTTAAAAAAGCCATTTTATTAGCCAGTAATTTATTTCATGTATCTCCTTTTATTGAATATCATTTATTCCCAAATGTTTTTTTTTTCTAAAAATAATGCTATGATGATGATCCCAATAAAAGTTTAGCTGTTTGTATATATCATTCTGATTTTAAGAGCATTAGAGAATCAGTGGGACAATTTCCAATGAGATTCAATACAATAGCATATACAGGAATTAAAATAACTTGTTCAATGCCAACTTTGACATTGCTTTGTATGACCTTGAGAAGTTTTTGTGTCCAGTTTAGTTTCTAGATGTATAATAAGGAGTTGATAATAATATATTCTCAGGGCTATTGGGAAAATGACATTACTTACATTAAGCAGCTTTGAAAAATCAGAAGTGCTAGGCAAATACAGTGTAATATAATTAACTAGGTGTTTAATCTATTAACATAGTGTATTTGGCTTAATAAATTACGCAACCCCATTTGGGCAGTGAGTAGTCACAACTCTTTTGGTGGCAAGGGATAGAGAACTGGAGAGTTTTGATTTCAGCTAGATTCAGGAGCTTGAATGACAGCCTCAGGACAGAGAGAAATGCTCTAGATTTGGGGCTTCACTTTTCTCTAATTGACTTCACACTCAGGTGGCAGTTCCCAGTATACAGCCAGCCTGCACCTGCCCATCTCAAAGTCCAGTGGAAAGGGAACTTCTCTTTTGCCCTCTGTTGCACAGAAGTCCTAGATCTGATGTCACTGAATAAAAATTAGGACATATGCTCATTTCCGAACATGGCACATTGGCCAGCAATTTACATTCTTCAGGTTGTTCTAAGATTATTCACATGACCGTTCTTAGATCTTGGGGTGGTAAGAAGAACCAAGTGGACTGCTGGATTCCTTGAGCCTATCCAAACTACATGGACATATGGGAGGAGTAATTCCTCCAAAGGAAGTCAGGATGCTTTTACCAGAACAATGAACATTAGATACTCAGTAGACAAAATACACACACACACACACACACATAGATGTCCTCCTATGGCACGTGTCTTCAGAAGGGAAAATTCAGAGTAGATGGAGCTAGAACAAGGGTCAACATGGTAAAACAGAAAAGAACCACCAATGAGAGAAGCGCATACAAGGAATGGTGGCTGGTATGGCAAGATCAAAGGTCAGTGCAGGCAACAAGTCTGAAATCCAAGCAGACTCATGGGTTAGTCAAAGCTATGAGGACCCTCCGCTAATCCCTGCTCAGCCTAAGAGCAAACCCTTGTTCATGGAACAGTTTCAGGAAGCCCACATGCGTGTGGCTGGGGGTGTCCCTTCAGGCCACTCTCTGACAGAATGTTGGTGCTGTCAGGAGCCCTAAGTTATCTGGTGATCTTGAGGTTAGCCATACTCTCTCTGAGTGATCAAGACATTCTCTGCTCTACTCAGACACTCAAGCTATTGTGCACAAACCCTTTAACAGTTCCTGTTGGAGTCTTGGCTACAATTCTGATAAGCCCACACCACCAGATGGTAAGTTCTTCTAATTGGTTCTATCTCTTCTAGTTTTTGGCAGTAATGAAGCCTTCCCTATGCCTCAAGACGGGGGATAGAGAAAGCCAGGAAGAAATGAAGGAGGTTTTAACCTCTGTTAAACAGACAGAGATCTTAAGTTAGTTCTTGTTCAAGGAAAACAGAGTGGTATTTTTTTTTTCTCCACTTAAGGCTGTGGATTCACCATGGACTGAAATTCTAAAATGAATGCTGATAAAACACAGGATTGTAATGACTGAAAAATGGTTTAGATAGAAAAGTCAACTGGTCTAATTCAGCCATTGATATTTATGGAGCATCATGGTAGAAATAAGTGCTTACTTGGTAATCATTTCTTCCCCAAACTCCTTGGGAAGAGTATATCTCCTGGTTCCACTAATGCTATGTTTGGTCATGTGACTTGCCTTGGAAAATGGGATATTTGCATGTTTCAAGCAGAACTCTTTGAAAGAACATTTTCTAGAGAATTATCTGCTCCCAAAAGAAAGATAAATGCAAAAAACAGGTGCTACAGTCAACCTACAAGTCATCTCAGCTGACTGGCAGACTCATAATACTAAATACTCATTGTTATATACCACTGGAAATGGGGTGGTTTGTTATGCAGCAATAGCTGACCAATGCAAGCAACTATTGTATGTTCCAGACTTTGCTAGGTACTGAAGGAACAATGAAGAGTAAAAGATATGGTCTTGGTTCCCACAAAGCCCATATTCTATAGAGAGATAGGAAATAAATAACATTTACAAATAAAAACTAGTAATAGAGATTGTATCTATGGTCATAAAGAAAATAGGATGTAGTGGCAAATCACTATTGTAGAAGAGAACACCTACTTTGGATTAAGTGGTCAAGGAAGACTTCCCCAAGGAGGTGATATGTAAGTTCAAATATGAAAATTGGAAAGGAGCTAGACAAGTGCACGATCCTCTGTAGGATGTAAAAACACAGCCACATGGGAAAGTTAGATTAAGCGTCTCACTCTAGGCAGGAGAGAAGGAGGGACTCTGAAAATATTCCTTGCCAAGTCAGGTCACACCTAGGGCAGGTTGTCCAAGAGCGTATGCTGGCTTGCCTGCAGCAAGTTGCATGTGCAAGTCAAAAGCTGACAAAGATGTGCTTGCTGCCAAGGCAAGACAGCCACAGAACATGGAGGCCATGGGGAATAGCAGAGACAGAGGTAAGACTTCCTAAGGCATTCCTAACAGAGAGGTGATAACATGAAGTTGGCTTAAAGCTCAACATTCAGAAAATTAAGATCGTAGCATCTGGTCCCATCAGTTCAGTTCAGTTCAGTTGCTCAGTCGTGTCTGACTCTTTGTGACCCCATGAATTGCAGCACGCCAGGCCTCCCTGTCCATTACCAACTCCCGAAGTTTACCCAAACTCACGTCCATTGAGTCGGTGATGCCATCCAGCCATCTCATCCTCTGTCGCCCCCTTCTTTTCCTGCCCCCTCCCAGCATCAGAGTCTTTTCCAATGAGTCAACTTCGCATCAGGTGGCCAAAGTACTAGAGTTTCAGCTTTAGCATCATTCCTTCCAAAGAACACTCAGGACTGATCTCCTTTAGAATGGACTGGTTGGATCTCCTTGCAGTCCAAGGGACTCTCAAGAGTCTTCTCCAAAAAAAATAAAGTCTGACACTGTTTCCTCTGTTTCCACATCTATTTCCCATGAAGTGATGGGACCAGATGCCATGATCTTCGTTTTCTGAATGTTGAGCTTTAAGCCAACTTTTTCACTCTCCTCTTTCACTTTCATCAAGAGGCTTTTGAGTTCCTCTTCACTTTCTGCCATAAGGGTGGTGTCATCTGCATATCTGAGGTTATTGATATTTCTCCCGGCAATCTTGATTCCAGCTTGTGTTTCTTCCAGCCCAGCGTTTCTCCTGATGTACTCTGCATATAAGTTAAATAAGCAGGGTAACAATATACAGCCTTGACGTACTCCTTTTCCTATTTGGAACCAGCCTGTTGTTCCATGACCAGTTCTAACTGTTGCTTCCTGACCTGCATATCTGGTCCCATCACTTCATGGCAAATAGATGGAGAAACAGTGGAAACAGTGTCAGACTTTATTTTGGGGGGGTCCAAAATCACTGCAGATGGTGACTGCAGCCATGAAATTAAAAGACACTTCCTCCTTGAAAAAAAATTATGACCAACCTAGATAGCATATTCAAAAGCAGAGACATTACTTTGCCAACAAAGGTCCGTCTAGTCAAGGCTATGGTTTTACCAATAGCCATGTATGGATGTGAGAGTTGGACTGTGAAGAAAGCTGAGCGCCAAATAATTGATGCTTTTGAACTGTGGTGTTGGAGAAGACTCTTGAGAGTCCCTTGGACTGCATGGAGATCCAACCTGTCCATCCTAAAGGAGACCAGTCCTGGGTGTTCTTTGGGAGGACTGATGCTGAAGCTGAAACTCCAATACTTAGGCCACCTCATGTGAAGAACTGACTCATTTGAAAAGAGCCTGATTCTGGCAAAGATTGAAAGCAGGAGAAGGGGACGACAGAGGATGAGAATGCTGGATGGCATCACCGACTCGATGCACATGAGTCTGATTAAACTCCGGGAGTTGGTGATGGACAGGGAGGCCTGGCGTGCTGCGATCCATGGAGTCACAGAGTCGGACACGACTGAGCAACTAAACTGACTGACTGACCTGTCTTGGCTCCAGAATAGCCAAGAGCTGCTTCTGTTGCTTCTAAGGATGGCAGGAGATGTGTGTGTGTGCGCCTGTGTACATATATTCATTCTTTCACAGAGAAGGGAAATGAACTAGATAGCTTCTAGATGTCCTTCCAAATCTGTGATTATAAAATGTAAGAATTCTGAGACTTAAATTATGTGTGAAGGAAATGTTAAATCAAAGAACTTCATCTTAGCTCTGTGCCAAACTCCATTTGTTAATTGAGGTGGTTAATTAGGGCAGAGTTTCTATCTCCTGAGCAAGCTGGATAAGCTCCGCCCATCCCTCACCCATCTGGTAAAGCCCACGGAGATGTCAGAGCTTCAAGGGAGCACAGAGAACATCTGATGCAGCCTCCATTTAATCTGCACCCCAGACACAGACAAGCAGGAGCCCGGGGGGGGGGGGCAGTATGGGGGATGGGAAGCTCATAAGGCTAAATGTGGAGTCTAGAATCTGAGTAGCTTATTAGCTTTGATAAAGCTACTTTGGCTGCACTTCCTACCTCTTCTTCCTTACTCCAAGATCATTCTGAATATCTTACAATATGGTTTCCACTCTAACCATTCTAATGAACCAGTTTCTATAGGGTTATGATAGATATCTCTTCCACAAATATTATGTCTTTACTTAGAGGATCTTCACACCTCTCCCTAAGAATCCTTCACTTTGTGATGCTACATTCTCTTCATCACCATGACTGGGGCTCTCTGTGACCCCTTCTGCTCCCCTTTTCTGCCCAGTGTCTACCCTTTCCCCAAGACGCTAGCTTCTGCATTTGGGATTGAACTTATAAAAAAGCAGAACTGGACATGTTTCCTGCGAAACGCTCTGCTTATCCCTCACTTTATTTATGTTGAATCACTCCCCCCGCCACCTTTCAGTATGTCATCTGGGTTGATTCCTCAGGCTCTGTCATCTTCTGTACCCAATACTATAATCTGTTGATTTCACCACTGTTATGATTCTTGAGGGCCTCTCTGATGGCTCAGACAGTAAAGAATCCACCTGCAACGCAGGAGACCTGGGTTCGATCCCTGGGTTGGGAAGATCCCCTGGAGAAGGGAATGGCTACCACTCCAGTATTCTTGCCTGGGAAATCCCATGGACAGAGGAGCCTGGTGGGCTGCAGTCCATGGGGTCACAAAGAGTCAGAAACTGACTAACACACACACATATGATCTTGAATCTGTTCTCATTTTTCTTCTCTCTTCACTGCATTCTATCTTGAGCCTTCTGACCAGTCTTTCCAAGTTATAATCCACTTGCCACACAATGGGTGGATCAATTTCTTGACGACTGTTTCTAATCATGAAATTTCTTTGTCTTAAACAAACTGTCAGTGTCTCCCATTTTATCTAAAGTTCAGACTTAGCCCAGAATATGAGTCTCTCAATAATATGATCTCAGTCTTAAGAAAGTATTTTTGAGACACATCTAACCAAACACACTCTATATTCCAGCCAAAGCAGGTTAACCATTGTTGCCAGAAACATGCCTCTCAGCCTCTCACTGCTTTCTTTGGTTCATGCTTCTGCTTCTTCCTGGAACAGTCCTCGCCACCAATAAATGAACAATGTGTTAATATTTCATTGATGTACTCTATCAACTAGAAACGCCTCTTTAGTAGACCCCAGGAATGTAGCAGAGAACAAAATCAACCAAGGCCCTGTGCTCTCCAGTTCTGTATTCTGGTGAACAAACAAACAAATATAATGATTTCAAAGTATTGTTAAGTGGTAAGTGGACATGACTCAAACAGCAGCAGCAGCAGCTAGCTACAGATATAGCTAAACAGAGTCATGGAACGCAGATTAGACTAGAAGACTCCTTAAATGAATGGTAGGCTGCTCCGAGGAGGTGATATTTTACTGAGCCTTGTTATGACTAGCACAACTTTCTGCAATGATAAGAGACATTCCGAATCTACACTGTACAGTAGCCACAAGTGATTGTGCCCATTGAACGTTCAAAATGTGGTTAGTATGAAGGAGGAACGAAATCTTTAATGTTATTCTATTTTAGTTCATTTAAATTTAAATAGCCACAGGTGGCTAATGGCTACCATACTGAACAGTTTAGATCTGGTCTTTGTAACTCTCCAGACAAAAAGAATAGCAAGTTACAAAGACTTTAATGTGGGAGTAAGCTGAAGCTCCAATACTTTGGCCACCTGATGTGAAGAACTGACTCATTGGAAAAGACCCTGATGCTGGGAAAGATTGAAGGCAGGAAGAGAAGGGCATGACAGAGGATGAGATGGTTGGATAGCATCACCGACTCCATGGACATGAAGTTTGAGCAAGCTCTGGGAGTTGGTGATAGACAGGGAAGCCTGGCATGCTACAGTCCATGGGGTCGCAAAGTATTGGACAATACTGAGCCAGTGAACTGAACTGAACTGAAGCTTGTATATTCAAAGTACCCAGAGAAGGCCAGGGAAGCTAAAGCGTACTGAACAAAGAATTGATTGTATTGTAAATTAATCTCAACTGAAGAATTAAGATTGATTTGCAATACAATAAAAATCACTCCCCTCACAGCTCAATTGGTAAGTCATCTGCCTGCAATGCAGGAGACCCTGGTTCGATTCCTGGCCTGGGATGATCCCCTGGAGAAGGAAATGTCAACCCTCTCCAATATTCTTGCCTGGACAATCCCATGGATAGAGGAGCCTGACAGGCTATAGTCCATGAGATTGCAAGAGTCGGACACAACTTATCAACTAAACCACCACCACCACCAAAAATCACTAATAAGGCTTAAGTTTAGGAGGGGGTAATCTGATTTATATCTTTAAATGATAGTTACTGGCTTCCCAGGTGGTTGTTAGCGGTAAAGAACCTGCCTGCCAATGCAGTAGACATAAGTGAGCCAGAAGGTTTAATCCCTGGGTCAGGCAGATCCCTGGAGGAGGGCACATCAACCCACTCCAGTATTCTTGCCTGGAGAATCCCATGGACAGAGGAGTCTGGTGGGCTACAGTCCATGGGGTTGCAAAGAGTCAGACACGACTGAGTGACTAAGCACACACACATATTTAAAGCCTCTTCTTGTGTTGTGTCTTCTGATTTTCCAATGGCTAAAGAAAGGCATCAGACCAAACCTAACACTCATGGAGTAGAGAAATCCACACTGCCTTCTCACAGGGACAACAGAGTCACATGGCAAAGGGATCGTGTGTAATTCTATCACAGTAAGCCAGTGCACCACAGAAGAAACTCAAGGGGGCCATCCAAGAGGCTCCTGCAATAGGGTATGTGACATGATGGTGACGTCACTCCATTGGGTGACAGGGGAGACAGAAGGACTAGCTTTGAAATCTATTTTGAAGGTGATTAGCAACAGGACTTAGTGATGAACTGAAAGTAAAGTATGAGATAAAAAAACAGACCTACTTTTCAAGGTGCTTCTCAGATATTACCACTGTTCTATGAAACTGTGTCTCATTCTTTCTTTATTTGTAACTGATGTAACTGAGCTCTTCATCCTTTACTTTACAAGCTCCCCCCTTTTTTAATGCTTTTATTGGCCCTTTTGACTTCCTACCTTTTGTGGGGGAAGTTCATATCTACTACTAAGACTCTGAGCTCTTTGAGGATGGGCAAACAAAATTACTTGCATTTACAACCCAACTGCTTGAGAGAAATGTTCAAGAAATAATATAATGGTTAATAGAAAGGATTTTGGAGGCTGCTTCCTAATTTTGAATCTTGTATGATCTTTACGAGTGATTTCACCTCTCAAAGCCTTAGTTTCTTATTTTGTAAAGTGGCAGTTATAATACATGCCTCTTAGAGTTGTAAGGGTTAAAGGAGACAAATTTGGAAAGTGCTTAGTATAGGACTGGCAACTAAGTATCCAATAAATGGGAGCTATTATTGTTCAATTTAATTGTTTGTGATGACAAGTTTCTCTGGAAATGCCCTCCAGAGTCTTCATCAGAAATATAAGGTTCTTGTTGAAATGAGGGGCATGGAGAATAAAAAACACTGTGGAGGGGATTTTGTAATTTAGTTCGAACTATCTAGATCTAAGGCTTCTTTGATCTGAAAATGACAGCAACAACAAAACCCCAGAATAGAGCCACTTTGCTACTTGTTTCCTTTTACCATCTGCCAAGATGATTCCTTTTAGTTCTCCAGGTCTTGGAGTCAGCTGCCTTAACATAATAAAATAAAATAAAATTTAAAACTGGTCTTGTACTTATTTGGGAATGAGAAGGCAAAAGGCTTTAAATATAAAGCTAGTTGCTGCTGGAGTGAAATATAGGGCAATGGTGACTAAGATGTTTGAGAAAGGAATGGCTATGGGAAAGTGAATTTTAGGATAAAACAGAGGATTCATTAGAACCGAACAGAGACTGTCTCTGGTGGTCTAGTTGTTGAGGATCTGCCTGCCAATGCAGGGGACATGGGTTCAATCCCTGGTCCGCAAAGATCCCACATACCATGGGACATCTAAGCCCATGTGCCACAACTACTGAGCCCACGTGCCGTAACTGCTGAAGCCTGCACCATAGGGCCCACGCTCCACAGCAAGAGAAGCCACCACAAGAGGAAGCCCAGATACAATGAACAACAGCTCCCGTTCACCACTACTGGAGAAAGCCTGATCACAGTAATGAAGGCCTATCACAGCCCCAAATAAGTAAACTATTAAAAAAAAAAATACTGACTTTTAAAAAACATTTGTAACTAGACAGATTCTAAAATGTCCTCTTCGGCTTTTGTTCCTTGATAAGATGTCTTTTTGATTCCAGTTTAATATTGCCTTTACCACAAGTATTCGATAGGTCCAGGGGGCATTGTAAACATAAATTATCCAGGACCATAGATGAGAATGGGTGAAATAACCAAAAAAGAGTCCATGAAAGAGTTAACAGGATGAGTTTGAAGATTTGATGAAATTTTCCAGGGAGCCTAGAAGATATATTTGAAGAAGCAGACTGGTTTCAGACTAAAGAAGGCTTTAAAGGCCAGGAAAATCTATTTCAAAGACAGAATAATGAGTTAAAATTTCACAGTTGATATTTGAAAGGTCCTCTTTGTGGTTCAGATGGTAAAGAATCTGCCTGCAATCCAGGAGACCTGGGTTTGATCCTGGGTTGGGAAGATCCCTGGAGAAGGGAATGGCAACCCACTCCAGTGTTCTTGCCTGGAGAATCCCATGGACAGAGAAACCTGGTGGGCTACAGGCCATAGAGGGTCGCACAGAGTCAGACATGATGAGTGACCAACACAACACAACAGCAATAACAAAGATGGCTTTATTTAGTAGTTACTAGAACAATCTCCCACCAGAATAAAGTTCCCTTTATTTTCTGAGCACCAAATGACACGTCCAAATGACAAATGACAAGTGACCATCCATTCCTACAGGACAGACATCAATGTGTTTGTTTTTAAAGCTCCATCTAGTCTATGTTTCCCATTAGAGCTCTGATGTTCTGAGGCTAATAGGTTTTCTCTGGGGACTAGGGTGATTAGGGGAGGTTATGTGGTCATAAACTTAGTTCAGTTCAGTTCAGTCGCTCAGTCGTGTCCGACTCTTTGCGACCCCATGAATCGCAGCACGCCAGGCCTCCCTGTTCATCACCATCTCTCGGAGTTCACTCAGACTCACATCCATCGAGTCAGTGATGCCATCCAGCCATCTCATCCTCGGTCGTCCTCTTCTCCTCCTGCCCCCAATCCCTCCCAGCATCAGAGTCTTTTAGTGTTTTATTCTTTTCTCAGAAGAGGGGAGAGTATGTATTTTCCAAATTTAATAGTCTCTCTATTTTACTAAATGACCTGTTCATACCCTATGGGACTCAAGGCCTAGTTTGATCCTGTTCTACATATTTTAAAACTAAGGCCCAGAAAGTACAAAGGCCTCTGTCTGCTGGGTCATGATTCTCACCCAGGATTGCTGACCACCAAGCAAGGCCTCGTTCCACTATTCCTGGCTCCTGTCGTGTTTTTAAGTTTAGGGAATGTTGGGAGATTATATCTATTTTATTTATTTTTAAAATAATTTTGTTTGTGGCTGCACTGGGTCTTCACTGCTGTGTGTGGGCTTTCTCTAGTTGCAGCAAGCGGGGTCTACTCTCTAGTCGCGGTGTGCCAGCACCAGGCACACGGGCTTCGGTAGTTGTGGCTCCGGGACTCTAGAGCACAGGCTCAACAGTTGTGATGCACAGGCTCAGTTGCTCCTCTGAGTGTGGAATTTTCCCAGACCAGTGATCGAACCCAGGTCCTCTGCGTTGGCAGGTGGATTCTCAACCAGTGGACCAACAGGGGGGTCCTCTATCAATTTTTTTTTTTTTTTAGATTTTTTTCATGTGGACCATTTTTAAAGTCTTTATTGAATTTGTTACAATACTGCCTCTGCTTTATGTTTACGGTTTTTTTGGCTGTGAGGCATGTGGGATCTTAGCCCAACAGTGATCAAACCTGCACCCTCTGCATTAGAAGGCAAAGTCTCAATCTCTGAACCACCAGGGAAGTCCTTCCCAATCAATTTTCGGAGCCAGTCCTCCAAACAGTTTTACCCAGAACAAGGAACTGCCAGTGATTTCAGGAAGAACCAGCAGACTCCAGTGAAGCACTTGCCAAATTGGCCCAGGTCAGCCATGATTTCTTTTCACATTTTCCTGCAAAGCCAGTTCTGAGTAACCTACGCTTAGATGTCCATCCAGGAATGACACCCAACCTCTGTACTACTGTTTTTTTTATAAAGCCCCAAATCTGTAATATAAGACAAGCTGAAATAAATCCCTTTTAATGCAGCATGTAAAGCTAATATCAAAAATAAAAGCGGTAAGTTGTACGGAGAGGCTGAGAGATGCTGACATACAGTCAGGAGGGTGACAGAGTGGGGGAAATTTACAGTGTCCTTGAAACAGCAAAATGTATTAAGGTCCAGGCTTTTGTCTGACAGACCCAAGTCTATTAATAATTTTACAAACAGTATTAAGAAATCTAGTGGCTGGACCCACTCTGCCTTGGATAGTTGGACTTTGGGCTTCACGTGCAGGCTTCAGTAATAGTGGTACCATGAGTTAATCACCAAATTCTCCTTCAGGATTCCCTGATGGCTCAGGAAGTAAAGAATCTGTCTGCAATTCTCTCTGCAAAGAGAAACAGGTTCAATCCCTGAATTAGGAAAGTCCCCTAGAGGAGGAAAATGGCAACCCAATCCAGGAGCCTGGCAGATTACAGTCCACAGAGTCACAAAGAGTCAGACACGACTGAGTGACTAAGCACAGAAGCACTCAGGTGGCCCAGGGCCTGGAAGGTATGCCCAGTGAGAGTTCTCCGAGAAGGAAAGTCGTAGCCTTGAGTATGACTCAATCTCACCCCAAACGTCTAAACAGCCTCCTTTAGAAAGAACTGTGCTAATGTCCTCTGCAATGTAAGTAAGAAGCCAAACAAAACCCAGTGAAAGGGAGGTGTAGTTTGACAGATCTTAGTTCAGCATAGCAGAGCCCGTTCTAAGAGTCCGGACTGCCTGGTGGTGGAGAGCCATTGTTTGAGCATGACTATTGGAAATCTGGCTCTTTTTCAGAATTACCCAACCACCTCCACCCTGGTGACATAATGCCCAAGGTACCACTAAAGGCATCTGTGGGCTTCAAATATGCCCTCTCAGCATCCCTGACCAATCAAGACAAATCTTTCTGAGCGTGGCACTAATGTCATGAACCAGTGCTATGGACTAAACCATGTCCCTCCAAAATTTGTATGCTGAATTCCTAACAACATGTGTGCTAATGTTTGGAGTTGGAGGCTTACGAAGAACTTTAGATTTAGATGAGGTTATAAGGGTGGGGACATCATGGTGGGATGAGTGTCCTCTATAAGAGGCTATATCCTAGCACTTGCCATCTGCAAGCCAGCATGAGGACTCTTAGCAGAACTCAATCATGTCAGCACCCTGATCTCAGACTTCTAGAACCATGAAAAAAATAAATTTCTGTCACGTAAGCCACCCAATCTATGGTATTTTGTTATGGCAGCTTGAGCAGACTAACATTGGGGATCATTGGGGTGTTTTTCCCACAAGAGGGAAACTACTTAGATGGTGGATAGGAATCCAACAGAAACTTAAGCAAAAGAGGAGAGGGTGGTACCTTGGGGAACCAGAGGGAGTCCTGCAGACTAGACCTCGCCTCTGACAGTTCTGCTGAGAGCTGGCCCTGTGCCCAGTCTCTTCCCACTTCTCTTCATCTCACTAGACCAAGAAAATATCCACATCTGCTATCCACAAATACTCTGAATTCCCCCGCCCACTCAGATCCCCGGGAAAACCTAACAAGCAGAACAGGAGAGAAGATGCGCAGGATATTTGGTGCTTTCTCAGGAGGACAACTGACGTTTTTCTGACACCCTCTGTCCTGGTCTTTTCATTTGTCCCTCGTCAGTGAGCTGCCGTATGGTCCGGAGGCAAGATGGAAATAGGACTGTTGGACATAAGCCTTAGTGTGGTCACCGATTAGCCACATGATCTTGGGAACGCACAGATTCTCTCTTTCCTTCAAGTTCCCCTCCATGGCCCAACCATCCCAGAGTCTCATTCTCCTCACCCTCCCAGATCCCTCTTTAACAAAGAACCATAAAGAGTAGCAATTATGTTTTTATTTTCATTACTCCAGGAGGTGGGTCAAAAGACCCACCATACTGTGATTTATGTCAAAGAGTGTTCCGCCTGTTTTCCTTTAAGAGTTTTATAGTCTCCAGCCTTACATTTAGGTCTTTAATCCACTTTGAGTTTATTTTTGTGTATGGTGTGCAGGAGTGTTCTGATCTTATTCCTTTACATGTAGCTATCAAGAGTCCCCCCAGCACCGCCTATTGAAGAGACTATCTTTTCTCCATTGTATAGTCTTGCTTTCTTTGTTATAGACCAACTGACCATGTGGGCTTCCCTGATAGCTCAATTGGTAATGGATCCGCCTGTAATGCAGGAGACCCCAGTTCGATTCCTAGATTGAGAAGATCCCCTAAGGAAGGGAAAGGTTACCCACTGTACTATTCTGGCCTGGAGAATTTCATGGACTGTATAGTCCATGGGATCACAAAGAGTCAGACACGACTGAGCGACATTCACTTTCACTTACTTTCAATTGACCATAGGTACAATGGTTTATCTCTGGGCTTTCTATCCTATCTCATAGTAAGTCAACCTTAAAAATGCATTCTAATATACAGTAGGTGTAGATACTGTACTATTTGATGCCACTTATATGAGGTAGCAAGAATAGTTAAATTCATAGAGTCAGAAAGTACACTGGCAGATGCCAGGGGCCAGAGGGTGGGGGGTAGGGAGGGGGAATGGGGACTTAGTGTCTAATGGGGACAGAGTTTCAGGTTAGGAAGGTGAAAAGTGCAGGAGATGGATGACGGTGAGAGCTGTACAACAATGTGAATGCATTTAGTGTCACTGAACTGTACAGTTAAATATGATTAAAATGCTATGTATTAGGTGGCTTTTACCACAATAAAAAAATTTTTTTAAAGAGTAGCAATTATGAACCCAGACTTTGGTGTCATGTATCTCCTGAATTCCACATCTGCTACATCTCATCTGTGAAACCTTGGACAAAATTAGATAATAGCTCTGAGTTACAGTTTTATAGCCATCAAATGGGGTCAGTAACCACCCCTATCCTGAATGGTCTTCACATGCACGAAAGGAAGAATTGCTTGTGAAAAGTTGAGCCCAAGGTAAAGTTGAGCCCTTGTGATGCTTAGTAAACATGAGCTTAGATTTTCTCAAAGCTACGGAACAACGTTCAGGGTCCCCCTCCACCACCTCCCCTCCCCAGTCCCCCCACCAAAACACTTGCTGTAGTACTTCTCTAGACTCTGGCTATGCAGGCCTAACAAACTCATCACCTTTTGAGCCCCAAATGAAAACCTACTGACCTCAAGGAAGGTTTTCCTGGCTATGCAGGTAATGGGTCCCATGCTCTTACCAAAACAGAATTGCATCATTTTTCAGCCATTATTGCTCAGAACACATCATGTTGTGGTGAGTTTTTACAAGACTGTCTCTCTTGCTGCATCTCACATTTTTGCCGGGGCCAAGGCCAATGCCTTTTTTTTTTTTTTTAACCAGTTTTTAACAAGTTAGCACGGCCTTTACTAGGCATGAAGTGTCTGAAAGACGGCCACGGGGTAGCAGACGGATGAATGGATGCACAGTTGAGAAGATGAATCACGATCTACCATATCCATTTCTGAAGCATAAAATTGTAACCATTTCCTTTACTTTTACATCAGATGAGTAACTATTTAGGATCATCTACTTGTAAGACCTAAGTTTGGAGCATTTGCGTTAAAAGAAATACTCACCATTCATGCGAACCAGTCCCTTTGAGGAAAGAGAGAAGATGATGATGATGATGATGTGATTTTACCAATGAGCAAACAAAGGCCTAGAAAAGTTTAGGTGAAGGTGAAGGTGAAGTCGCTCAGTCGTGTCCGACTCTTTGCAACCCCGTGGACTGTAACCTACTAGGCTTCTCCATCCATGGGATTCTCCAGGCAAGAATACTGGAGTGGATTGCCATTTCCTTCTCCAGGGGATCTTCCTGACCCAGGGATCGAACCCAGGTCTCCCGCATTGGAGGCAGACGCTTTAACCTCTGAGCCGATTCTAAAAGGTCACCCACCCCCCAGCTCTACATAAAGACTTAGATCTGAGTCTGTACACTGCTAGCTTGCTGTGTGACCTTGGCGTAAGAGATTCCCTTCTCTGGGGTGTGGACTGGACTCTGAGGTCTCTTCTACCCCTGGAATCACATGAGCTAGAGAGCCTAACCGGGGGCTGGGGGGAGGAAGCAACAAGGCTGCCTGCTTCCAGATTCCCCTCCGTGATAGAGAACTGTGTACACACTTTGACCCTATCAAAGCACTTGAGCAGCGTGGAGGAGTGTTATGATGGGCTTGATGGATCCTCCCTGGACTGGCACTTCAGTGTTTCCATGCCAACAGAAAGGAAAAACATTAAAAAACTGAAAAATACGAATCGAACACAAAAACCGAGCATGACCTTATGTCTGATGAAAAATATTCTACTGATTGCAGCATGAATTACCATATTATGGGGAAAGGATAAGAGAAACCTTGGCTGGGCTTTAATGACTGGATCCTAGGACTGGTGAAAAGGCGAGAGAGACTGGGCAGGAGAGATGCAGGGGCTGGGAGGGAGGCAGGCTGTGGGGTCGCATTCCCTTCTTTGCAGCATCTATCAAAGAACACGTTGTCCTCAGCAACCAAGTGGGAAAGCAGGCAGGCCAGGAAGATGCTTTCTGCGTTGTTCATGGTTCTGCCACTCCCATCAGCTCCAGGAGGCCAGACCAGCAAGGCAACAACTCTCTCTTCATATTCAGCTGAATTCGTTTTCGGGTTCCTGCCAGCGTCCCGGATCCCCAGAGTGCCCGCGTGGCTTTATCTTGGCATCTGCTGCCTGCTGACTGCCTGCCCTGCTACTGCCCCACAGAGGGTGTGCTTCCTGGCTTGGGGGGAGGGAGACATCTGGGCTTCCGGGAGAGTAACCATCGGCGCTAGGCTGCAGAACCTCAGAAATCAGGGCGGGGACCCTCAAGGAGCCTCAGAAAAGCCACTGGGCCCTAAAAAAGGGAGGGGCTGGATTGGGTAAGGGAGGCAGGGATGAGATGTGAGCAGATGGGAAGTTAAGTAGCTGTGGCAGCTTCTTATAAAGAGATCACAGCTGGAGATGTGTTCATTACGTCCCTAGAGTGGTCTTTTCTTCAACTTTCCTCTGCCCCCACATTAGTTCATCAGCAAATCTGTCAGCACTAGCTGCATAACATATTTTGAACCCAAACACTATTTTTTTCCCCAATCTCCACTGCTGTTTTTTATATTTCATACCAACACACTCTTCCCATGTCCCTGTATTAACCTCCTAACTTGTCTCCTTTTCTCCAGGCTATGTACCACGCAGAGGCTAATACGACTTTTTGAAAATATTAAGCTAAACATGTCATTTAACTGCTTAAAGAAAAACAGCTCTGTACTTTGACCTACAAGGTCTTCCATGAAACCATCGCAACAATCCTCTAACCTCATCTCTTATTTTCACTCATGGAACTAGAGTCTAGTTTTCTGAGCCTTCTTTCCATCCTTTGAACAGGCCAAGCTGCTTCCCGCCTCAGGGCCTTTACACTGGCTGTTCCCTCCTCTTAGATCTCATGGTTCAGATCTCAGCTCACAGGTTATTTCCTCAGAGAGAACTTCCCTGAACACTCTACCCAAAGGAAATCTCTAATAGCCCTCTACTTTAGTCATTTTTATTCCTTCAAAGTACTTTTTTTGTAATTAGCAACTATTCTGCTTGTTTAATCATATTAATTAATGTCTCTCTCACCCACTCAGTGCAAACTCCACAAGGACAGGGTCTGCTGCTTCTTGTTCACCGTATTCCCCAGAGTCTAGCCTGGGTCTGACACAGAGCAAAGGCTCAGTAAGAATGTATCACTTGGATGAATAAATAACTGAGTGAATGAATGAGTTTCTGCAGAGGGCTCTTCCTTCATGTAGGGTATTGTCCTCAGCACTGGGGATACAGAAATGAATAGGACAAGACTACTGCTCTGAAGCTGCTCACAGTCTAACGAAGGAAACTGAGATGCCAGCAGTTTTGTAGTAAGAAGTATAATAATATGTACACACACAATCATGATGATTGTTCTGGCTAACCGTGAACACTGACAGTGTGCTCAGCATTGTGCAAAATACTTTGCATGCATTTTTTCATTGAATCATCACAAAAAATCCTTTTAGTATGATCACACTTAAACTATCAACCCATCTGACAGATGCAGAAATGAAGACCCAGAGAGATTCAGCTAAGTCGCCCCTGCGGGCAGCTGGTAAGTGGCTAAGATTTCAACCTAGCATCTTAATTCTATTCCAAACCCTGTGCTCCTAGCACTAGGCCAATGATTCTCAAATTATGATTCTCGTGGACCAGCAGTGGTCCAACTCATTAGAAATGCCAATTCTCTGCCCACCCCAGACCTTCTGCAGAATTCCTGGGGGTGGGGCCCAGAAGTCTGTTTTAACAAGGTCCCTGGGTAATTCTGGTGATGCTTGGTAACGTTTGAGAACCGAATGACTTGTTATTTCTGGATAATGGGTTAGAGGGGAGTCAGGATTTTTCCTATAATAACTCAAATTTCAGCTCAAGCTCCATGAGTATGGAAGACTTCCTGATCCTGAGCTCAAGGAGCTACACTGTGACCCGAATTAAGTCTGTTTCCCTGTGTGACCATGGTCCTCGGTACTTGTAGCATGTCAAACCACACCCAGATATGCAGACCCTGGGGAGAAGGATGATCTCAGTAGGATGCAGTCTGTGCCCCATTAACCTGGAGAAAGGAGGCAGGAGAAGGGTACAGGACCCAAGACACAGAACCATCCTAAGAAGTTCTCTTCCAAATGCAGTCAGCTGGTTGTTTAGCAATGTTCCATGGAAGATTTTTGTTGTGGCCACAAGGTCATTATATGATAAGAATAGATCATGTTAATAATAAATAATCATAAGAAAAGTAAAATAGTCATGCCATAAATTTTGACTACACTTGGCCCATTTTCAGGGCATTTTCACATGTATTTTATCTTTTAAAGATCTTTTTTTATATATTTTTATTTATTTATTTTAGTTGGATGCTAATTACTTTACAATATTGTAGTGGTTTTTGCCATACATTGATATGAATCAGCCATGGGTGTACATGTGTTCCCCATCCTGAACCCCTCTCCCACTTCCCTCCCCATCCCATCCCTCTGGGTCATCCCAGTGCACCAGCCCTGAGCACCCTGTATCGTGCACTGAACCTGGACTGGTGATCTGTTTCATATATGATGATATACATGTTTCAATGCTATTCTCTCAGATCTTCCCACCCTCACCTTCTTCCACAGAGTCCAAAAGTCTGTTCTATACATCTGTGTCTCTTTTGCTGTCTCGCATACAGGGTTATCGCTACCATCTTTCTAAATTCCATATATATGTGTCAGTATACTGTATTGGTGTTTTTCTTTCTGGATTACTTCACTCTGTATAATAGGCTCCAGTTTCATCCACCTCATTAGAACTGATTCAAATGTATTCTTTTTAATGGCTGAGTAATACTCCATTGTGTATATGTACCACAGCTTTCTTATCCATTCATCTGCTGATGGGACATCTAGATTGCTTCCATGTCCTGGCTATTATAAACAGTGCTGTGATGAACATTGGGGTACACGTGTCTCTTTCCATTCTGGTTTCCTCGGTGTGTATGCCCAGCAGTGGGATTGCTGGGTCACATGGCAGTTTTATTTCCAGTTTCTTAAGGAATCTCCACACTGTTCTCCATAGTGGCTGTACTAGTTTGCATTCCCACCAACAGTGTAAGAGGGTTCCCTTTTCTCCACACCCTCTCCAGCATTTATTGTTTGCAGATTTCCAGTCATACAAAGTAGAGTACTATTAATCTGCCTGACTAGTGAAGGGAGACAATGAAGACATGTGTCTCATGGCCTGTAAGCTTAGTAGTAACAAAAGCTAATGTGTGTTGAGAGCTTATGTGGGCCAGGCTCTGTGCTACATGTGTTGATTTCCATTGAATTTAATAAAACCTCTAGATTTGAGGCTCCCAACTAGTCAGCTTTAGCCAGCAAAGTTTCTTTACTTTCACCTCACTCTAGACTGCAAGTTCTCCAGCCATTTATTTATTCAACCTTTCTTTAGCTCATATACCAGGCAGAGAGGGAGCATGGCACAAAGGTGAATGTGCCTGCCCACAGTCTGCTAGCTCTCTCAGGGGGACCCAGCGCAATGTAGTATCACCCAAGGTGGATTCTGCAGGATGAAGGCAAATTACTTATCAATTTCAAAGTCTGCCAGATTCACAATCCTCTGGAGTTCTCTGAGGCTTAAACTTGAGGTTTAAGAAGAAAGGATATTTTGTTTCTGAACAAAGACACAGCACCCAACTGGCTACAAATGTTGCTGGAGTGAATGAGGACTCCATCAAATTTGTCTTCATGGGAGCATGTGAATAAAGAAAGGGTTAGAGTAGGGGTGCCCACACAGAGGGAAGATTAAAGGGTGGGACCGTTCTAGATCAAGTGCTACAGCCTCTACAGTTTTGACCCTGATGAACTCTATGACTTTGGGCAAGCTTCTCTACCTGTCCCATCCTCTGCTTCCTCCTTCCTGAAATAAGGACTGAGGCTCCCTACTTGCCTGCTTCACAGGGGCCTTTGAAAGTTAAATGTGCGAATAAGTAACAAAGTAACTCCTCTGCCTACAAACAAGCTCCCTCCCAAGAGTGTGTTCATAAGTCCAATTAGTTCTTAAGTATAACAAAGTTAGCCTAGGTACTCAACTCTCACAATCATCTATATAGCACTGTACTATATACAGGAGAAGCAGAAGAGTGAAAAGACTGGCTTAAAACTCTATATTCTAAAAACTAAGATCAGGGCATCCAGTCCCATCACTTCATGGCAAATAGATGGGGGAAAAGTGGAAACAGTTACAGATTTTATTTTCTTGGGCTCCAAAATCACAGCAGATGGTGACCATGATCACAGCTAAGAAATTAAAAGATGCTTGTTCCTTGGAAGGAAAGCTATTGTGAACCTAGACAGTGTATTAAAAAGCAGAGACCACTTTGCCAACAAAGGTCCATATAGTCAAAACTATGGTTTTTCCAGTAGTCATTTATGGATGTAAAAGCTGGACCATAAAGAAGCCTGAATGCCAAAGAATTGATGCTTTTGAATTGTGGTGCTAGAGAAGACTCTTGAGAGTCCCTTGGACTGCAAGATCAAACCAGTCAATCTCTGAAGATGGATTCTTTACCATCTGACCCATTTGGGAAGCCCACTTCCTTAGTCAGCCCTCAGTAATGATGGACCAAGGATTTGAATTCACGTCTGTCTTATCCCAAGACCTACTATTACTAAATCACTGCATCAGAGTTCAAAATCAATTGAGAAAACCATTAAGACTC
The DNA here is from genome assembly GCA_006410635.1 of Cephalophus harveyi. Taxonomy (NCBI): domain Eukaryota; kingdom Metazoa; phylum Chordata; class Mammalia; order Artiodactyla; family Bovidae; genus Cephalophus; species Cephalophus harveyi. The sequence continues at coordinate 290,097 of SJYT01016884.1, forward strand.
CACTATGTAAGTTACAGTGATAAAATGGGTGGAATCTAAAGAAAACAAAATTGAGGGTCTGGCATCAGAAGCTGTGAGCTTGGCCTTTGACAAGGAAAATGTCTGCAGATCCAAGGTGCTCCAGTGAGTGACCACAATAGTCCAGGCTAAGCAGCAGAACCCTAGATGGGGAGTCAAGGTTTAAGAGTCAGGGTCAGAAAGCGTTCCTCCAGGGTGACTGAATACATCCTATAAACTGCAGAAAGCAGCCACTAGAGAAAGTGGGAAGCAGAGGTGGTTATCAGGCAGCTGCAGATTCCAAAGGCCTCTGATTTTTTTTGCTGTAGTTCCAAAGGGGCATCTCATTTAACTCCATTCCCAGCCACCTGGTAGGGTTGGGGAGGGGCTTTCCACAGGACAAGAGTTTCCACCTCTGGCTCAGTGGGTGAGGGAAACTGGCCCTCTTGGGGGAAAGAGAAGAAGCTCAGTCTTGCTCCCCTCCTCTGGGTCTGGGAAAGGACTAGCTTCAGCGGTGAGCTGCTGGCACCCATTTGGGACTGGCTCAGGGGACCAATTGCTGCTTTACTGCAGAATTTCAAATGGCTTTAGATGTGTCTCTGTTAGTCAGAGCTAAGGTCAATAATGAAAGTAATAGGATAGCTAATATGTGCTGAACTCTATTCAGGGGGTCCTTTTAAGGCATATTTTAGGCTCTAAGCACTTTTACAAGTCCTGCCTCCCCTCATCATGTCAAAGATATTACAGTGCATGCAAATCTCACATTTATTTGATTTCTGTGAGTTGAGTGGTGGAGTTGTAGACCAGAAGACATTATGACAAATTTTATAGACACTGAAATATTTATTAATTTGATATTGCCACTTGTGCTAAATATTTCAGAAACAATATATTTATTTTTCTGGCCAGAAATACTTTTTTAAGGCTCTTCAAACAATCAGAGGGCCTGGATACTGTACTGACCTTATCATGCCCAATGAAAAAAACAATTCTCTGATAATTGTGTCCTAGGAATTAAGTGCTTCCACACATTGCCAGTGGATAAGTGTGGGGACTCTGGAATTAAACCACGTTGAGCTGGAATCTTAGCACTACTAATTATAAGCTGTGTGGTCTCTGGCAAGTGCCATAATCCTGACTCTGCCCCAATTTCTTCATCTGCAAAACAGTTACTGTGAGGACTAAATCAGATAATGTGCATAAAAAGTTAAGGATGCTGCCTCTAACACAGCATGGAAAACTGGTTTCTTGTCCTTTTTTTTTTTTTTTTTTTACAGTGTCCCATGAAATAGCCACTGTGGTTATTCCCATTTTGAAGATGAAGTGACTGAGGCTAGAAAGGCTGTGACTTACCATCCTTGGTACATGGTTGGGGGGATTCTGAACTGAGATCACCTTCTAAATCAGTAAGGGTTTGTATTAGTAAGGGCAGATCAGGTGATACTATGGTAGCAGTAACTCCCACATTGCATATAACATGCGTTTAATCTCTGACTCATGCTACAAGCCCGTAGAGGATGGCAGAGGAGCATCGTTTCTCAGAAGCACTGAGGCACCCAGGCCAGGAGAGATTCCTTCTTAGAAAAGCTTCCATCAAAAGTATGTGACAAAACACACTGGCTCATAAACTTTCATCTCAGAGGTAACAGACAACACTTCCACTCACAGGATATTGGACCCAGCAAGTCTCAAGGCCGGGCTGAGTTTGAATAGAAGGTGGAGAAGACCAGTCACACCATGTGACTAGAAGGACAGCCCTAGTGTTATTTTAGAGGGAAACCTTGAGGATTAAGTTACTGAATACAAATGAATGGCTGAGTCTGGAATACGGTAAAAGCTTCCTTAAAGGCTGGGTATTAATCCCTATTACTTAATGGATTGCTGACAAAGGTCCATATAGTCAAAGCTAGAGTTTTTCCAGCAGTGTCATGTGTGGACATGAGAGTTGGACCACAACGAGGGCCAAGTGCCAAAGACATGATGCTTTCGAACCGTGGTGCTGAAGAAGACTCCTGAGAGTCCCTTGGACAGCAAGGAGATCAAACCAGTCAGTCCTAAAGGAAATCAACCTGAATATCATTGGAAGGACTGATGCTGAAGCTGAAGCTCTAATGCTTTGGCCTCTTGATATGAAGAGTCAACTCACTGGAAAAGATCCTGATGCTGGAAAAGTCTAGGGCAAGAGGAAGAGGGACAACAGAGGATGAGATGGTTAGATATCCCCACCAACACAATGGACCTGAGTTTGAGAAAACTCCGGATACAGAGGGGCACACAGAAGCCTGCTATGTGAGCTGCAGTTCATAGGGTCACAGAGTCAGACACAACTTAGCCACCCAACAACAACTGCTATGGCAATATTCCCATATAAACATTTTCCACCTGATTCCCTTGTCCATGGCCTTCCTCTCCCAGAGATCCACTCTGCAGACTACTTGCTGCACTGTATTCTCCAGATCTCCCTCTCATCTGTGCTCTCTCGTTGATTCCTCATTGTCTTACACAACGAAGTTCAGACACCCAAGCTTAGCATCAGAAGGTACTCTGTCATCCAGTGCCAACCACCAGTGGAGTTTCCTCTCCCATTCCTAACACTGTGCCTCTGGTCTGCTGGAAGAACCTAGTTAGAGTTCCCAAAATCAGTCTTGTACATTCCTACCTCAGGCTCTGATGAGCACCCTTCCTCCCACATGGTGCAGTGATAAAGAATGTGATGAAGAATGTGCCTGTCAAGCAGGAGACTTGAGCTCAGTTCCTGGGTGGGGAAGATCCCCTGGAGAAGAAAATGGCAACCCACTCCAGCATTCTTGCCTGGGCAATCCTATGCACAGAGAAGCCTGGCGGGCTACAGTCCATGGGGTCCCAAAAGAGTCAGACACTCACAGTGACTGGGTCCTGAGCACTCCTTTCTTGTAGGAACTCCCCTCCCCTAGTGCATCTTCCCTTTGTGGATTCCTGTATTTTCTATGAACCAGTTTTCTAAGTCCTCCAAGCAGCCTCCTCCCCCAGCTCAGAGAAACTGTGCCGCTCATTTGGCATTGAACTCAAGACTGCTTTGAACGTTTGTTTTCTTTTCTCTTTATACTCATGTTGCTGTTGTGTAAAGAACAAGGAGGACAGCATCAGACAGACATTGGAGTAATTTCAGGTCTGTCATTTACTGGCCTTCAGACCTTGTGCAGGTTGGCTACTTCCCTGAGCTTTCTGCTCCTTTCCTGCAACACAGAACTGATTATACCTGCCTCCCAAGGGAGAAGTTATGAAGGGAGAAGTAAAAACAGTGGTGATGCCCAGTGTAAGGTAGATTGCTGTCCTCACCTGGCTGATTCCCTAGTCCCTGGAATAGTAGCTGACACGTAATATGCAGTTCAATGCCTATCTGTTGAATGACTGGATAATTATTATTCACTACTCAGTTCAGTTCAGTCGCTCAGTCGTGTCCGACTCTTTGCGACCCCATGAATCGCAGCACACCAGGCCTCCCTGTCCATCACCAACTCCCGGACTAGTTTTAATAGTTTTCTCCAAAACTCTAAGTTCCTTGAAGACAGAGTGCTTTGAAAAGTAAACATTCTTTGGAAAAGAATTCTTAGGTGATGATTCTCAAACACTCTTTGCGACCCCATGAATCGCAGCACACCAGGCCTCCCTGTCCATCACCAACTCCCGGACTAGTTTTAATAGTTTTCTCCAAAACTCTAAGTTCCTTGAAGACAGAGTGCTTTGAAAAGTAAACATTCTTTGGAAAAGAATTCTTAGGTGATGATTCTCAAACTTCAGTATGTAGAAGAAGCAAGGAAGGTTATTTTAAAAAAATTAAAAATGCTGGACCTTGAATCTGTCAGAAAGAGAAAAACAAATATCATATATTAATGTATATATGTGGAATCTAGAAAAATTGTACAGATGAACCTATTTTCAGGGCGGGAACAGAGGTATAGATGTAGAGAAGGACTTGGGGACATGCAGGGTGTGGGATGAGGGGTGGGATGAATTGGGAGATTGAGATTGACATAAATACACTACTATGTGTAAAATAGACAGCTTGTGGGAAGCTGCTGTATAGCACAGGGAGCTCAGCTTGGTGCTCAGTATTGACCTAGAGAGGTGGGAAGGAGGGTAGGGTGGGAAGGAGATCAAACAGGCAGGGGATATATGTATACAGAGCGCTGATTCACTTTTTTGTAGAGCAGAAACTAACACATTATACCAATTTATAAAATGTTGATCATTGGAATCTAGGTTTACGGAATTAAAATTTGTTACACAAGGTCTAAAAAGCTGTATTATAACAAGCTTCCTAAATGATAGTGATACTAAAATCTACAGATTAGGCTTTGAGAAATCTTATTTTGGGATTTCCCCTCTTGACTGGATATAAATTCTTCTAGGTAAGTCTCTGTGAGGCAACCCAAACGGAATTAAAATTTGTGACACAAGGTCTAAAAAGCTGTATTATAACAAGCTTCCTAAATGATAGTGATACTAAAATCTACAGATTAGGCTTTGAGAAATCTTATTTTGGGATTTCCCCTCTTGACTGGATATAAATTCTTCTAGGTAAGTCTCTGTGAGGCAACCCATCTAGCAGGGATGGTCCTCCTAACCAGTCTCTCTGCTTAGCTATTCACTTAACTCTAGACTACAGTACTTCCAAAACTCAGTTCATTAGAACTGGATTAATCTTTGTACACTTAATGGGTATAGCCTGTGTTTTTCTAAAAAGTGCTAAGTTTGAAGTGAAGAGGGTGATGATTCTTTAGAGTTAGTTTCTCTGACAATACTTGATTTTATCTTTATACCCAGTGACTTCTGTTTAGCATCTATTTCAGGGATTGATGGCCAACAAGCTGTGATGACGGAGTAAAAAATACAGTTTCCTAATTGTAATTCCAGTGGACCTGTAATGCAAGATCTTAACGGGTCTCTGGGGGAAAGTATTGTTCTTAATGTCAAAGATCACCCATTAAGCCCGTCTGACAGCTGACAGAAGTCCAGAGGAAATATTTGCTATCTTTTGGTAGTTCCTGGATAAATAGTGAACAGACACATTCAGCCTTAGCGATGTCAGTTCAGGATCTCTCAAGGATTCAACTATTTATTTAACTAAGGTACAGCCCATGGGACATCCATCACCTACTGAATTCCAGAGCTTAGCATTTTATTAGAAGTGTACACAATGCTTCCACACAAAAGAGCCGACTCATCCAATCACCAAAATGATGTACCTCTTCCTTCTTTCTTTACAGTCTAGTGCCATGGTGCCCACCTGGGGGTGATTTTGCTTCCTTCTCCTCCCCAGGGCACATGTGGCAATATCTGAAGACATTTTTTAAAATGTAAATTTATTTATTTTAATTGGAGGCTAATTACTTTATAATATTGTATTGGTTTTGCCATACATAAACATGAATCTGCCACGGGTGTACACGTTTTCCCCATCCTGAACCCCCCTCCCACCTCCCTCCCTATACCATTCCTCTGGGTCATCCCGGTGCACCAGCCCCAAGCATCCTGTATCATTCATCTGAAGACCGTTTTGGTTGTCACAACTTGGAAGGGAAGTGGCATGTAGGCAGAAACAATGGATGCTGCTAAACATCCCCTGATACACAGGACAAAGCCCTACAGCAATAAATTATCTTGTCCAAAATGTCAGTAGTGCAGAGGCTGAGAAACCCTTGTCTAGTTTTATTCACTAAAGTGCTGGGCACTGGCCCCCTCCAATAGTTCATTGTATGGAATTCAAATGGATTCTTCAGAGTGTTTCTTGTTCAGAATCAGCTCCAGCTGGCTTCCCCTCAGTGAGCAGACATGGCTTGGGGGATATGAGTAGTTCCCATCCTTCTTTTCCTTAAACCCGAAGGTTTTATATGGTTTTGTATGGTAATATGGAAATCTGTCCATGGCATTTTATAAATCGAGCATTATGGTCCTCCCTCTAGCTGGAAACAAAACCACTCTTGCCTGGCTAACTGTAGCAGCCAGGCATGGATTTCTCCAGATACAGTCCTTGTCACCCCTTCCCTGGTCTGGCTGGAAAAAAGCTCAGTAAATTGAAGAGTTTCTTTAGGTACACAATTGGCACTTTGATTGATGATAGTTTGTTAGCTGTGATCTTGCTGTAGAACAGCCAGGATGGAAGCCAACTTTCCTTTTAGCTCCTTAGCAACAGTCACTCAACACCCTAAAACAAAGCCAGTCCTGTGGACACTAAAGAGTGGGATGACCCTGTGCTGAAAGGGTCACTGGGTTCAGTCCAACAGGACTGGGTTGGAATCTTGGTGCTAAACTTACTAGTGGGTCAGTTTCTTCATTTGGACGATAGGAATACTAATTCTGGCCCTGGGATTAAGAGGATCACTGATCATTGCTCAGTTGTTCTGTAAATTATACTGTAATTGCTCCCCCAAATGTGTACCTTAGGATTAGGAAGTCTTCTCCCATACTGACCCCAGTCTGTGAAGCCACATTTACAAATCAGTGTATTATAATTTGAAGAAATATTTTTGTGACTGCAGCAAATCAGAAAAAAGAGGCCAACAGCATGATACAATTTTATAAGACTCCTTTATTCTGAGACTATGAGCTTTTTCTTCTTTGTTGTTCCAGTGCCCTTTCTATTATGAAATATGGTGGTGATAGATTGCAGGATGTTTTGTTTTAAAATATCCTGACATGAAAATATAAAATATTCACATCTTATGTCAGTCCCTGAAATGTCTTTAAATTTTTTCTGATCTACCAAACCCAATGCAAGGGAGCTCAGTGAATTCTCCTGGGCAGAAATGTTATTATTGCTAGTGATATATTATATATATAAGTTTGTGTGCCTGTGGATTAGATGTGTGGCATGCATGAAAAGGACCTTTCACACAATTTCTTAACCCACAGGCAGATCTTATTTGCCTGGGATCACAATGAAACACAGAGAGGGTGAGTGGATGCAACAAAGTAGAAAGGTCAGCTGCCTAGGACCCAGGCACAGCTGATACCCTCTCTGGTCAGCTTTGTGACTCTATAGTAAGTTTTAAGAGCATCCATTTCCTCGTCTGCAAGAAGGGAAGATAGTAATACGACCCCAGGGTGAAAAAGACAACACTTGGTGGGTGCTTGAGATTGTTCCTTTTCTTCCTTTAAATCTACTATATAAATGGTGCATCTGTGACATGGAGGCTCTTCCAATGTTAAACCAATGCCTTCTAAGTTCCCTGCCTCTGAACATCTGCCACCCCCGTAACTGAAGTAACCCTGACTTCTAGGTACAAGCTCAGAGGACTAAACTGAGGTTCTCAAACTCTCGCATGTGTCAGACCCACCTGGAGGACTTGTTAAACAAACGGCTTTCCTGGACCCACTGCAGAGTATCTGATTCTGGTCTGGGGAGGAGAGAAGAGTCTGTGTTTCTAATCACTTCCAAATGATGCTGATGCTGCTGCTCCAGGCACCACCTCTTGAGAATCACTGGGCTAAATGTTCCCTCCTCTTTTCAGCAACAGTTCACTCCTGTGCTTCCTGACAGTCGGGTGCAGTTTTCCTGGCCATTTTCAAAACCTGGCCCATACCCATTATCTGCAATCCTGGTAGAGATGCCATATCCTTCCAGCAAAGGCATCCGCCTGTATACCACCTTCCCTCTCCCCCCACGTCCCATCCATCTGCAGGGCTTACCTCACTAACGCCTTGCTCATCTCCCACTCAGCAGACATCCATCCTACTTCCCCCAACTAGTTTAACCATTCCTCCTTCGAGTAACAGTTACGTGACCTTGTGTAAATTGGTCCCCAGAGTAGATGTCAGAGCATGAATAAGCCTCTCCCGTCTCAAGAACCAGATTAGCATCATCCTGCCCAGAACAATGGAGATGGTCTATTGTCAGCCAACACAAACAATTGCAGCAGATTTTCTCATCAGGGCCGGGTCTGCCTATTTCATGTTAATGAGAACTGTTGTTTGTTTCGACTGAGTCGACTGAGTCGTCTTTATTCCATTTCCACCTCAGAGTAGGAGGCGTCTGTGTTTGCAGTCCAGGGGGTGAATTACAATACAGTCTTGTATTGTCAGACACGTCTATCCCTTTGGAGAACATCTTTCCAGACCACCGGTTCTCAGAGAGATGCCCAGGAGGGCAAGACTTAAGCTAACAAACGATGATCTTTCACTACAAAGCTACCTGTGGACCTCCAACTCCCAGGTTCCTCCCTCCAGGCACCAAGATGGAGGCAGTCAAGGCTGTGAACAGTCAGGCTTCCTGGCAATCCGCTTAAAGCTTAGAAAACAAGCTGTAGCACGACAAAGAAGTCCTCTTCCAGCCACAGAGATGTTAGCTGTGTGACCTTGGACAGTCTATTCAACTTCTCTGGGCCTGAGTTTCTTCACCTCTAAGATGGGAATCAGGACAGTCTCCACCTCCCAGGGCTTTGGAGGAATGGGCTGACAGTCCTCCTCCCTCCACGACTCAGGTTGAGATCTTTGGTCCAGGACACCCCATAACCTTGGGTGTCAGGTCTCTAGAATGGGGCACCTACCCACTCATGAGCTACCTCAGCTCAGTTCAATTGCTCTGTCTTGCTTCAAATACTTCCACTAAGAGAGCTGAAACTTCAGTCAGTCACAGCCCTGGGAAAAGACGAGTTGACCTCGTCACATCCGAGTGTTCATGACAAGCATCAGAAATGCTTCTGAGGGCTACTTTGGCCAAGCAGAGGAGGAAGAACACGTGAGAATACCCAGACCCTAAAAGTCAGGGCAACACACTCTAGCACAGCAGAAGCGTGTAGGCTTGCCCACTCAGAGTCCCAGAGAATCCCTGAGTGATGTTCACCAGCTCTGAGGGCTTGCTGTAACATGAGCCTGGCCTCAGGGTGACGAGACATCCTGAGGCTTTGGGCAGGGCACATTCAAATTCTCAAACCCTCTGCTTTGCTTAGAGGCAAATTACATCAGGAGGGCAGCTTTCTGAAATTCACACACTGAGCTGAGCACCGGGCCCTCTGCTGGGTGACCTTGGGGAACTCACTGTTCCTTTCTGAGCCTCAGTTTCTGGTTCCCTCATTTTTGAAATGAATTAATAACCTCTGTTCTGCCCACCTCACAGGGATGCTGTGAAGCCAAACTACTGCTGCTGCTAATAATAATAATAGTAGCAGTAATAAAAATAATAATATAATGGTTGTCCCAGCAACAACTCTAACAGCACACACACTCACGGTCCTCTCGGCTCTGTGGACTATGTCAGCCCATTCTTCGGGCAGCCCTGGAACATGGTTACTGTCATGATACCCCGCTTAGAAACTCTAAGTGAAATTTCTTCACTAATGCCCAGTGAAGAAACTCTAAGGCACAGGGAGGTTAAATAGCCTGTCAAGGTCACACAGCTAATATGGTGGAGTGAGGATTAGCATCCTGCCCTGTCTGACTCACCTGCACGTAAGCACCAAGAGACAGACGCTGTTCTGTGATACAGGTTGACTTTTTTTTTTTTTTTTTTTTATCTAAGTGAAATTTCTTCACTAATGCCCAGTGAAGAAACTCTAAGGCACAGGGAGGTTAAATAGCCTGTCAGTCACACAGCTAATATGGTGGAGTGAGGATTAGCATCCTGCCCTGTCTGACTTACCTGCACGTAAGCACCAAGAGACGCTGTTCTGTGATACAGGTTAACTTTTTTTTTTTTTTGGTAAATTTGAAATATCTCTATGGCTGGAAGATGACTTCTTAGCCATGCCACAGCTTGCTCTCCAGGCTTTAAGCAGATCGCCAGGGCATCTGACCGCTCACGGCCTTGGCTGCCTCCATCTTGGTGCCTGGCCCCAAGTGGGTGGGCTCTCATTTTTTCTTTGTTTCTCCTCCCTTGCATTATAAAAATGAGAAGCAGCTGTGAGCCTTGTTGATTGCACATGGGACTGTGGAGTGTTGCTACCTCTGCTAACAACTAATTCATTACCAGTCGGCAGACGCTTCCACTGTGCTGTTACAATCTATTTGGCTTCCAGGTGCCACAGGGAATCAAAACCAATTTGCTCCGTGGTCAGGTCTGGGTGTCGTCTGCATGCAGACAGGGATGCTCTGGTTCCCTGTGCTCCTGAGGGGTAGGCTGTCTGGTGAGGGACCATCCTCCTGGGGAGGACAAGCTCTGTGCAAGAAAACAAGAATTGGTCCTGAGATAAATAAGATCAGGGAAGAACATTCTTGGCAAAGGGAACTTCAAATGCAAAAGCTCTTAGGTCCCAAGATCAAAGGTTGAGTCCCAGTGCAAAGGCGCAAGACATAGAAAGGAGGCTCAAATAGGGTCAGTAAGGGCACACAGACCATGCTCCTGCCCGGGGGATCCTCTGTGGGGAATCCTCTGGGCCCCTGTCAGCCAGGGCAGGAGATGATTTCTGTGCATTCATCATATCTCTACAGACTGTCTCTGAACCATGTCATCTCTTTTTCTTTCTGCATCTTTTCAAGGCTAGGACCATGTCTTTTCCTTTCTATATCTTTCCAACCAAATTGTACACAGTTCTGGGCACGTAGCCAATTCTCCAGGTGGCCTGATAACTTTAAGGTGTAGCGTTTGGATAATGTCACAGGTCACAGAGGCAGAGTTCACATACACCCAAGGAAGAAATATTCTATATTCACCAAAATGATCAAGTGCCTCAGTAAACCAAATTGTACACAGTTCTGGGCACGTAGCCAATTCTCCAGGTGGCCTGATAACTTTAAGGTGTAGCGTTTGGATAATGTCACAGGTCACAGAGGCAGAGTTCACATACACCCAAGGAAGAAATATTCTATATTCACCAAAATGATCAAGTGCCTCAGTAGGTAATGAGCTCCCTGTTACTGTATGTGTGTACTGTATGTAACCTCCCTGTTACATACCTGTTAGAGGTATGTAAGTAGGAAATGGAAGATCAGTTGGCAGGAGAAGTAGGCACACAGATAGTAGTAGGAGCGCCAATTGTTATAGTTGTAATATCCCCATGTATTACCCATCAATATATTCCAGGCACTTTAGGTACAGGATCTCATTTAATGCTCCTACTAGCTCTGTAAGGAGGTATTATTATTATTCCCTCTTCCCAGCCCTGGAAACTGAAACCCTAGTTGTCTGAAGACTGTGTGCCCTGTGTACCTGGGCTCACAAAGTGAGGAAGTGTCATGGTCCAGATTAGAAGTCCATACATAGTAATCCTCTCTAGAAAAACTGGATGACTTGAGTCCATCTTTTGGCATCATGTATCCTGGCTTTCATTTCTACCATAAACATTATCAGGGGGTTTGTGCAGAGTCTTTGGGGTCCCCTCATGTGTCTTAGATAATAAAATAATGCAGACTTGTAGAGTTTAATTTAATAGAATATGTTGGAAAGGATGGCTAAAAGCATATTTTTCTTCAGCAAAATCATTCCCTAAAGATGCTGCTGTGGTTGCCCACCCTACCCGTTTCTCTTCACTCTATCTGAGCAAAGCATTAGCCGCCAAAACCAAAGGTTAAACTATGTCGATGAAGAAATAAAAAATAAAATTTCACCTTGATGCCCCCCTCATCTTCCTTCAAAACACTGTAAATGAGGTCATAGCTCTCTCTAAGCTAATACACAAGCATCTCAAGAAGAGGTGAAGGGATTTAAAGAGTGGGGAAAAAAGAAACTTTGGCCATGAAAATGAATGTACCCAGAGTTCAGATCATATAAAGCTCTCAGCCTTCCCTAGTCTTGCCCAAGTCCTCCATTTTCCTTGTAATCCTATTCACAAGATACTCCCGCCCCACCCTCCTACCCCATGCTCCATCCTTCTGAAGCCTCCTTCATCCAAGAAGATCCATTTGGGTTAAAACGGTCAGCCTGAGAAATTAGGGCAGCCTAGAGTGGCATTTCTTTGGGGCAGCCCAGTGCTTTAAAAAGACTGAGGAGAAATACCTCTAAAAGGATGTATAGGTTTCCCAGCCCAGACTATCTCATCCACTCATGACGCATGCCTGGGCCTGCTATGCATTTGCCCTGAGACCCTAGGGAAGGTCACAGAACTCTGGATCACAAGGGATCCCTCAATTCAGACAACTCTCTGTGAAGTCTCCCCAAGAGAAACAGTGGATATTAGGGCTCGTTTCTTTGCACATGCATTGGCCCTGACAAGTCTAGATTTGTAAAAGTCACTGTCTAGTATTTATAAAACTTCCTAATGCTACTAGCAATCATTATTAATATTACCTATGAATGTCTGGTTTCCCAGGTGGCGCTAGTAGTAAAAAACCCGCTTGCCAACTCGGGAGATGTAAGAGACGTGTGTTTGATCCCTAGGTTGGGAAGATCCCCTGAAGGAGGGCATGGCAACCCACTCCAGCATTCTTACCTGGAGAAACCCATGGACAGAAGGGGCCTGGTGGGCTATAATCCATGGGGTCGCAAAGAGTTGGATACCCATGAAGTGACTTAGCACGCACGCATGCACTATAAATGTTTACTAGAATTTTCCAGATCTTAAGCTAAGTGTTCTTGAACATCATTTGACTTAGTCTTTATCACACCCCTATGCATTGGGGACTGTTTCTTTCCTCATTAGCTAGATGAGGTTAAGATGCTTATTCAAGGTCACACGACTGGTAAGGATGTAGAGCTGATATCTGACCACAGATACTGATGCTACAGCCAGCTGCCAGACCAGGAAACACCGAGAGGCTTAACCAAGATCCTCAGGGCAGGCATCCCAAACCCAGATGCCTACAGGAGCCGGACTGATAATGTGACCAAGTGAACCCAGAGGATGTCACCCAGACAAGAGCAACGAGAAATGACAGACGGGACAGCTTCACTATTGGAGAGACTAGGGGAGTGCCGTGAGGACCATGGGGACAGGAGAGCACCTCCCAGCTAAACAGGGGCAGCCACTCAAGCCTTAAACCTCCCACGGCCAGAGGCGAATGCCTAACCTTCTGTCTACTTTCTCAAGGGAAGTTAAAAATCTAAAATTTTACTTGAAAGTATTCAACTGTTGGATAACGACAAGTAATTCAAATTTTTTAAAACATTCTGCCAACTGAACAAAATACACCAGGTTTATGTCACCTTGGTGCTTCCCTGGTGGTTCAGATAGTAAAGAATCTGCCTGCTATTCAGCAGACCTGGGTTCGATCCCTGGGTCAGGAAGATCCCCTAGCGAAGAAAATGGCCACCCACTCCAGTGTTCTTGCCTGGAGAATCCCCTTAACAGGGGAGCCTGGTGGGCTACAGTCCATGGGGTCGCAAAGAGGCGGACATGACTAGCACTTTCTTTCATTTATGTCACCTTGGACCTTATCCAACCCCTTCATCCTGTGTCTGGGTGAATGAAGGAGGAAGAAGGAACTCAGAGAATGAGAATGACTTTCTGAGGATCACACAATAAAATCAGAGGCAGGGCTGATCCTACAGCTCAGGGCTCTTTCATTACAAGGTGGTACTTGCTATTTCCAAATGATACAAACCCCACTCTGACCTCTAGCTGTACCTGTATATGTCTGATGCTCAAGAAATTTTAAATTCAGTTTCTTTTAATGTTGCTCATGTTTCTTCAGGTATTAAGAGGATCTGTCCTTCATTGATGCTGGAAATGAAGTTACATAAGATAAGGCACCAGCAGGGGAAGCCAATGAAGGCCTTTTAGCTACTGTTTGTCTCGCAACCAGACCCAGAGTCCCTTGCCTTCCTCTCTGAGGACAGACGGCTGATGTTCTCTTGCTGTCAATGCAAAGTGTTCTTGCCTTTTTCGGTCATAGAGGCCAGCTTGCCTCCAATTTAAGTGGGGATGTTGGCAGAGGGTCATCAAGCTAAGGCTTTCCTTCCTACTAGTCTTGGCTTCAGGGTCTATTTTTCCCCACCAGTTTACAGAGGCCCAAGAAGAAGGCCCTGCTCAGGGGGAAACCACAGAGACAAGACTCCCTCCATGAAATAGCAGCTCTGGAAAGCAGGTGACTGGGAATGATCTGAGAGCCCACAGAGGTGTCAGTCATGGCCCCGGGTTCTTGACGTTATCTCTGAATTGCCTACCAAGTGGTGCTGTGACTTGACCCAGAAAGTTTCTGGAGTTGAAAGAAAGAGAGATTCTTAGGGATTAAGGAGCTAGAAAGGAAGTAGGGGATCTGGGTTTTATGAACAGAGCCTTTTTCTTTTTTAATAATAATGTTTTGAATTTCAATCAGCCTTTGTCCTTTTCAAAATGCGTTCCCAAACTTGGCTGGAGAGCCAGAATCACCCTGTGAGAGAAGGGGCTCCCTGGTTTGCCTGAGAAAGACCCCTGGAGCTGTGAGGGTGGAGGGCACCCCCTTCAATGTGCTGTGGGAACAACGGGTCTGGGGAGCCCACGATGAGAGACACAGGGAGGCGGCGGGGGCGCCGAGGGAACAGACTCTCCTAGAGGAGGACGCGGTGCGCCCGCATTTCATAGACTTAAAAGGAAGTTCCTAGCCGCGGCTCCCAGAACGAGAGGACTTGCTGGGCAGGAACCCAGAAGAGAACACGGGCTTGTAGAAGGGGAAGCTTATGAAGACAGGGGGCGTGTTTCTCCCCTTTCTACTGCCAGTTGAGGAGCTATTTTGGGCAGAAGCCAGCAGGCACCTTGAACAGGATGTGATCTCCCAGGAGGAGTCAGACAATCTGCCTGATGAAAAGAAAGAGAACCTGCTCTCAGCACCGCTGAGGCTCGGCTCACACGCCCCCTTCCGTGGCAGTCTAATTCCACAAGGGTAGGGTGCCAGAAACCCTGGGTCTTCTGTTTCCCCGGAAACAGGAAGATTGCCTTTCCCAAGTCAACTGAGGGACACAGATCCTGGGAGCCCCACTGGAGGCTGATCCCTGAACACTATGAAATGCTTTAGCGTGCTAGACCATCATGGCAGAGCCCTTGCCACTCTGCTTTATTTGCGTCACCCTGTGAGGCTGAATGGACCCCAACAGGTGGCTGCAGAGATGTATCTCAGGCAACGGTCTTCTACTCACAGGTCGTAAGAGCTGACCCGACGTGGGCGAGTCAAAGCCTTCACCCCTCCAAGGGGTGTCTGGAGCAGGGGGAGGCCAGGAGAGATGTCAGGGAGAGTCCATGGCCTGGAGACGGGAGATCTAGTTCACATCCTTTGCTGCCACTTACTAGCCTGACCTCCAGAAAGCTCTTCCTCCTTTTTCTGAATTCTGCTTTTTTATAATCTGTAAGATGTGAATGGGAGTGGAACCTTTAATCTTTAAAGTCTCAGATCATGTCACTCCAGGGAGCCCTCTGATACCCTCCTCTTACACGTTCCCCACCTCCCCTTTAACTCGACCTACATCCAGTGGAATGCGGTCCCCACCCGCCACACCCGCCTGCATCCTTGTCCTCTCCCGGCTCTGAACTCCTCCTACTTCAGGGTCTTTAACTCTACCAGAACAACCTTCCTCCCTGCCCACATCCCCTCTCCACCTTGCTAACTCCTCCTCATCCCTTGGTCTCAGCATTAGCACCACGTCTTTAGGGAGTCCCTCCCTCCCTCTTCTATGGAGGCTCAGATGGTAAAGAATCTGCCTGCAATGCAGGAGACCCAGGTTCAATTCCTGGTCAGGAAGATGCCCTGGAGAAGGAAACAGCTACCTACTCCAGTATTCTTGCCTGGAGAATTTTGTGGACAGCGGAGACTGTCAGGTCCATGGGGTCCCAAAGAGTTGGACACAACTGAGCAACTAACACTTTCAGTACTTCCACTCCCTCCCTTGCTGAGGTTAGGTTTTTCTTCCCATGAGTTGATAAGCACTGTATACTTTTCCTTGGAAGCAGTCACAACAAGGCAAAGTCTACCACTGCTTCTGTAATCCCTTGCCCGTCATCTTTCTCTCCCAGAGAATAAGCTCAATTAAGTTATGACCCAGGTCTGTCTCCTTCACAACTGTAACTTCCAGCATTAGAACCCAGAAATCTAGAAACAGGAGGCACTCAGTGACTGTTTTTTGAGAGAAGAAGGGGTCTATGTGTATGTAAACACCCCTGGCTTCAGTGTTAGGGATGCGATCACAGCACTTGTGAAAATAAGAAATACACTGGGCAAACCGTCACTTTACTGGCTTGATGAGAAAACAGAACATCTTAAATGTCTCTATATTTATCTTCACCTTAGATTGGACAGCACACCCAACATGGTGGCACACCATGAGCTGGCTCACCTGCGTGTGTGATGAAAATAAAAAGAGAGACAGTGATGGAAGAAATATGTTCCTTTTGTCTCATGAACGACTCTGCCCACAGAGCCAGGCAGAATCGACTAGATCTACCAAAATAGTGACAAAGGGGACAGGAGAGTGACGAACCAGCGATGAATCCAGGAGGATATTGATGGGCAATTCAGCACCATGAGTATTTGCTGGGCACCTACTCTTCACTGAGATGTCACGCTTTGCTTCATGTTGTTGATATAAATGTAGTGATGGTAGCTAATAGCTAATGTTTAGCGATGTTAAGTGATCTACCCAAACTAACTTAAGTCTTTGCTGGAAGGGCTGACATTTGAATCCAGGTTGATCTGAAGTCAGCCTTTTCCTCTTAACCTCTGGAATACACAATATCATGTCACAAAAGAAAAAAATGATCTGGGGCTTTGGGATGCTTAATCTGAGGAGTACTGTACCTAATGTATTATTCATTCAAGATATCTGCCCTCTTGCTCCATCCTACTCATGACAGTGGGACTGTCATAAAACGACTGGCTAAGGAGCCGTTGGAGAAGGAAATGGCAACCCACTCCAGTATTTTTACCTGGAAAATTATATGGACAGAGGAGCCTGGTGGGCTGCAGTCCATAGGGTTGCAAAGAGTTGGACACGACCGAGTGGCTAACACACAAAGACAGTAGCGTGCACCTTTTGACGTGAAGCAGAGAGAGCAGGTGGTAGGAAAAGTAATTTTAAAACTGAGGGTCCAAAGACGTGCAGGCAAGCCCCAGACTTACTTTTCAATCTTACTGTAAAAAGGATGGATGTTCTGTTAGTCCAGACACCTGAAGCACCCAATGGGAATGCAAGTTTCTGGGGCTTTGTCCTGTACCCCGAGAATTTAACCAGCTCTCTCCCAATCTGGGTAACTCCTGTAGGTTTCCTCCCTGACAGCTAGGAGATATGGGAGCCTTAAGGATTCTCTCCAAAGGTGGTACACCTGGAGATGTTAAGCCTCCATTTAGAGTCAGGACTGAAGCCAGGGAGGAGCAGGTATCTGCTTGCCTATCTGCAGGGTTCCTATCCAGCACCCAACAGTGGAGGCTCCATCCAATTTCTGGAACATTTGACTGTGACTGACTGATTTGTGAGCCTCAGGTGGCAGGTCCTCTTTCACCCACCCTGTCCAGCAGGCATCATCAGGGGGCCTTAACACCCAGCCCAGCTAGGTGCAACCACCCACCCATTCGCACACAGGATAGAGGATTAACATCTTATAACCACTCGTCTGTCATTACATATTATACCAACTCACAGAGGGTTTTCCCACTCGTTATGCCCTCAGCTCTCATTGCGGTTCTTACTGGGCCCATTTTGCAAGTCAAGCCTGCAAAGCTAAGTGGTTTTCTCATGGTCACTGCTGATCACCAGCCTCCAATTCTTCAGCAAACTTCCCACTAATATCACTCACCTGTTAGTTTAATATTTTTCTTCCTTGGCCCATTAGTATTTTCTTGAATAATTTAGCCTTGAGATAGTCGGAGACTAGTGGTTAGCAAATTTTCTCATCTGACATGATCTACATTTATTTATTTGCTCGCACCTAAATATAGAGAAGGCCCTGCTCTTAAGAGAGCTACAATCTAGCGAGGCACATCAGTCATAAACATACGAGCAGTTTATAGGCATTCACTCATTTATTTAAAAAACGTTCATCACCCAAAGCCTGCTGGGGACTGTTCTAGAAATGAGGAATAGAGAGACGCTCGAAGCAGCTTCCTGCTCCTCTGATGCTTGGGGTCTCTTGGGGGCAGAGAGGGAGAAAGATGAATTGTAGAGAAACCCATCGAGAAAAAATCTCAGATAGTCATTAAGCTCTAGAAGAAAAACGTTAAAAGGAATGAAAGAGAGTGTGATGGGAGAGGAAAATTAGCCATTTAAGAAGGGAGGTGATGCCCACTGTACAGCACAGGAAACTCTAGTCAATACGCTAATGGCCTGTATGGGAAAGAACCCTAAACAAGAATGGATGCATGTATACGTATAAGTGAATCACTTTGCTGTACACCTGACTAACACAACATTGTTAATCAACTACATGCCAATAAAATTAAACAAAAAAAGAAGGGTGGTCATGGAGTAAGGTGATGACTTGTGAGTTGCGGGCTCCATGAAGAGAAGTTGTCAATCATGCCAAGATCTCAGGGTGGAGGGCAGCGAGTGCATGGCTATGGGGCAGGAACAGGCATGAAGCATTGGGAGACAAGAAAGGAGGCCCATGTGGCTGAAACAAACTGAGGTGAGTGGAGGCCACACAGTTACTTGGGCAAGACCAGAAAGGGGAAGGGACAGGCTCACACACAGGTAGTGTTAGAACTGGGCCTAACTGTGAGAACAGGGAAATCTAATCACAGGAGGACACCCGAGCCACTGGGAAGCCTTCACAGTACCTGTCTCTCCAATTACATCGCGTACCATCTCCCCACCCTCCAAATGATCACGCACAGGGAGTATTAGAGCTGTTGCGACCTCCGCGGTTCTCCCTGACTCCTTACCAAGATCCAGCAGGTAATCCATCCTGTGGAGTGGTGGGAGGAACTGCCAGTCCTCTTTCTGGTCCATTTCTCCTGGCAGGTCTGCCCTACTCTATGGGCCACAGGCTTAGAGGTCCCTCCATCAGATGGTGCAAAGGAGGAGAACAGAGGTCACTGCTTCTGAACTTGGAGGGCTCCTTTACACATGCAGGACCCACATGTGGATGTTAGCTATGAACAGATTTGGAAGGATTGAAACAAGAAGGGGAAAAAAAAAAAAAGCCTCTGAATGGAAACCTAACTGCAGAAAATGAATCCACTTCCAAACTTTTTACCCTGTTCTCACCTTTACCACGGAGAAAGCAATGGCACCCCACTCCAGTACTCTTGCCTGGAAAATCCCATGGACGGAGGAGCCTGGAAGGCTGCAGTCTATGGGGTCACTGAGGGTTGGACACGACTGAGCGACTTCACTTTCACTTTTCACTTTCATGAATTGGAGAAGGAAATGGCAACCCACTCCAGTGTTCTTGCCTGGAGAATCCCAGGGACGGGGGAGCCTGGTGGGCTGCTGTCTATGAGGTCACACAGAGTTGGACACAACTGAAGTCACTTAGCAGCAGCAGCAGTACCTTAACCAACCTCCTCTGCTAAGCCAGCTGCCAGTGGCACTGATCTATTTCATTCATGATTCTCACAGAGTCTTTCAGGTCATTTAGTCCTGATCTGTTCTCACTACAGGAAATGAAAGTTCAGTTGGAGGGTGGGGAGATGGTGTGCGATGTGACTGGTGAGATATACACCATGAGGACTTCCCAGTCGCTAAGATTTACACCTATGATCAGATTTCCCTGTTCTCTAGGCTACAGTTCCTCCTGTTACTACCCCTCCCCAAAATTTAGTTAAAGAGATTGGTACTTTTAACTGATAAGTTACCCAGAAAGGTCTAATACAAGGATTATTTACTGGCTATTTATACATGAGTGTGAAAAATTTGTAACTTGCTGTCCATCTGAGAATTTATGCAAAAACAAATTTTGAGCAGGAATGCAGTTGAAGATTCTCATGGATTCCAGGAGAGATTTTGATATAGTTAAGATGAGACTGCTATATCCCACACGCATGTTCCTAATCTATTGACAAGTGAATGGTGCTTCTATTTGAAACAAGTTTCTAAGCATTGCAGGTCAAGAACTTCACTCAATTCATAGTATGAGGTCACAGAAAAGCAAATATTAAGAGCAATATGATTCATAGATATGTTTGTGCTTAACAAGCAGTATCTCTAAAAACTGCATGTGAGTTCTTTCAGAGAGGAACGCTCTCTTACAGTTAGCTACTGCTCTTGCTTTTCCATATAGCATATTTCCAGGCCTTTTCACTCATGCCAGTTACCCACATGACTCCCAGAGGCATTTGAGTTTGTGAATCCTCCCATTGCACATACTGAATTTGTCTTTAAACACATATGGAGGACCCACTATGGGTTGGGCACTGGAGGAGACATAAAAAGGATTAAAAGATGTATTCATTCATTTATTCAATGATCACTGGGTGCCTGCCATTTTCTAAGTACCAGGGCTACAACTCAGGTCCCTGGAGGGAAGACAGATAGAAAATCACAATAAGGTGTGATGAGTGTGACAGGTGGGGAAGTACAGGAATGAATATACAGTACAAGGCAAACATCTACCTTCAAGTACTTTGAAAAGCCGAAAGGCTTACTCCAATAAAAGTACTACATGACATGAGAAAGTCAGAACAGTACTAGTGAGTACTTAAAGGAGCAGGATGCTCCTCCAATTTGGTCAGGAAGCTGTCAAAGAACATTGTGTGGGAGAGGGAACATTTCAGCTGATCCTTGAAGGGCGGTTGAATTTCTACTTTTGGCAAAAGTGTTGGGAAAGGCCATTCTAAGCGGCAACACTGCATGTGCACAGGCGAAAAAGCAAGAAGGCAGAAGATATTTGGTTAAAAGGTTGCAACAGTCACACCAGCTGTCATGAGCGTTAGATACTCTGTGAAACACATCTTGTGCATCATCTCACTTATTGCTCACAATTGTCCTCAGAACCACACCATTAAAGTGCCCATTTAGAAAAGGGTAGCTCAAGTGAGGCTCAGAGTATAATTACGTATCCAAAGTCATCTATCTAAAAAATAAAAAAATGCAGAGCTGGGAATCAAGTCATGCCAAGGCACTTCAGTTGGGTCCAAATCTTTGCGACCTTATGGACTTATCCTGCCAGGCTCCTCTGTCCATGGGATTTTTCAGGCAATACTGGAGTGGGTTGCCATGCCCTCCTCCAGGGGCTCTTCCCAACCCAAGGATCGAACCCACATCTCTGATGTCTCCTGCATCAGCAGGCAGGTTCTTTACCACTAGTGCCACCTGGGAAGCCCCAGGAATCACATCAGCATCTGTCAAATTCCAGAATATGGGGACTGATCAATGAAATCCTCTCTCACCAGGCCATGGTATATCTACACTTGATTTGTGACAGGGAGTCCTTAGAAGATCTGGGGGCTACTCTCATACTTGCCCTGGAAAAGTTGCCTAACCTGGAAATGTTCATTTTCTTCCAAAGCATGCTGAGAAAAGAGAATCAATGTTCTTTCCTCTCTGTGCCTCTGCTGCTACCATTTCTCTGAAACTTCAGGTCCAAGGAGAGTAATTAGCAGCCTGGCCTGTCTGGGAGAACAGCTGAATTACTTGACTTCAGTATTTGATGCCAAGTGAAGGTGTAGCTGAAAGCTCTCTCTCCTCTGGGGAGAAGGAGCTGTGGAGGAGCCTGGGTCGATTGGCAGAAACTATAGGGGGAAAATGTCCTTAGAAATTAAGCTGAAAAAAAGATCTGGGGAAAGCAGAAGGACCAACTAAGGTAGTAAATGCTTCAGTACACTTTGATAATAGCAACCTGAAAAATGTGCATGTTTGGTTTGTTTCATAAACCTCTTGGTAATGAGATGAATAAAGATTTCTTGCCTGGAAATGTAACTGGTAGATACACAGATGGCAATGCATTGTCAGTGACTCATGGAAAGACAGTGGCAGGTCGTGGCTTGAGCCTCCGGACAGTCACTACCAGTTGTGTGGCCCTTGGGCACACTGTATATATGTTCTTGGGCGTCTTTAACACAGGATTGTAACTTTCCACTTTAACACAATGGCCAGTCTTAACAAAGGGTCAAGGGGACGACAAAGGATAAGATGGTTGGATGGCATCACCCACTCAACAGACACGTGTTTGAGCAAGCTCTAAGAGACAGTTAAGGACAGGGAAGCCTGGCGTGCTGCAGTCCACGGGGCTGCAAAGAGTTGGACACAACTGAGCAACTGAACAACAGCAGCAATTGATAAATGCTGACTTATGTGGCCTACATATTGGTGTCCTCAGGGAATGGGGCACATTTGAAAAAGTTTATTTAACATTATAACATAGTTTCACATGGTAATATAATTACATTCACTGAATTTTTTAATACATGGAAATAATGCTTTAAGAAATCTTTTGGGGGACTCCACTGATGGTCCAATGGTTAAAACTCTGTGATTCCACTGCAAGGAGCACAGGATCAATCACTGAGAAATCAGGTCCTACAAGCCATGTGGTGAGGTCAAAAAAAAAATCTTTTTGCCTCAGCAGATGCTCAAGTCCATAGGAACCAAGCAACTTCTTCACTGGGTCCATGTATCCATTTTAGTGGGGGTGTATCAAAATCTCTAGGGGAGGGAGACTGGCACGTGAATTTTTTTCATTCTAAAGAGGCATAGGTCATTTTTACTGTGTTGTTAGGATCAAGTGAGTGGAGGCAAAAATTCCCATAAATTTAGCGTTGGATGTGTGTACAGAGTAATGCTATTACCCACTCTCCACCACCATTGTTCATTTAATTGCATATCTAAGAATTGGGACAGACTTTTAGTCCACTCAAGAGATGATCCAAGGTGGTCAGAGCTGTGGCCTGTGTCTATTGAGTAGAACAAGGTAACTGAACCATACAGAGGACAGAAACATCATTCCAGACTTGTGAACGTTGTTCTCTAGTCAATCGAATAAACAGGTGGCAGACAAGAGCATCCCATGGACGGAGGAGCCTGGTAGGCTGCAGTCCGTGGGGTCGTTAGGAGTCGGACACGACTGAGAGACTTCACTTTCACTTTTCACTTTCATGGATTGGAGAAGGCAATGGCAACCCACTCCAGTGTTCTTGCCTGGAGAATCCCAGGGACAGGGGAGCCTGGTGGGCTGCCGTCTCTGGGGTCGCACAGAGTTGGACACGACTAAAGTGACTTAGCAGCAGCAGCAGACAAGAGCATTAATGATTCAAAATTGTTTCAGAACATGTTTGGAAAATGAGTGATGTGAATATATGCAACTTTTATTTCTTGTCCTCGGGTTAGTTCTCCCTATAAAGCACCCATTCCCAATATTAAGTATCTATAAATGCCAGCTATTCATTGCCTGGTCACATCCAAATTCAAGGCTGTAATTTTCACCCCCACCTCATTCTGTCCCTCCTCTTGCAACCCGTCTCAGTGATGCTCCTGTCGTACACTGACTCACCCAGAAGGAGATCAAGAGGCTCCCGGCTCTTCTTTTCCCCTTACCCATATCTTTGATTTGTCACCAAGACAACCCTCCCAACAGCCAAGGCTGGTAGTACTGACAGAAGCTCCCAACTGCCCTCTACACCTATACTGTCCCTGCCACCAAATCTGTCCCCACTTCTGCCATCAAAATCAACATCTTCTTACTTCCCCAGAGGTCCAGTGATTGAGAATCTGCCTGCTGATGCAGGGGACATGGGTCCGATCCCTGGTCCCAGAGGATTCCACCTGCCACAGGACAACTAAGCCTGCGTACCACAACTAGAGAGTAGCCCCACTTGCTGCAGCCAAAGAGAGCCCATGCACAACAACGTGCAGCCAACATATAAACAAATAAATACATCATTTTGTAAAAGGTCATCATCTTCAATCACTAAGCCACCCCACTTTACTGCTCACGGGCAAGTCCAGGCGTCACAGGTAACATTCAAGGCACAGCAGAGCCTGACTCTCTCCTATCACGCTTGTACTTCCACACCCCACCTGAATCCTGCTTCAAACCCACCCCAAGTTCTCAGCCATGGCTAGATCTCCCTTCTGTACTCTCTTGCTTCTACACTTCAGAGGAAGCTGGTCACTTTGTCAGCAAAGCCTTCCTACTCTGTTTTCTTCCTCTTTTTTTTTTTTTTAAGAAATATTGAATTCCAATGTTTTGTTCCTGAAATTAACATAGTAATGTCGGTCAATTATATCTCAAAAACAAACAAACAAACAAATTCACAGAAAAAAGAGATCAGATTTGTGGCTATGAGAAGTGGGGGTTGGAAGGAGGAGGAATTAGGTGAAGGCAGTCAAAAGGTACAACTTTTGCTTATAAGATAAATAAGTACTAGGATGCAACGTACAGCATGATAGAGATAATTAACACTGTTTATGTTATACATACAAGTTGTTAAGAGAGTAAACGTAAGAGTTCTTAACACAAGGAAAAAGTATTTTTATCTATTTCTTTAATATTGTTTCTATATGATGATGGATTTTAAGCCTATTGTGGTAATAGTTTCATCATGTATGTAAGTCAAATCATTACATTGTACACCTGGAGTTTATACAGAGCTGTGTGTCAATTATATCACATAGAGTATAATCTATAACAATACTGAATCACTATACCGTACACCTGGAATTAATATGACATTGTAAATCAACTATAGTTCCATTTCTCAAAAAGGGACATGAAAAAAAGTAGAATGAGGGAAGTAGATTTTTTAAACTTTATTTTATATTGGAATATAGTTGATTAACAGTGTTGTATTAGCTTCAGGTGTACAGCAAAGTGATTCAGTTATACATATATATATATCTAATCTTTTTCAAATTCTTTTCCCATGTCTGTTTTCTTTTTCTTCACCCTTCCCTCTCTCCATTTAAGACTCTGAATCATCTCTCAAGGCCAAGTTTAGATCTAGTCCCCATCAACAGACCTCCTTGGACCTTCTACCCTCAACCCCATAAACACTGGCTTCCCCCGCCCCCACTGTATCCCTTATTATGCAGCTCTACATGAGCAAGATTTGTATGCATGACTGTCTTCCCCTACCTTAGACTGATGGCTCCTCTGGGGTAAATGCCTTTATCACACTCACCACGGATCTTCTTCCTCTCACCTCCTCCCTCCTCACCCTCTCCTCCAACCCAGGCATCTGAGTGCATTTCACACAACAGACACCTCAGCTAAGCTTGTTCAACAGAATCCATTAATTTGTACTCTGTTTCCTTGGCAATGGCTGATGGACTCCTCGGGGCTGAATAAAAATTTTAGCTAACATGATGTTGGATAAAAACTTTAACTGTTTTTCTCATATGCCTTTTAGAAATCTTTTGCTGTATTCCATCATTCCACCTCCACCTGCTAATCTCTTAAGTAGCTTGAGGTTTCAGGGAAAGGGCAACTGATTGGCTTTTCTACCTCTTTCATATTCCCAGTCAGTTCTCTCTTCTCCGTTGCCATCACCAGCCCTTCACTGAGTTCACCTTTGTGGTTAGTGTTCAAGTGTCCTGAGATCAGAACGTCTGAGTTTTAATACTAGTTGTGCTGATAAACAGACCTTGAGTGAGTCAGTTACTCTCCCTGGGTCTCAGTTTCCTCAACTGTAAAATAAAAATATCAGAGTTACCCATTTCAGAGAGAGGTTCCGGAGGCCTGATGGGTGAGCAGGGCACCTTGTGGAAAGAAAAGCAAAGGGACATCTTGAGAACCAGGTAATCTATAAACCTGCCAATGACACCTGCTGTCTGCTTTCAGCCCCATGCAGTTTGTGCCTGTAGATTGTAAGCCGAGTGAGGAAAGAGATGGTGTCTGCTCCTGGCTCCTGACACACAAGAAGAGCATAAATAAGCTTTGCAAAGCAAAGCCCAGCTCTGGAATTCTGCAGCAGCCCAGAGATCCAGCCCTGCACATCAAAGCCCTGTGAAAAACTAATGATCTCTCCTCTGTAGCCCTGCAGAGCAGATCCTGGCTGGCGAGAGCTCTCTTCATTCTCCACATGCCCCTAGCTCCCCCTCTCTGCCCACCCACCCCCTGTCTTCCAGTCAAGCCACTGTGTCTCCGGCTCTGTTTATTATTGCCTGGGTCCTTCTCTGCACTGCTGCCGAGGCACTGTCTTTGATGAGTTTAGCCTGAAAGGTGATTCAGGCTAAAGGTGATTCAGAAATAAATTGCATTGTGATTTAGGTCCATGGCAGTCCTCCTCCGTCATCACGTTTGTAAGAGGCTTCATAATAGCTTTAGGGTCTTGGTGTCAGAATCAGGGATTCTAGCGGTTTCGAGATAGATAAATGCTACAACCAAATGCACAAGCAGACGGTGGTGTCGTGAGTTAGAGGTGAGGATCCAGGTGCCAGTGCTATGAACCAGTCATACCTCCATCCTCTTTATCTGCTTTTTTGTTGTTCTTTTGTTGTTGCTCAGGTGTGTCTGACTCTTTTGCGACCCCATGGACTGTAGCCCACCAAGCTCCTCTGTCCATGGGATTTCCCAGGCAAGAATACTGGAGGAGGTTGCCATTTCCTTCTCCAGGGAATCTTCCCCACCCAGGGACTGAACCTGAGTCTCCCCTTGGCAGGTGGATTCTTTACCACTGAGCCACGAAGGAAGCCCCTCTTTATCTGCAGGTTGATAGAAATCAAAAGATGAAACATAATTCTGTTTTGTTGTTTTGTTCAGTTGGAGAAGGCAAATGCTACCCACTCCAGTAGTCTGGCCTAGAGAATTCCATGGACTGTATATAGTCCGTGGGGTCGAAGAGTCGGACACAACTGAGCGACTTTCACTCACTCACTCACAAGATATATTGAAGGGAGTTCTCTAAATGGAAAAGAAAGGGCCTCAACTAGAAATATGAAAATTACAAAAGGAAAAATCTCACTGTTGTGTTGTGGAACAAGCACTAGAAGATGGAGGCTTCTTTAACCTAGCCTTAGTTAACATCTGTACTCTTACTAGCCTTGTGATTTGATGAAAGTTCAAAATGATGTTGGGAAAGAGAGAAGTACCAAAGACAGAAGAGACAGGGGTTTACAGTGACTGGCAGGGAAGAACTGGCGCAGGATCTGGGAGGCCTGAGGCTCGGACCTGATTTAATCATCACCCCGTATGCTGAGGGGCCGTAAGGGCTACGGAAGTAGGAGGGAACCAAGGGGGTGGACTCAATAAGGATGGGATGAGTGCTGACAGGAAAGAAAGGAGGCAAGTGGCTTTCCCAAAAGATTCAGAAATGGTGAGCAGTGAGGGGGGCAAGGATGATGGCTCCTTGAGCACCCAGAAGAGGTCCCATTCGCATCACTTTTAAACAGTCTTATTGACGTATAATTTACATGCCATAAATTTCACTCATTTAAAGTGTATATCCCATGACACCGTAAGCTGATAAATTGTGACTCTGACAAGATTTAGGGGAAGTAGTAAGAAGCAAAGACCGTGAGATGGGTACAGGAGGTTGGTAGAGGGACAAGTTTTTTTTTTTTTTTTTTTTTTTACTGTCTCAACTCCCCCAAAAGCTAATAGTGCAGCCCTCATCGGCCCCTCCTCCTCCAGGCCTGCTCTTGCCTGCAGGTTCTCTGCACGGTGTCAGAATGTTGCTCTTAGCTCACAGGATGTTCATACAGCTCGATGCTGGAAATCTCTCTGGGAAGCCCGTGGAAATCTGGGAGATTTAAGGTTCGTTCCACTTGAACTTTCTTCTGGACAAGAATCTCTGGATGCAATCAAGAGGTCTGGTTTCTAGGCCAGTTTACAGTGTAAGCTGGGGAGCATTCTTCCCCTTCACGTTGCCCATGTGAACAGTGAGAAGATCAGACTGGGCAGGTTCCAAGTCCTTTCAGCTCTGCAAATATGATGTTGGGTTGCTCCCTTCCTTTTGTCCTGAATATACAGACTGAACCCAGGAGGATGATGAGGGTAAAACTGGAGATGACAAGATGACAGCTGTGGTCCATGGGATGAATTTTTTCCCTGTGAAAACCCAGCTACATGCATGGGGAGAAGCCTGTATTACCTCTGTCCACCCTGCCTTAATAACATATACTCTTCACACACTGCCCAGGCAAGCAGCTGTAAAAATACTCAGTAAGAATTCCGGTAAAGACAGACTGGGCCCTACTAAAAGGCACAAGAAGAAGGAAGAGCTCTGTGATGGCCAAGTGGGAAGAAAGGAGACTGCAGTCTGCTATGACTGGCTTACATCAACTCTTTACATCCCTATGATGTCTGAGATTAAGATCTGAGTCTGTGCTTCCACACTCATCTTTCTATAAATGCCCTTCTTCTGATGAAACATTTATGTCCATCACCCAGAGACTAAAAACCAAACATCTCAACTCAATCTTCATGGCCCCTCAGAACACTACTGGCCAGACCTCTCTGCCTTGACTCCCATGATTGATCAATTGCTTCACTGATCAAACTGACTCATTAACTTACTTACCATATTTTTGAAATATCTACCCTGTGTCAATCTCCCTGCTAGTTACTAAGAATCTGGATCCATGAATTAGGCATCAACATGATCTTTGGTACCTATTTATTTTCAGCCCAGCTTACTTGGTCTTTTGGGCCACTCTGCCTTCCCACTGGTAATGAAGTCTTGGACCTAAACCCATTCTACCTCAGGCTTCATTTTCAGTGTTAACCACAAAGTCCACTCAGGCAGTGGCATTAACAATCTAGAAGAGTATCAAAAAGGAAAAACTCATTTTCTCTAACAGCACATGACAGAACCTCTAATAGTCAAAATATCACGTCTTCCCTATATTCTCTACTTTGTATACAATCTGGGAGACATCCAAATACTCCCTTTTCCTGTGCATAAATGAGCAGCTGCGGAATCAGCATGGATTACCAGTCTTCCTTCTTGTTGAAGGACTTGCAGGGGAGCAGGACTTGTCGCATTGGGGTGATGTACTTGCTTCAGATGTATAATGAATGGTATCCTGTTGGGAATAGCTTGATAGCAGCTGACAGCACTTGGCAAAGCATTTTTCATGAACTATGGTGTGAAATCATCACTATGCCAAGAGTAGAGTCTTTATGAACAACTGGAGATCAGGGACTAGAGAAAATAATTTTGTGTTGCAGAATGGGGTTTTACAGGGAACATGCAGTGGAGGGAACCCAAGGTCCCAGAGCCGTCTTTGTTCTGCCATTTGCTAGTCATAAGGCCTTGTTTAACTCCATTTCATGTTCCAAGATTCGCCTCATGATGCCTCCTCTAAGAACCGTTCCTTACCCACTCCTTCTTTCCACAGTCTGATCAGGTGGACCTCCTGTGTGCTTAAGTAGTATCTATGTTCTTCAGTTGTCACACCATGACATGATAGTTATACAAATACCTCCCTCTCTCACTGTATCTTGTAAGTACAGTAGCGTGATTAAGGATACAATTATCAGGCAGCCATGGTTGCAATTCATTGTTCTGTTGTCTTCCAGCTGTGTGAAATAATATACTTTTCAGAAGGCTGCTGTAAGGATTAAGGATATATAAAGCAAGTAACACAGAATATAGCTTAAAGCTAATAAAGCTGCTGCCTTTTATTTTTGTCCGTATTCTATAGCCATAATGCAAGACAATGCCTGGTACACACCGGCAGAGCCTGTGGTGGTGGTTAATGATGGCGATGCAATGATAGTGGTGGGGTGGCAATGCTGGTGATGAATGACGTGGTGATGATGGTGGTGGTGATGAGTAATACGATGGTGATGATGGTGGTGGTGGATAATGCGGTGACTGCGGTAGCGAGTGATATGATGGTGACGATACTAGAGGTGAGTGATGGGGGATGGTGGTGATATTGTAATGGTAGCAGCAGTGGTGTTATAATGGGGATAATGGTAATGCAGTGATGGCAATGATGCTGATGTTGTGATGGTTGTAGTAATCATATGGAAGGATAATAAAATCGGCAGCTAACACTGAGAGCTTAATGCATGTCAGGCACTGCACTATGTACTTGCATATATCTGATTTCATCCTCTTGATATCTTCCAGATACGAGTATCCTCTTTCTTTAAGAGAATGAAATAAGGTTTCAGAAGTTTAGTAATGTGCCTGAGATCCTATATTTAAGAAATTAAGACAAAGTCAGAATTTGGCACAAGCTGTGTGATATCACCACATAGATGCAAACTATTCAACTATTGATTATTTGGAGAAAGGAAGGAAGGAAAGGAGGGAGGGAAGGAAGAAAGAAGCAGTTTGGTTTTTGATCTTAGGATTTTTTTTTCTGAAAATGAAGATAGTAATCCTTGCTTTTAGGAAAATCAAATGAAATAAAGGCTATCAAACCCCCTGAAAACCATCTAATCCTCTCTGTGTATAGAGATCAAATTGACATTGTGCTCTGAGACATTACTGATGTTGTGAATTCTGTAAAAAATTTTATATACAAACATATTGCCTTGGGACTTCCCTTGTGATCCAGTGGTTAAGACTTTGCCTTCCAGGAGGGGAGTATTTGATCCCTGGTCCTGGAGTTAAGACCCCACATGCCTTGGGGCCAAAAATCCAAAACATAAAATAGAAGCAATATTGTAACAAATCCAATACAGACTTTAAAAATGGCCCACATCAAAAAAGTCTTTAAAAAATCATATTGTCTGTCAATAAGTTTTTTTTTAACTTCTTCTTTTATAAACAAACAAAACCAAATGAGCATCAGCAGCAGCTCCATAATTAATCACTCAACCACTCAACAAATATTCAACTCTAGGCACTGGGAGTATAGTGAGCAAACCAGACTGAAGTTGCTGCCCTGAAAAAAATGCCGAAGAGCTGACCCTTGGGGCATGGGGATTAGGGCTGTCAATCCCTTCCACAGTCAAAAAGTCACATATAACTTCTGAGTCCCCCAAAACTCAACTCATAATAGCCTACTATTGGCCAGAGCTTAAAAAACTGATTAATATACATTTTGTATGTTATATTTATTATATATTATATTCTCACAATAAAGTAAGAAAACGTTAGTAAGAAAAGCATTAAGGAAAAGGTATATACAGGTATTTATTGAAAAAAATCCCCATATAAGTGGACCCACCCAGTTCAAATCTGTGTTGTCTGAGAGTCAACCATATTATACATTTCAAAGTTGCTCAGAGACAAGATCTTAATTGTTCGAACCACAAAAGAGAATTGGTAATTAGGTGATGTAACAGAGGTTTTAACTAATACCACAATGGTAATCATACCGTAATATATAAAAGTGTCAAATCAATGCACTGTACACATTAAACTTAATACTAAGCTATATACCAATTATATCTCAATAAAAATAATATAAAATTCCTTGCTCTCATGCAGCCCTCAGTCTAATGACAGACAAGAGTATAAACAAGAAGGATATATAGCGTTATAGTGGAAAATAAAGCATGGAGGGACTAGGGAGTGTGGGATTGGGGGTGGCATCCTTTTAAATAAGGGAGTCAGGGAAAGCCTCTGAAAAGTTAGCATTTGAGCAAGGCCTAGAGAAGGTGAGACAGGGAGCTGTGCTGGGGAAGAGTGTTCTATATCCCAGAAGACAGTTTAAAAGTAAAATTAGGAATATTCAGAAACAATGAGGTCACTGCAAAGCAAATGCTGGGAATGAGCTAAGGAACCGCAAGGTCTGCTCCCAGGGGCATAATGAAGAGTGGAATTCAGTGTTTCCCCTAGTAACCTCCCAGCACCCGTCCTGAAGCCTCAGGCAAGACTGTGATGTCACGGGGGTGGGGGGGA
This sequence comes from Cephalophus harveyi, assembly GCA_006410635.1. Classification (NCBI taxonomy): domain Eukaryota; kingdom Metazoa; phylum Chordata; class Mammalia; order Artiodactyla; family Bovidae; genus Cephalophus; species Cephalophus harveyi. Next base: position 321,591 of record SJYT01016884.1, read on the forward strand.
GACCATTATTGTAGCATGGTTCCCTGGGCAACAGGCTGTGGGCTGGAGAGAAGTGATGTCTACTCACCACTCAACCATCCATGTACAAAAGGATGCTAGATGGCTCACCTGAGCCCATGGCTTTCTCACTCCTCTCAGTGGGGAAAGAAAATCAGGGCTTCCCACCACATCGAAAGGAACAGGATTAGTCCAGCCCAGCTCCACAGGGGTCTATAATGAGATCAACACTGTTTATTAAAATCTATAATGATATGAAATGAAGCTGCTGCTGCTGCTGCTGCTAAGTCGCTTCAGTTGTGTCCAACTCTGTGCGACCCCACAGACGGCAGCCCATTGGGCTCCGCCATCCCTGGGATTCTCCAGGCAAGAACACTGGAGTGGGTTGCCATTTCCTTCTCCAATGCATGAAAGTGAAAAGTGAAAGTGAAGTCGCTCAGTCGTATCCGACTGTTCACGACCCCATGGACTGCAGCCTACCAGGCTCCTCCGTCCATGGGAGTTTCCAGGCGAGAGTACTGGAGTGGGATGCCATTGCCTTCTTCGGAAGTGAAGCTAGCCATATACTATTCAGATTTATGGTTGATGCCAAATTACACAGAATTACAAGCCCAGGAGAAGATGGTGAGAGAAATTATCAACTGGAATGAAGTGCTTAGAGGAATAGGTAAATAGTCCAGGGAAGATTTTTAATTTAGATAAACCTAAGAATCTCTGGAAGGTTCCAAGGTCAGGAGGAGAAGAGAGAGGTAAAAATAGCTATTCAGGTGGAAGAGATGGAGAAAGGGTTCTGGGAAGGTTGTCGGTGGCAATGAGACCAATATCATGATAAATTCAGAGGAAATGAAGTCACTGGAAAATATGACTTCTCTGGGAATCCATAGAGTCGTGGGATAGTATGTGGAATACAGTACCAGACTGAGAGCTTGGGGGCTGGAGTTCAAGTCAACCAGGAACTGGCTCTGGGACTGGGGAAAACCTTTTGCTATTTATGATCTTTAGCTTCCTCTTCTGCAATGATCTATGATGTGGCTCTCAGCCCAGTATCGTTGGTTCTCTTACATTTAAGAGGATGTCATGAGTTCTGAGGAGACTCAACCCATTCCAGCAGACCTGGATGGCACTAGTAAAAGATACAGGCTCATGGCAGAGGCCCCACAGAAAAGCAGTCATTTGGGAGATGGACAAAGCTCCAGGACTCCTTAGAGACACTGAAAGAAGTTTAAAGGTTGCAGAATCCAGAAAGGAGGGTGGATATGAAGGCGTAGGATAACTGGGCTGTACTGAGACTGCAGAGATAATGAAAGGGANCCACAGAAAAGCAGTCATTTGGGAGATGGACAAAGCTCCAGGACTCCTTAGAGACATTGAAAGAAGTTTAAAGGTTGCAGAATCCAGAAAGGAGGGTGGATATGAAGGCGTAGGATAACTGGGCTGTACTGAGACTGCAGAGATAATGAAAGGGAAGACTGCACTAAAATAGTTCAGAGGTGTAGGTAATGCTGGATGATGGTGGTGCTAAGTAAGACAAACTATAGGCTGGGTGTTTTTCAGGAAAGAGGTGACGTTTGGGTGACTTTAAGATGGTGTGGCAGTCTAAGATGCGTGGACAGCTATGTTCTGGACCATATGGACCAGCCACATATCCATTTCAGAATCTGCCAAAGGAAATTTGCAAAGAAGAGCATCTCGGAGAAAGAACGTCAAGCTCATCACAGTTGCTCAGGTCTTTGGTTAATTCATCACTTCAGCAACGTGGGAGCTAAAAACATGTTAAGCTGGGTCTGCAGGGGTCAGCAAACTTTTTCTGTAAAAGGCCAGATGGTAAATATTTTTGGCTTTGTGGATCACAGGATCTCGGTTGCAAATATTCAACTCTGCTGTTGGATAGTGAAAATAGCCATAGACTATACGTAAATGAATGGGAACAGCTGTATTCCAGTACAATTTTTACAAAAGGAGGCAGCCTGATTCAGCCTGCACACCATAATCAGTCAGCTCATGTTTAAATGCATGATGGCCCAACCTCATAGCCGATGTGTTCTCATCTGTATCCTGAAATCGGTTCCCTTTTATGAATAAATTTTTTCCCATCACAGAAGAGAGTGAAGATGGAAAAGCCCTTCTCCAGTAGGTGTTCTAAAGAATGGAATCACTTGTTGAGCCATGTGTCACTAGAAATGTATTTCAACATGACAAAAATCCCAGGTGTTCAACATGGTTATTGGTTTGTGAGGATGAATCTATAGAACATTAGGTGCTTGCATGAGGTATGTGTTTGAGACAGATTCACCAACGTGGAGGCAGGTTTTGACTTCCTCCAGTGAGGAAGAGTTGTAGAAATACTCTCAAGCTGAGAGGAGAGATATTTGAAGGAACATCAGGGAAAAGAGGGAGGAAAGTAAGATGGGTGAAAGTCATAAGGAATTCTGTTATGGCGGGTCGTAATGATGCATCGGGTGCTTTATAGTTTAGAAAATATTTTAGGAAGGACTTTCTTGACTTATCAGAAGATGCAAGGGCATTTCTCATAGGTGCTCCGAACATGGAGGAATTCAATTAATAAGTAGGCATAATGATAAGTTATGCTTAAAATAATGCAATAGTAATTCATCCAGTAGCACCCAGTGGTGAGGCATGATGCCAATGCTTCAGGCATCACTAAATCTTCACATCAGCCAAGGGAAGCACATATGAGAAGCATTGTACCAGTGAAGAAACTGACAGTCAAGCTTGGTAACTGACCCAAGGAAACACAATTCACAATTAGTGCCAAAGCTCAGCCCTGAATTCACATCCAACCCTAGAGCTAACCCCTTAGTTGCCACACTTTCCTACTCCATGGCTACAGCACTCCTTCATTAGTTGATAGGTTCAAGTGACGACTCAGTGTTTGGATGACTTCAGTGACCCACAAGGATCCTTTAAATCACACTTTCATTGTGGTTGAAGGGCAGAGAACTAAATTATCAAAATGCATATACAGAGATAGAGATCAGAATGTAATATCCACAAAGGCAAAGTCCTTATATGTTTTATCCATAGTATTATTTCTACCATTTAGTTGTGTCTGATAAATATTTGAATCAATAAATCAATGCATAAACACTTGGGATTACTTCTCTTTTAGTATTAAAAACCTCATAACCATTTAGCCGAACAATTTTATGCCTCATACTTCTCTCTCTTTTAACCACATAGGCTAATACCCTGGGCATGGTAGGCATTTAATATTAGCCAGTGATGAAGAATAACAGCTGACTCTGAATATACCGAGTGCTATACAGCTACAGAGGGCTTCCCAGGTGGCTCAATGGTAAAGAATCCACCTGCCAGTGCAGGAGATGTGGGTTCGATCCCTGGGTCAAAAAAGATCCCCTGGAGAAGTAAATGGCAACCCACTCCAGTATTGTTGCCTGGAAAATCCCATGGACAGAGGAGCCTGGTGGGTTACAGTCCTTGGGTCACAAAAGAGTCAGACATGACTGAGTGATTGAACAACAACAACAATATAACTACAGTAATCAACTGCAATTAACCACTTTTTATCCCCTCCAGCTTCCATGACCTATGCATCTACTACTTACTCTCTTCATGTTGGAGCTCAACCTTTTTCTCTCCTATTTATGGATCCAGGGTAGAAAGTAAACCAGAGAGGAATATGCTAAAAATATGCTCTGATTTATAAATGGTACCTTGGTGGAAACCTTGTTGCTTATATTAATAATGATGGGTTACTTGTAACACAGTTTACAGCTATTGACAGAAAAGCTGGTAAGACTTTTACCTAACTCCATGTGGCAGAGCTCAGACCTACAGGAAAATCAGGGTAAGGGCTGGGAGGTGTCATCACAGAACCATCCAAGCATGAATGGGCAGAGAGGCAAAGTCATGAACTCCCAGACTTCAGATATACTGAAGCAGAGACGAGGGGTGAGGTTTAGAGAGGACAGTTACGTTGTGGTCAGGCACGTCATCACTAAAATCCCTTTAAAAAATATAAACTTCTTGGACTTTTTAAGTCCTGCCTCAGTTTACTATGACATTATCCTTTGGTAAACAAAACGTTTCTGTAAAACTTTTTATCAAAATGTAATAAATATCACGTGCTTAACTTTTTTCTCCTCCTTGAACAGTCTCAACCTTTGTCAGGACCCCAGTCTATGGAAGATGTATTTTTTCTTCCCCTGCATTAAGAGTGCAATGATTTTTAACTAATGAAGTTCATTCTGTGTCACACAACATAGCTCATGAGTCCAGGCAAGAGAACTGCCATGACAACCGGTACACAAGAATTAGTCCAGCACTATCTTTTCAATCCTGGATTGTGCTGGAATGACTTGAGGTGGGGTCTAGCCATGAGGGATTTTTAAAGTTGTCTTGATTCTCAAACACACTCCTGAAATGGGATGCGGTTATTTTATTTTCACAGTAGCCTGTAAGGTGAATGGTGTTATCCTAATTTTACTTAGAAGTAAACTGAAACTCAGGGACCAGGAGTCTGTGTGATTGGAGGGTACAGCAGTAGCTGGGGGAAGGTCTGGGACTAAAAATCCATAATAGCTTTCTGCAGATACAAAAATCTCCCTACCAGGCAACTTTTTATGCAACGCTATAACTTTAGGACTTATTTGGAGATTGTTAATTATTGGTTATGTGTACAGGTTGATGTGTACTTATAATAAAACAGTATTCTTTTAAAAATACATGAGTGGTACATGTTTATTGTGGGTAAATATAAAATATAGATAAGAAAAATGGGAGAAAGTAAAGTACCTATCATTACACAACTCTGAGATAACCCTTTTAATATGCTGATACAAATCATTTTAGACTTATTATCCATTTACTGGGTTTTTTAAATTAGTTCATAAGACTGGGATCAAGGTGTATGCAAACGTTTTCACTCTTAAACATTCACTCTCTGTATTATGAGCATCTTACATGCCAGTAAGTAGATACCTTGTGCCTGTTAGGATGGCTATCATCAAAAAGACAAGGGATAACAAATGCTAACAAGGATGTGGAGAAAAGAGAACACTTGTGCGCTGTTGGTAGGAATGTCAATTGGTACAAACACTATGGAAAACAGTTTGGAGTTTCCTCAAAAAGTTAAAAATTGAACTACCATATGATCCAGCAATTCCACTTCTGGGAATACATCCAAAGGAAAAGGAAACTCTATGTCAAAGAGACATCTACACCCCCATGTTCAGAGCAGCATTATTTACAGTATCCAAGGGATGGAAAAACCTAAGTGTCCACTAATGGATGAATGGATAAAGAAGCTGTGGCTTAATTATAAAATGGAATATCATTCAGCCATGGAAAAAGAGGGAAATCTCCATTTGTGACCATCTGAATAGATCTTGAAGGTACTACACCACAGGAGATAAGCCAGACAGGAAAGACAAACTCTGTGTGGTCTCACACTTGTTTGGTGAATCTAAACAAACAAACAAGCAAAAAAAAAAAAAAAAAAACCTCTTAAAAAAAGAGAACAGATTTGCAGTTAGCAGAGGCAGGGGGTGGGGTGGAAGAATTGGATGCAGGTGGTCAAAAGATAAAAACTTCCAGCAAGGTAAATAAGATCTGTGGCTGTAATGTACTGTATAACATGATGGCTATAGTTAACACTGCTTTATGGTATTTGAAAGTTGTTAAGAGACTAGATCCTAAGACTTCTCATCACAAAAAATAACATTCATTTTTTGTATCTATATGAGATGATGAATGTTAAATAAATTTATTGTAGTAATCATTTCACCACATATGTGAATATGTAAGTCAAGTCATTATACTGTACACCTTAAACTTGTACAGTGCTATATGTCAACTGTATAGTTTAAAAAAAAAAAAAAAACAGAAAAAAACTTTTTAAAAGCAGATATTCCCCCTAGTTGATTATAGAATTCCTTCATGTACTAAAGAACAATATGTTCAACAGAATCTTATTGTTAGATGTCTGACATCTGTGGGTTTTTAAAACATACTTAAGTGAACAGCGTACAACTTACCAAAGCTCAAAAATGGAATGCTTAGGTAATAAGCAGTTCTGATGAACGTAAAGATAGAGCATTCAGTTAACCCCTCCTCAGTCTAGTTGGATAACTGAGGTGGAACGTACACATTAATGACCCCCCCAATTCATATCACTGTTGAATGACAGTTGACCAGCACTCTGATGCATGAGTAGTCAGGTTCACTGAGTCTACTTTCAGGTTTGAAATTGAGCTCCACACGATACCAGGACATTATTACTTGTGGGTTCTTGAGACGTCCCTGCCTACTGCAAGAGCAGAAGTGAGATCTCTGAAGTTAGCAGTCAGCACAGAATTTTCGTCAGGAAAAGGAAGGGAAGCCATTAATTCAAACCCTGGAAAAATCTGATGTTTCCCTAGAAATAACAAGAGAATCAGATTAGAGCCCAGGAGGAAAGTGTCATAAACTTGAGAAAGATCCAGGTGACAAGGGTATGTTGGAAGTATGAGATCAGAAAAGCAGATTTCTAAGAGATTCACGGTAATCACATCCCAAAAGTGGGCAGATGTGATCAAATCATGGACTCTGGTATGTTGGGAGAGGAAAATGAATCTGGCCTGTTTTCGAGAAGTTGTCAGAAAACAAATTTGCCAGTCCATCCATTTATAGAATGAAAGGGATGCTCTAAGTGATCCCGCAATTCCCAGAACATCTTTTCCTTCCTTACTATGAGGTTCAGGAGAGACACCAGGGCAGTTAGTAAAGTGCCTGAGGTCTACATTCTTGACCTGGTTTCAATCCCTCTCTGTGCAACTAAGAAAATTCTTTCCTCTGTCTATTCAGGTTTTCTAGCCATTGAATAAGTAGAGAGGTATTATAGTATACACATCAAGAATTCCAGGTCTACCAGTTACTAACTATAAAACTGGATTTCTTCTTTACTTTCTTTCCAGTCTTCAAAATTTGCCAGTCCTTGAAATAGAGCTTAAAATATGTATCAGATTGTAGTGGGTATTAAAACAAAATAAGATATATAAAAAGCTTAGCTTAGGACCCATGACACACTGGATGCTCAGTAATTACAGGGGTTGGCAGCTGTTTCATTTTCTTTGTTCCTTCCTAGCTCCAAAGTATTATTCTATGACAGGTGTTAGAGGCATATAGAGATACTATATGTTCATTGCTTCCAAAGAGTTACAGCCCACTGTGGGGAGCAGACATGTAAACACAGCTGTATGGGAAGATCAAGAAGAGAGCTGTATAAACGAGGCAGAGGTGATGTATCCTCACCATGGGGGAGGGGGGCAGGCTCCATAGGGGAGGCATCCATGGAATGGGTGCCAAAAGATAAAAAATTTATGGCAGAGTAGGAGTAGAGGTACTCAGATAAAAAAGTAAAAGGCACAAGTGGATGGATTTTTACTATTATTGTTTCAGTTCAGTTCAGTTCAGTCATTCAGTCGTGTCTGACTCTGTGACCCCGTGGACTGCAGGATGCCAGGCTGCCCTGTCCATCATCAACTCCGAGAGTTTACTCAAACTCAGGTCCATTGAGGTGTTGATGCCATCCAACCATCTCATCCTCTGTCATCCTCCTCTCAGCTTTCTTTATAGTCCAATTCTCACATCCATACATGACCACTGGAAAAACCATAGCCTTGACTAGACGGACCTTTGTTGGCAAAGTAATATCTCTGCCTTTAAATATGCTATCTAGGTTGGTTATAACTTTCCTTCCAAGGAGTAAGCGTCTTTTAATTTCATGGCTGCAGTCACCATCTGCAGTGATTTTGGAGCCCAGAAAAACAAAGTCTGCCCCTGTTTCTCCATTTATTTGCCATGAAGTGATGGGACCAGATGCCAAGATCTTCGTTTTCGGAATGTTGAGCCTTAAGCCAACTTTTTCACTCCCCCTTTCACTTTCATCAAGGGGCTCTTTAGTTCTTTTTCACTTTCTGCCATAAGGGTGGAGTCATCTGCATATCTAAGGTTATTGATATTTCTCCCGGCAATCTTGATTCCAGCTGTGCTTCTTCCAGCCCAGCGTTTCTCATGATGTACTCTGCATATAAGTTATATAAGCAGGGTGACAATATACAGCTTTGATGTACTCTGTTTCCTATTTGGAACCAGTCTGTTGTTCCATGTCCAGTTCTAACTGTTGCTTCCTGACCTGCATATAGATTTCTCAGGAGGCAGGTCAGGTGGTCTGGTATTCCCAACTCTTTCAGAATTTTCCACAGTTTATTGTGATCCACACAGTCAAAGGCTTTGGCATAGTCAATAAAGCAGAAATAGATGTTACTATTATTGTCTGCTGCTGCTAAGTTGCTTCAGTCGTGTCCAACTCTGTGCGACCCCAGAGACGGCAGCCCACCAGGCTCCACTGTCCCTGGGATTCTCCAGGCAAGAACACTGGAATGGGTTGCCATTTCCTCCTCCAATGCATGAAAGTGAAAAGTGAAAGTGAAAAGTGAAAGTGAAGTTGCTCAGTCGTGTCCAACTCATAGTGACCCTATGGAGTGCAGCCCACCAAGCTCCTCCATCCATGGGACTTTCCAGGCAAGAGGACTGGAGTGGGGTGCCATTGTCTAGTTCCTTCTAATGAACTAATTTTGTCAAGGTGGAAAAAAAATCAGAATATATATTTACAACTGAACCCAAATCAACTCCTGCTAGAAAATTAAAATTTGGCTCACTTGATCAAAGTCGTCAAAGCCTGATGTGTCTTTGTTTTGCTACTAATAGTCTGACTTTGAACATATGATGTCATCCACTTTGAAACTCTAAAATGAAGACTACATTTTTCCTATCCACTTCCATCAGTTGTTGTGAAAATTAACTGAAATAATATAGGATCTACTTAAGAATCATCAGGAAGGCTTGTGAAAGCACAGATTACTGGACCCTGCCTTCACTGGCTCTGATTCAGTAGGTATGAGGTGGGACCCAAGAATTCATACTCCAAACAAGCTCTCAGGCAATGCTAATGTGGCTGTTACAGAGGACTGTATTTTGGAAACTGCTACTTTAGGACACTTATTTTTTTCTCAGCTATTATTCACAATTGGTTCAAGAGTAATGTAAGTGTTTACTATGTTTTATTTTGCTTCTTGCCCCTTAAGAGACTCTATAGGGAGTATGCACAAGTAGAAGACACAATATTTGCTCTAGCTATCCCTACACAATATTGGCCTTGCTCAGTCATACACAGTTAATGAATATGTTGATTTGATTTGTCCTTATATAGCTTCTAGTCTCACTAGAAAGACATCACCAATTTATTAGAATGATAGCATTCATTGGAATAAGATTAAGTCTTTTTCTAGTTTTCTTTTTCCCCACTCAGTCATGAAGAATACAATTCCTAAAGGACCTTTTCTTTCTTCTCTCTTAACCTTTGATACACATTGCATCCTTAATGTGGCCGCTTTCTCTCTTTCTGCTCCTATGACCACATCTCTCAGTAGTCTTAAAGGCCCTCGGTTGGGTGAGATTTTGATTAGTGTTAGGAGGACAGATACTTATGGAACTAGAGTCAGATGGACTTCCCAGGTGGCACTAGTGGTAAAGAATCTGCCTGCCAATGCTGGAAATACAAGAGACACAGGTTTGATCCCTGGGTTGGGAAGATCCCCTGGAGAAGGAAATGGCAACTTACTCGAATATTCTTGCCTGGAGAATCCCACGGACAGAGGAGCCTGGCAGCTACGGTCCATGGGGTTGCAAAGAGTCGGACACGAATGAGCACTTGAGCACAGACCCAGATACCCCCTCCAACATCTGAAACAGGCTTTCTAGCCATCAGAACTCTAAATCACTTTCAAAATGTTCTTTCTCCCAGAAGTGGAGTCTTTGCTTTACACATACTCCCATTGCTATAGTACACCCTTATCCCAGGAAGATCACAGCCAATCACCATGCTTTCACAGCCCATCCACTTCCTGTACCCCATCTCCTTTCTTGGCCTCCGAGTGTTCATGCTTTACATGTCTTTTGCACACTCTGGTCTTTGAACTTCTTTGGAGAATGACATTTTCCAGGGTCTGGCTTCAGCCATGCAATAGGCATTGCCTCTCCATGATCATGAAGTATTTTAAAGTGTCTGTTTCCTCTTTGAAAGAGGAAGAAGCCATTCTAATTGCTTCAAGCAACAAGATCAAGAGAACTTGCTGCACCCTCACTGAAGCAGTTACTGTACATGTATGAACTCAGTCAAGTCCGACTCTTTGTGAACCCATGAACTATAGCCCGCCAGGCTCCGCCGCTCATAGAATTCTCTAGGCAGGAAAACTGTATTGTCATTCCCTTCCCCAGAGGATCTTCCTAACCCAAGGATCAAAACCCAGTCATTGCAGACTTTTTACCATCTAAAGCAGTTACATCCTCTCTTCAAAATGTGGAATGGTCTGCCTATATGTAGCATGGTGGGACTTCTCGTCTTTCTACACAAAAACCTGTTTTCTCTCTGTCAGAGGTCCCAAATTGGTGTTCCATGGACTGTATTCACATTGGATAAAATAGATTTTTGTGTTTTTTTTTAAAGAAAAGAAAATTGAATTTGTGACCAGCATTACAAAGAGAGAGAAAGAATTTCTATAAAATTTGGATTCCCAGCTTATCAAAAACAAAAAGTTCAGAAGCTCTGTCAACCTGGACTCCCATTGTTTTGTTTTTCTTATTTTTGGTGGTGGAAAAAATTTATTTAATATTTGTCCTCTTTTTTCTTTTTTTCTCATTTATTTTTTAAATTAATTATTTTATTTTAATTAGAGGTTAATTACTTTACAATATTGTAGTGGTTCTTGCCATACATTGACATGAGTCAGCCTTGGGTGTACATGTGTTCCCCATCCTGAACCCCCCTCCCACCTCCCTCCCTATCCCATCCCTCTGGGTCATCCCAGTGCACCAGCCCTGAGCACCCTGTCTCATGCATCAAATCTAGACTGGTGATCTATTTCACATACGGAAATATACATGTTTCAATGCTATTCTCTCAAATCATCCCACCCTCGCCTTCTGACACAGAGTCCAAAAGTCTGTTCTTTACATTTGTGTCTCTTTTGCTGTCTCACATATAGGGTCATCGTTACCATCTTTTTAAATTCCATATATATGTGCTAATATACTGTATTGATGTTTTTCTTTCTGGCTTACTTCACTCTGTATAATAGGCTCCAGTTTCATCCACCTCATTAGAATGGATTCAAATGTGTTCTTTTTAATAGCTGAGTAATATTCCATTGTGCATATGTACCACAGCTTTCTTATCCATTCGTCTGCTGATGGACATCTAGGTTGCTTCTATGTCCTGGCTATTGTAAAGACTCCCATTGTTAAAGGCAATATTGAAGGAACTGAGGGCTGTTCACCTCTTGGGTCCAAGGTCTCTAGTTTGCCACTGTCTATACTAGTAGGCTTGTCACTCATTTATATTACCTGCTTGCTTCCTGAAGGTATTGATGTTAGTTGCTTATTTTTGCTCTTCTTGACAGGCTCACAGACCTGCAATGTTCGGGAGCTAGAAAAGTTCCTTAGAGCAGGGATTTCCCATCAGATTCACCAGGTAGCCTCTACAAATTCCAATATCCAGGCTGGACCCAATGCTAATTAAGTAAGAATCTCTAGAGTAAGACCAAGACATCACTACTTTTTCTTAATTCCCCAGATGATTCTAACATCCAGACATATTTGAGAATCAGAACTTTAGCAGTGGTTCCCAACCTTTCTGGCACCAAGGACTGGTTTTGTGGAAGACAATTTTTCAATGGAACAGGAGTGATGGGGTGGTTTGGGGATGATTCACAGGCACTACATTTATTGCATACTTTACTTCTATTACTATTACATCAGCTCCACCTCAGATCATCAGGTATTAGATCTCAGAGGTCGGGAACCCCTGCCTTAGAGGGGTTTTTCCTCAATATTACTGTGCATATGAATTACCTCGGGAAACTGGGTAGTCAGGTTCTAATTCAGTAGGTCTGGGTGAAACCTGAGATCTAGAATTTCCAATAGGCCAAGGCTGCTTGTCTCAAGATAACCAACACTTTACATAGCAAAATCTTAGAGATCCTCTAAGTCCTCCAGTCCTGTTCACAGGTTTAAAGAGATGCTAAAATAATACTGTATTCATCATAGTTAAGTATCTAAACTTAGGAAGAATTTACTCTATTTTTCGGAATTTACTTTTAAAGCCATGAATGATAGTGGTATCAAGGACATATCTGTAACAAAGTGGGTGCTTCCTTCACTGCTTACATTCTGTTATGACTTTTTGACTATTAATATAAGAGGCAGGGGTAGGTCTTCATTCAACAGAACGTTATTTCACCCCAGTGGTTCTCTTTTGTGATGGTGGGTGGGGTGGAGATTAGAAAATAGATTCTTACTTACCTCTCCCTGTTATTGTTCAAGATCACATAACTATGAATTCGAGGAGCCAATAGGGTTTCCCAAGTGGCGCTAGTGGTAAAGAATCCACCTCCAATGCGGGAAATGCAAGAGATGCAGGTTCGATCCCTGCATTGGGAAATGGCAACCCACTCCAGTATTCTTGCCTGGAAAATCCATGGATAGAGGAGCCCGATGAACTACAGTTCATGAGGCCGCAAAGAGTCAGACATGACTGAGTGAGCACAGACACACACACAGACACACACACAGACACACACACACACACACGCACACACACACACACACACACACACACACAGGAGCCAGTCCACAGAGAGAAATATTGCCATCTGTCTTTGTAATCAGTCTAAAGCCCTGAGAGTTTCTTTGTTTGACTGAGTTTTAAGTTCTCGCAGCCTCTCTTTCAGGTGACAGTGAGGCAGTCAAACAGGTCTAATCGCCTGGTTATACAAGTGAACGGAGTAGGCAACTTTCAACAGTTTAATCTGAGGTCTGAAATTGGAGAGTTGAAGCTGGAACACATTCTGGACTTTCTGGGGCCAAAAGATTTCTTTCAGGCTAGCCATTTCTCTGAGCTAAAAAATGCCACCATGGTGGATTCATTTTTTTTTTTTTTTAGATCCATGTTTCTCAAAGTATTATTAAGAGGCAGTGTGTATCAGACTCTCTGGAGGCTAGAATTCATTTTCAGGCCCCATCCCCAGAAATTCTGAATGGGTAGGTCTAGGGTGGGAGCCAGGAAATGACATTTTTAAGAAAATTCATCTATGTGAATCTGACGGCAGGGGAGCTCCAATGTAGAGAAATATGGTCTGTACATAAATGACCTTCCCTCCCTGCCTGCTATATAGGGGCATTTTCTTCTGAACCTGAGCCTAGGAATCAGCTCAGCAGGAGCCTCTTCATGTGTCGAATCACGACAGACATCACCCAGGATCCCTGTGCTACTAGGGTGAGCAGCCTGGAACTGAGCTATAATCATTTTATTAGCAGAGAACAGCTGGGAGGTTTTCCAAATGTGTTTACTACAGGAAGACACGAAATGGGGTAAAACTTCTCTCAGTCTTTAGATTTTGAGGTCTCAGTACAGCACTGTTTTGCCACTTCTAAGAAAAGAATTAATAATGATTACTCCCTCTGGATGACATTAAAAGCCTCAGATCCTGCTATTCTCCGCTAGATGTGAATATGTCCTTAGATGATGCCCCTCGCTGAGTATCACTAAATGCAGAGTGACAATTCCATTTTCTATGCATTGTCAGACACAACTGAGTGACTAAGCACCTGGATTGCTCAGTCAGTCAGTCAACGTTCGTCGCTCAGTCGTGTCTGACTCTTTGTGACCCCATGGACTGTAGCCCGCTAGGCTCCTCTTTCCATGGATTCTCCAAGCAAGATTACTGGAGTGGGTTACCATTCCCATCTCCAGGGGAATCTTCCTGACCCAGGGATTGAACCCAGATCTCCTACATTGCAGGCAGATTCTTTATCATCTGAGCCACCAGGGAAACCCCTATGCATTGCTACTAACACAGAAAAATCTTATGTACATGACTTTTGGAAATCTGTTACCATCCAAACAAACAGGTATGCATAAATGCTTAATAATCTATGATATTTTAATATTGAAAGTGCTTTTGCCACTGCTCCTGCTGTACTAGAGGAATTCTGTGGTACAGTGTTATAGAAGCCCTTTCCCCTAGCAGGCATGCCCCCACCTCCTCAGGCCTCTCCACTGCGATTCACTGTTATAATGCCAAGGCCAGGGAGAGCAAGAAAGACGGCTGGTGCATGCCTGTCACTGCAGGGAGCCTAGGCCAGAAGAGAATGACTGGCCTTTGGGTGCAGAGACCTATCTGGAAGGCCCCTGGGCATGTGAAATGGCCTGTCCAAGCTGGAGTTTCAGACAGTCTGACAGCCTGCTCAAGGAGACTGAGGTGTACACTTCAGCAACTCGATCACTCTTCCCCTGCTGGATGTCAAATGATTTGATCCAAAAGGAGAGAGGCTGCAATTGCCTTGCCGGGCAACTAAATAACAACCTGGCCTTTTTAATCAGGAAGAATCTCTCAAGTGATACAGAAAGGAACAGTAGAAATTAGGACGATGATATTGATGATGATGGCATTCAGAGCAGCAGCCAGTGACATTAATTAAGAGATGGTAATGTGGCAGGCACATGTTTTATCCTGTTTAACCCACACACCAACCCTGGGAGGCAGCAGTATGACTGTCTCATTTTACATAAAGAACCTGAGGTTTAGACCTATGAAGTGACTTGTACCTGGTGATATAGGTAGTATAGGGCTGGGGTTTGAACCCAGGTCCGTCTCACCTTCAGGTCCATTCTACTCTTCCCCACTGCACAATTATAATGCAATTGCTTGTTGCAGCTACCATTCTGGAAGGCTTTTAACTGGTGCGCTAGGCTATGCTTCTGAGGAATCTTGATCTTTGCATAGTATGGGAGCTGACACTGGTCCTTTCAGAAATTCAACTATTTTCTCATCCAGCTGTGGCCAAGAAAGAAGAGGCTCAGAGATCAGCTGGTGTCTCAAAAGGTCACTCTTTCCTGGAGCTTAGTTAATCCATATGCAGGTCCTTTTATCCTCAGTCCAGTAATCCAGCAAGATCCAGAAACTAAATATTCCCTGGAGACCTTCTAGTCTATTGGAAAAACTATAGAGTCAAAAACTAGAGTTAAAATCCCATGTCTTCAAGGCAGTAAGTCTCATTTTCTTCTAAGCTGGGATACTCGGCTAGGTGTGCAACCTAGCATCATGTCTAGAATGCAATAAATATGCAACTGTTATTGGTTACAAGAAAGAATATCACTAGTAAGGGTTATAAACTTGGAGAAAGCACTGTATTTTCGTTCTCCAATTTTTCTATCTTTGAAATAAGTAGGTGTGGGTTACCTGTTCAGGGAGCTCTTTCAACTTCAAAATTTCAGTTCAGTTAAGTCACTCAGTCATGTCCAACTCTTTCCAAACCCATGAACTGCAGCACACCATGGACTGCCCAGTACATCACCAACTCCCGAAACCTATCCAAACTCATGTCCACTAAGTCAGTGATGCCATCCAACCATCTCATCCTCTGTCGTCCCCTTCTCCTCTCGCCTTCAATCTTTCCCAGCATTAGGGTCTTTTCCAATGAGTCAGCTCTTCACATCAGGTGGCCACAGTATTGGAATTTCAGCTTTAGCATCAGTCCTTCCAATGAATATTCAGGGTTGATTTCCTCTAGGATTGACTGGTTGGATCTCTCTGAAGCCCAAGGGACTCTCAAGAGTCTTCTCCAACATCACAGTTGAAAAGCATCAATTCTCCGGCACTCAGCTTTCTTTATAATCCAACTCTCACCTCCATACATGACTCCTGGAAAAACCATAGCTTTGACTAACGGACCTTTGTTGGTAAAGAAATGTCTCTGCTTTTTAATATGCTGTCTAGGTTGGTCACAGCTTTTCTTCCAAAGAGCAAGCATCTTTTAATTTCATGTCTGCAATCATCATCTGCAGTGATTTGGCAGTCAAAAAAGAAAAAAAGTCTCTCACTGTTTCCATTGTTTCCCCATCTATTTGCCATAAAGTGATGGGACCAGATGCCATGATCTCTGTTTTCTGAATGTTGAGTTTTAAGCCACCTTTTTCACTCTCTTTTTTCACTTTCATCAAGAAGCTCTTTAGTTCTTCACTTTCTGCCATAAGGGTAGTATCATCTGCATATCTGAGGTTATTGATATTTCTCCAGGCAATCTTGATTCCAGCTTGTGGCTCCTTCAGTCCAGCATTTCTCATGATGTACTCTGCATAGAAGTTAAATAAGCAGAGTGACAATATACAGCCTTGATGTACTCCTTTTCTGATTTGGAACCAGTCTATTGTTGCATGCCCAGTTCTAACATGCCGAAGTTGAACTTCTTGACCTGCATTCAGATTTCTCAGGAGGCAGGTCAGGTGATCTGGTATTCCCATCTATTTAAGAATTTTCCACAGTTTGTTGTGATCCACACAGTCAAATGCTTTGGCATAGTCAACAAAGCAAAAATAACTTTTTCGATGATCCAACCGATGTTGGCAATTTGATCTCTGGTTCCTCTGCCTTTTGTAAAACCAGCTTGAACATCTGGAAGTTCACAGTTCATGTACTGCTGAAGCCTGACTTGGAGAATTTTGAGCATTACTTTACTAGCGTGTGAGATGAATGCAATTGTGCGGTAGTTTGAGCATTCTTTGGCATTGCCTTTCTTTGGGATTGGAATGAACACTGATCTTTTTCAGTCCTGTGGCCACTGCTGACTTTTCCAGATTTGCTGGCATACTGAGTGCAGCACTTTCACAGCATCATCTTTTAGGATTTGAAATAGCTCAACTGGAATTCCATCACCTCCACTAGCTTTGTTCGTAGTGATGCTTCCTAAGGCCCACTTGACTTCACACTCCGTTGTGTCTGGCTCTAGGAGAGTGATCACACCTTTGTGATTATCTGGGTCATGAAGATTTTTTTTTTTTTTTGTATAGTTTCTCTGTGTGTTCTTGTCACCTCTTCTTAATATCTTTGATTCTGTTAGGTCCAGACCATTTCTACCCTTTATTGAGCCCATCTTTGCATGAAATGTTCCCTTCTTATCTCTAATTTTCTTGAAGAGATCTCTAGTCTTTCCCATTATATTGTTTTCCTCTATTTCTTTGCATTGATCGCTGAGGAAGGCTCTCTTATCTCTCCTTGCTATTCTTTGGAACTCTGCATTCAGATGCTTATATCTTTCCTTTTCTTCTTTGCTTTTCACTTCTCTTCTTTTCACAGCTATTTGTAAGGCCTCCCCAGACAGCCATTTTACTTTTTTGCATTTCTTTTCCATGGGGATGGTCTTGATCCCTGTCTCCTGTACAATGTCATGAACCTCTGTCCATAGTTCATCAGGCACTCTATCTATCAGATCTAGGCCCTTAAATCTATTTCTCACTTCCACTGTATAATCATAAGGGATTTGATTTAGGTCATACCTGAATGGTCTAGTGGTTTTCCCTACTTTCTTCAATTTAAGTCTGAATTTGGCAATAAGGAGCTCATGATCTGAGCCATAGTCAGTTCCTGGTCTTGTTTTTGCTGACTGTATAGAGCTTCTCCATCTTTGGCTGCAAAGAATATAATCAAGCTAATTTCGGTACTGACCATTTTTGATGTCCACGTGTAGAGTCTTCTCTTGTGTTGTTGGAAGAGGGTGTTTGCTATAACCATCGTGTTCTCTTGGCAAAAGTCTGTTAGCATTTGACCTCCTTTTGTATACTCCAAGGCCAAATTTGCTTGTTACTCCAGGTAGCTCTTGACTTCCTATTTTTGCTTCCCAGTCCCCTATAATGAAGAGGACATCTTTTTTGGGTGTTAGTTCTATAAGGTCTGGTAGGTCGTCTTAGAACCATTCAACTTCAGCCTCTTCAGCATTACTAGTCGGGGCATAGACTTGGATAACTGTGATATTGAATGGTTTGACTTGGAAACAAAGAGAGATCATTCTCTCATTTTTGAGATTGCGTCCAAGTACTGCACTTTGGACTCTTTTGTTGACTATGATGGCTATTGCATTTCATCTAAGGGATTGTTGCCCACAATAGTAGATATAATGGTCATTTGAGTTAAATTCACCCATTCCAGTCCGTTTTAGTTCACTGATTTCTAAAATGTCAATGTTCACTCTTGCCGTCTCCCAATTGACCACTTCCAATTTGCTTTGATTCCTGGGCCTAACATTCCAGGTTCCTACGCAATATTGCTCTTTACAGCATCAGACTTTACTTCCATCACCCATCACATCCACAACTGGATGTTGTTTTTTCTTTGGCTCTGTCTCTTTGTTCTTTCTGGAGTTATTTCTCCACTGATCTCCAGTAGCATATTGGTCATCTACTGATCTGAGGAGTTGATTTCTCAGTGTCACATCTTGTTGCCTTTTCATACTGTTCATGGGGTTCTCAAGGCAAGAATACCGAAGTAGTTTCTCATTCCCTTCTCCAGTGGACCACGTTTTGTCAGAACTCTCTGCCATGACCTGTCTGTCTTGGATGGCCCTACATGGCATGGCTCATAGTTTCATTGAGGTAGACACGGTTGTGGTCCATGTGATCAATTTGATCAGTTTCCTGTGACTGTGGTTTCATTCTGTCTGCCCTCTGATGGATAAGGATGAGAGGTTTATGGAAGCTTCCTGATGGTCCTAAAGATGGTCAATGTACTCTCTGTAACCATATGCATAGTACCCTTAACATTTGATTTGCTGATGTGCTCGGTTGTTTCTGACTTTTTGCGATCCCATGCACTGTAGTCCGCCAGGTTCCTCTATCCATGGAATTTTCCAAGCAAGAATACTGGAGTGAGTTGCCATTTCCTTCTCCAAAATTTGATTAGATTTTGTATAATTTATATATAGTAAATTGGAATTAGTTTTATAACTAATAGAAATTAGTTCTATTAGTTCTATAACTTTTGACAAATGTATACAGTCACGTAACCACCACTATAATCAAGATATAGAATAATTTAATTAGTCCAAAAAGTGCCCTTAGATACCTTTGCAATCAATTCCCTTCTCCAACTCCATCCTAGACAACTAGTGATCTTTTTTCTCTTCCTATAATTCTGTATTTCCCAAAACACCATGTAAATGGAGTCATAGGTTTTATAGTCTGGCTTCTTTTCGTGAGCATGATGCTTCTGAGATTCAGTCATGTTACTGTGTGTATTAACAGCTTGTTCCCATTTATACCTGAGCCAATATTCCATTGCATATGGAAGTACCACAATTTGGTTATCTATTCCAGATGATGGACGTTTAGACTGTGACCAATTTGAGGTATTTATAAATGAAGCTGTTACAAATATTCATGTATAGATTTTTCATACATATTTATTAATCTCTCTCAGGTGATTATTGTGAGAGTGGGTCCATGAAGAATAATTGAGTATATAGATGTACTATTTTTTCTGGGGAGATGGTTCATAGTTTTTGTCATACTCCCCAAATGGTCAAGGTTTACAAAAGGTTAAGAGCCACTGATCTTTGAAAAACAAGAGATATATGTGTATGTATCATTGAATCAGTTTGCTGTATACCAGAAACTAACACAACACTGCAAACCAGCTATGTTTAGTCACTTCAGTCGTGTCTGACCCTGTGATCCTATGGACTGGAGCGCACCAGGCCCCTCTGTCCATGGGATTCTCCAGGCAAGGACACTGGAGGGTATCACCATTTCCTCCTCCAAGGGATCTTCCCAACCCAGGGATTGAACCGAATTCTCCTGCACTTCCTGCACTACAGGCAGATTCGTTACCCCTGAGCCACCAGGGAAGCCTAACATAGTTTGTATTCCAACAGAATTTTTTTTATAACTGAGGTATAGTTGCTTTACAACACTGTATTGGTTTCTACTGACAGTAAAGTTTATCAGCTATATGTATACACATATCTGCTTTCTCTTGGACTTCCCTCCCACTTGCCCCATCCCCAACCCATCCATCTAGGTCACCACAGAGCACAGATCTGAGCTCCCTGGAAATGATTATGGAACGGAAAAAAAAAAAAAGAACAACTGATGCCATTGCTGCTTCCTTTTATGTGTGGAGTTCCTTAAGCTCAGTGAGCTGACTTCTCAAATGGAATATTAATAAATTGAGATACAGCCTATCTTAATAAAATAGGCACTGGATTAGATCTGAGGTGCTATCCCACTGTAGTCTAGTCTTTCACTGTGTGACATTGTCAGTCCTCTTTCCTTTTCCAGGACCTCAGTGGGTCCTGGAAGCTAAGCTCCATTTCTCCATCCTATGTTTACCAGGCAACATAATGCAAGGTTCTTGCCTGGCCTCCTGCCCCTTTGGAGTTCTGGCTAAGACACTCCAAGGATCCATCATTCAGATTTTCCCTGCTTCTTGCAAAGCCCCAATCACAGAGCATGAAAATTTCTATCCACTTGCACTCATTGTTGTTCATTATTGCCTATACCTGAGAAGATGCACCCCAAGAAAAATGTTTATCAAGGTGCAGCAAACAAGAAGGTGGAGGGGGGGTGGTGACCAGGTTTCCAGTCCCAGAAATTGCTAACAGAAGCTCAACAGAGATGGGAAAATCGCTGTAATTTCCCTTGCTTAAAGTATTGAGTGGCTTTCCAAAGGCCTTGGGATAAAGACCCAAAACCTTCACAACATGCATAAGACCTACCCTTTGCCAGCCTCTCCAATGCCCCTCCGTCCTGCCTCACCTGCAGTACCCTCCAATGACTCTCCTCCACCAATGGTTTGAAAGATACCATGGAGACTTTGAGGGTAAGCTATGAACTTTTGGCTTTGAGGCTCTCCAACATTTAGCTGGACAATGATATACCATTTAGTAGAGTTCTGAAGATGCTCCATGCAAGGAATTAAGCCAGAGCAGCAGAATAATAAAGGCCTGCATATGTGGAGGAGACAGAGTAGTGAGGCCAATTCTCAGGCTGCAACTGTCTCAGCAAAGCCCTAATGATGGACTTAAGACCAAGGAACAGGGACTTTTCTTTTCTTGGTTGGTATCTGTGTTTATGTAACTCCTTTCTTCTCAATTATACAGGTGTCTCCATAATACACATCTTGAGGATAGCCGTAGAAGATTCTTCATGTGGTCTTGATTTATCCAGTTGCCATTTATTAAACCTGGGAGGGGGGCAGCAAGGATCAGGAGTCCACTAAGACATCAGATCCTGACCCTCCAAGCAGCTTTTTCCAGTGGAAATCACAAAAGCTACCCATCTCTCTAGTGTCTTCTCTGGGTTCAGCATCTTGCTAAGTGTTATATCCACTGCCTTACGAAATCATTATGATAAAATTAACACCATTCATATTTTACAGATAAGAAAACTGAGAATTACACTAAGATAGTTCCTTGACAAAGGTCATGAAGCTACAAACTTGTAGAGCCTGCATTCAGCTCAAATGCCCGTGATGCTGAAGTCAATCCATGTAACTGCCCATTACCACGAGGGAAATCAAGTTCATTCCTTGACCTTATTAGGCTTCCATTTCCTCTGTAAATGGGATAACTAAGTTCACAGGCTTCCAACATTTACAGAAACTAAAGATAATTGAAGTATGTATTTATCATAATGCCTGGCACAGTGAAATTCTCAATATAGTCTAGTTGCTATTATTCTTATCCTCACTATCATCATTATTGTTTGCCAAAAGAGAAGCATATGCAGAGTATCATAGTGGTTGAAAGAAAAGGCAAACACTTTCACCAACAGGACAGTCCAGGTGTGCAAGGATAGGTGTAAGGCCCATAAAAATTCAAACTTGTCCTCAAAAGGAGAATGTGTAGGTAAAGGATTTGGACTCCAAAGGACCAATATAAGAAACAGCAGCTCAGTGCTCTGTGATGGCCTAGAGGGCTGGGATGGGATTAGGGGTGGGAGGGAGGCCCAAGAGGAAGGGCATATATGTATACTTAGAGCTGATTCATGTGTTGTACAGCAGAAACCAACACAACAATGTTAAGCAAGTATCCTCCAATTAAAAATGAATTTAAAAAAAAAAGAAAGAAAATACATCAAGTACTCATACAACTCAACCTTCAAAAGACAAAAACCTGAAAGAGTACCACTGACATATATATATATTACAATATGTAAAATAGCTAGCTAATGGGAACCTGTTGCATGACACAGGGAGCTCAGCCTAGTGCTCTGTAACAACCTAGAGGGGTGGGATAGGGTGGGAGGCAGGTTCAAGAGAAAGAGGATATATATATATATATATAGATACATACCTATGGCAGATTCATGTTGAGGTTTGACAGAAAACATCAAAATTCTGTAAAGCAATCATCCTTCAATTTTTTAAAAAGAGAAAAGGGATATATATATATATATACACACACACACACACACACACACAAACACACAACTATGATTGATTCATGTTGTTGCATGACAGAAACCAACACAACATTGTAAGGCAATTATCCTCTAATTAAAAAAAATTTTTTAATAAACCTAAGTCTAAGTTTAATGCCAACAATGTGTGTATATGTGTGTAAAAAAAAAAAAAAAAAAGAAACATGAGGAACTTCCCTGGGGCGGGGTGGGGACGTGCAGTGGCTAAGATTTTTTACTCCCAATGCAGGGGGCCCAGGTTTGATCCCTGGTCAGGGAACTAGATTTCTCATTCCACAAAGAAGATCGAAGATTCCATGTGCCAACCAGAACAATCAAATAAATAAATAAATAATATTTTAAAAATCTCTTTCTAATGAAAAAAAGGAAACAGGAGTGAGAGCATACAGATAATACGAAAAAACTAGTGATCACTAAAAATGGTGAATAGGCCATTTTGGCTGCTTGATACCTAGAAAAATGCATAGAAGGTAGACAGATGCTTTGGGGTGAGAATTTGGCGAACTGAGTAGAGCCGAGGCATGGTTTTACAGGAAGAGAGGAAACACTAAGCAGTTATGAGCAGGGGAGCAGCAGAAGATCCTGAGAAGATTCTGGGAAGATTCTGCTGGCCATCTCTACCACTGTGGCTGGGATACATATAAGGGAGTCACAGGAGACAAATAAGACTTGGGAGGGACCAGTTCAAGATAAGTCTGACTCAATACAACACTGCATATCAGCAGTCCCGGACCTTTTGGGCACCAGCAGGGGTATAATTTGGGGATGATTCTCCAAGGAACATGCAACCTAGATCCCTTACATGCACAGTTCACAGTAGGGTTCTCACTCCTATGAGAATCTAATGCCCTCACTGGTCTGACAAGAGGTGGAGCTTAGGTGGTAATGTGAGTGATGCTGAGCACTTGTAAATACAGATAAAGCCTTGCTTGCTCACCCACCACTCACCTGTGCAGCTAGTTCGTCATAGACCAATGGTCTGTGGCCCCCAAGGGCTGGGGTCTCCTGCTGTATACAATTAGCAAGACCTCTTTGGGCTTTAGATGGGGATGGAGAATTGGAGATCTCCATACCAGCCTTGTGAAATGCCCAAGACCTGACAGGTCTTACAAGGTTCATTTTTAACAACTCGTGCTATTTTAAAAACAGTCCCTTCCTTTGCAGCATTAATATGCAATTCATGCATGTCTTTCAAGTCCATCAGATTCTCAGGACAACCCTGTGATGAAAGGAGGGAAATATTTTGACTTGTGAGCTTACTGAAGTCAAAGATTGTATGTGTGTGATTGCTCGACTTTTGCATACTTGAGTGTGAGTGAGTGAACATCCACTGGACTCAAGCAATCAAAGAGAGGAGACAGGATGAAACAATCTCAAGGTGTCTGGTTGGTAACACATATGACTAAGACTTGAACCCAGGACTTTTCATCTCTCCCAATGTCATTATTGTCATACATATCCATTTACATTTCCTTAAAGAGGTACACAATTGAATGACTTGGAATCCTGCTTGCTTTTTTTCTTTTTTTTTTCTTTTCCCTTCCTAAAAGCAATGCTTTGCCTGTTCCCTTTTAAGTCAGTCACAGAGGGAGCACTGGCTTTGTGCCCTCTGAGAGCTGATTTTCCAGCCCCTGCTCTGATTCTGATGCGAGATAATGGAGCTTAGCCTTCAAAGATATGAAAGGTACCAACTGTTTTGTTCTCCAAGCACTCAGAGGCAGCTGTTGTTTTTTATTTCCCCTTACAAAGCTTTCTTTTCCTTACAGCCAGGAGGGTGAAGGATAGAAGGTAAAGGAAGGAAGTCAGGTTCATCTACGCTCTGAGGTCTTGAATAGTTTGGGAAAAAATGAAATAACACAAAACTCTAACTTCTCATTGTTCTCTGCTGCTTCTACCTCCTGCTGTCAGTCTACTCTTTCCATCAAATAGGTACAATATTGGCTGTGGAAAAGATTTTAAAAAATTCTCTTTCCATTGGGATGTGCAGTCAGGCTATCTTGAGGAAGAAGCGTGGCATCAAAGAAGTTCATTGTCGCTCTCACTCCTTCATTCTTCCCTTCCTCTCCCCTTCAGGGGGAACAAAAAGGCAGGGCTTTTTGCAAAACGACTCTTTCATCTCAAATTGTTCTCTTTCCATTATTTTCTTGGATCTCAGGGAATTTTAAAAAAGCAGATACTCTATAAAAAGCATTATTGAAGACACTAAATGCTAATTAATAAGATTTTATATTTGTAGTATGCAAAGTACACTCCTTTTACAGATAGAAGCTTATCCTGCTGGGTTTTAAACAAGTACATGGAGGAGCTATTTTGTGTATGTATGTAAATTGTGTCTGCTTGTTGAAGGGTGGGCCCAGATCAAGGTGTAAAGAAAAAGTGAAAGCGTCCTGGCTCAGTCGTGTCTGACTCTTTGCGACCCCATGGACTGTAGCCCACCAGGTTCCTCTGTCAATGGAATTCTCCAGGCAAGAATACTAGAGTGGGTGGTCATTCCCTTCTCCGAGGGATCCTCCCAATGCAGGGATTGACCTGGGTCTCCTGCGCTGCAGGCAAATTCTTGACTATCTGAGCCACTGCTGCTGCTGCTGCTGCTGTTAAGTCACTTCAGTCGTGTCCGACTCTGTGCAACCCCATAGACGGCAGCCAACCAGGCTCCCCCCATCCCTGGGATTCTCCAGGCAAGAACACTGGAGTGGGTTGCCATTTCCTTCTCCAATGTGTGAAAGTGAAAAGTGAAAGTCAAGTCGCTCAGTCAGGTCCGACTCTTCACGATCCCCTGGACTGCAGCCTACCAGGCTCCTCCCTCCATGGGATTTTCCAGGCAGGAGTACTGGAGTGGGGTGCCAATGCCTTCTCCATCTGAGCCACTAGGGAAGCCCTATCAGTGACCTCTGAACAATTTATGGTCCTCATGGTGGCCAAATCTAGAGTGTCAGCTTTGCCAACACTCAAAGACAGTAAGGTTCAAGGTGCCTGCATCACAACTGAATCCTTGAGAAAATGCCCTAAACATAGTTGTTGCACTGGTATCTATCTGCCAGGATAAATATCCAGTCATGTGGACTGGACCTTGGAGTCTTCAAACAATGCAGTCTTTTCTAATAGGGAAGTCTTCATGGGGAACCCAAATCTGATTAGAGGTATTTTTGTTTTGTATTTTGTCATCATGATTAGGAGGATGGGGTTGGGATCCAGACAGATTTTATGTATTAGTTACCTATCACTGTATAACAAACTACCCTAAAGTGTAGTAGATTATTACAGTAATATTTATTATCGCTGATGGTTCTGTGGGTTAGGCATTCAAACAGAACACAATGGAGATGGCTTGTCTCTGCTTCATACTGTCTGAGATCTCAGCTGGAAGACTTGAAAACTGGAGGCCGGGATTACCTGAAAGTTCCATCATTCTCATGTGGCCTTTGCTGGAGCTGCTAGTTGGAATTCCCACTCATGGCCTCTCCACATGGCCTGGGCTTCCTCACAACATGGCGACTGGGCTCCAAGGCTTAGTGTGGAGAAACTGTAATAGGGACCATGATATGAGAAGTCTTAGGATCTAGTCTCTTAACAACTTTCAAATACCATAAAGCAGTGTTAACTATAGCCATCATGTTATACAGTACATTACAGCCACAGATCTTATTTACCTTGCTGGAAGTTTTTATCTTTTGACCACCTGCATCCAATTCTTCCACCCCACCCCCTGCCTCTGCTAACTGCAAATCTGTTCTCTTTTTTTAAGAGGTTTTTTTTTTTTTTTTTTTGCTTGTTTGTTTGTTTAGATTCACCAAACAAGTGTGAGACCACACAGAGTTTGTCTTTCCTGTCTGGCTTATCTCCTGTGGTGTAGTACCTTCAAGATCTATTCAGATGGTCACAAATGGAGATTTCCCTCTTTTTCCATGGCTGAATGATATTCCATTTTATAATTAAGCCACAGCTTCTTTATCCATTCATCCATTAGTGGACACTTAGGTTTTTCCATCCCTTGGATACTGTAAATAATGCTGCTCTGAACATGGGGGTGTAGATGTCTCTTTGACATAGAGTTTCCTTTTCCTTTGGATGTATTCCCAGAAGTGGAATTGCTGGATCATATGGTAGTTCAATTTTTAACTTTTTGAGGAAACTCCAAACTGTTTTCCATAGTGTTTGTACCAATTGACATTCCTACCAACAGCGCATTGAACATGGGGGTGTAGATGTCTCTTTGACATAGAGTTTCCTTTTCCTTTGGATGTATTCCCAGAAGTGGAATTGCTGGATCATATGGTAGTTCAATTTTTAACTTTTTGAGGAAACTCCAAACTGTTTTCCATAGTGTTTGTACCAATTGACATTCCTACCAACAGCGCACAAGTGTTCTCTTTTCTCCACATCCTTGTTAGCATTTGTTATCCCTTGTCTTTTTGATGATAGCCATCCTAACAGGCACAAGGTATCTACTTACTGGCATGTAAGATGCTCATAATACAGAGAGTGAATGTTTAAGAGTGAAAACGTTTGCATACACCTTGATCCCAGTCTTATGAACTAATTTAAAAAACCCAGTAAATGGATAATAAGTCTAAAATGATTTGTATCAGCATATTAAAAGGGTTATCTCAGAGTTGTGTAATGATAGGTACTTTACTTTCTCCCATTTTTCTTATCTATATTTTATATTTACCCACAATAAACATGTACCACTCATGTATTTTTAAAAGAATACTGTTTTATTATAAGTACACATCAACCTGTACACATAACCAATAATTAACAATCTCCAAATAAGTCCTAAAGTTATAGCGTTGCATAAAAAGTTGCCTGAAAAGGGTTATCTCAGAGTTGTGTAATGATAGGTACTTTACTTTCTCCCCTTTTTCTTATCTATATTTTATATTTACCCACAATAAACATGTACCACTCATGTATTTTTAAAAGAATACTGTTTTATTATAAGTACACATGAACCTGTACACATAACCAATAATTAACAATCTCCAAATAAGTCCTAAAGTTATAGTGTTGCATAAAAAGTTGCCTGGTAGGGAGATTTTTGTATCTGCAGAAAGCTATTATGGATTTTTAGTCCCAGACCTTCCCCCAGCTACTGCTGTACCCTCCAATCACACAGACTCCTGGTCCCTGAGTTTCAGTTTACTTCTAAGTAAAATTAGGATAACACCATTCACCTTACAGGCTACTGTGAAAATAAAATAACCGCATCCCATTTCAGGAGTGTGTTTCAGAATCAAGACAACTTTAAAAATCCCTCATGGCTAGACCCCACCTCAAGTCATTCCAGCACAATCCAGGATTGAAAAGATAGTGCTGGACTAATTCTTGTGTACCGGTTGTCATGGCAGTTCTCTTGCCTGGACTCATGAGCTATGTTGTGTGACACAGAATGAACTTCATTAGTTAAAAATCATTGCACTCTTAATGCAGGGGAAGAAAAAATACATCTTCCATAGACTGGGGTCCTGACAAAGGTTGAGACTGTTCAAGGAGGAGAAAAAAGTTAAGCACGTGATATTTATTACATTTTGATAAAAAGTTTTACAGAAACGTTTTGTTTACCAAAGGATAATGTCATAGTAAACTGAGGCAGGACTTAAAAAGTCCAAGAAGTTTATATTTTTTAAAGGGATTTTAGTGATGA
>SJYT01016890.1:0-23398 GCA_006410635.1 Cephalophus harveyi
CCCAAATAATTATAATTTAGAGCAGAGAGCGATAAGGTCCTGGAGTCAGCAGACCTGCTCCTCAATCAAGGTCTTGGTCCTTGGCTGCTCCAGTTTACTGGGAAAGAGACAAACAGATAATTAAAGTGACAGCCTGGGAGGTGGAGATAAGGCTGTGATACAGCCCAGTGCAAAGGACTGTGGGAGCTGAGAAGAAACCAAAAACTTTCTCCAGAGCCCATGAGAAGGAGAGCTTCCAGGAGGAGGGGACTTGTGAACCAAGGTGAGAAATGCAGTGAAAGTGAAAGTCTCTCAGTCGTGTCCGACTCTTTGTAACACTGTGGACTGACTATACAGTCCATGGAATTCTCCAGGGCAGAATACTGGAGTGGGTAGCCTTTCCCTTCTCCAGGGAATCTTCCCAACCCAGGGATCAAACCCAGGTCTCTGCATTGCAACCAGATTCTTTACCAGCTGAGCCACAGGGGAAGACCAAGAATACTGGAGTGGGTAGCCTGAGAAATGGAGTATTCCTGCCACATCTGTAAGCAAGGATGGCACAGTCATCAGTGATTTCAGTCCTCCAAAGGCAACTTTCTGAGCCCTAAAGGGCAACGAGGAAGGAAAACAATACCTGCAATCAGGCGGTCATTAGGCTGCAGCCACTCCCCTCTGAGCACTGGGGAAAATCGCAGGATGCTGGCCCCAGATAGCTGAGATGCTATGAAAGGAATGATTTCAGTGAGCCCAGACTCTTGCATCTTCCCGTATGTAGAAAAGCACTAAATTCCTTCACCTGTGATATCTGATATTCTTTAACTCACAGAAATACCTTCTGATGTTCGGACTACCTGCCTTTTGTTGCAGACTTCTGTATAACCTGACTCCTCTCCCCACTCCCCACCTCCTCAGAGCAGTTCTCTCAGGAGTACTTGAGATACTGTGTCTGGACTTGAAGTCCTAAAAATTCCCACTGAATAAAAAATAGCTCTCAACTTTTAGGTTGCGACTCTTTTTTTACATCGACAGGGCTTTGCAGAAAATGCTGGAACTGGGAGAGCCTGGGAGGCAGGAGGCATGTTCCAGGCTCAGGGTGCAGCAGAGCAAAGGTGCAGAAGCATGGAGAGGATGGATGTGGTCTAGGAACCAGTGAAACACCAAGCCTGTGACACGGGGGTGCCTGGACTCAGTCCGGGCTGCTCTACACTGTCTGGGTGACATGAACACGCTACTCTGCTTCTCTGGGTGTTTGGAAAGCTCAGGAGAACATTACCTGGGCTCAAGGCTGCTGCTGGAGTCCGGGTGGTGGGGGCGCACACCCTGCAGGTCTGCTGTGCCCGGTGCTGCACTGCTTTTAGGGGGCCTGCCTTTCCCCTGGGACTCGCCATCTCCTTGCACAAGAGAAAGTTCCACTATCAGGGTGTCCCAAGCTGATGGGACACCCGCAGGGACACTCTGGAGTCGTCAGAACTTCCCAGAAGCTGCAGACCTCTTCACGTTCTAAGGAATGATGGCAGCTACCATTTATGGAGCACTTACGTACTCTGGGCACTTCCCCAAAACTCTACAAATAGGGGTTGTCATGCCCACTTTATAGTCGAGAAAACTGAGGCCCAGAGATAAGCTATGTCCCCTGGGTTGCACAGCTAGTGAGAGACAGAGTTAGGATTCAGACTCAGACCTAGACCTGGGTACAGGGCACTCATTAAATGTTTGAGGGCAGACTGGCAGCATGTAAATGAGGAGTAGACGTTACCGAATCTGAGCCTTAGACCCTACGGGTGGGAAACAGGAAACCACGGAGTCTCCATCACTCTCTGACAAGTTTCCACTGCTGATCCTTGATTACTTCCAGCAACAGGGAGCTCAGTCACAGGACCTAAGTTCTGGGCTTGGTGAGGGAATTCAAGGACCTTGAGGAATGTCCCTCTCTGGCCTCGGTCTTCTCTGAAATAGTGTGGTGTTGATCAGCCCAGTTATCAGACCTTGCCCCACTGGAATCCAGATAAACCTGAGCAAACATTTTATTGTAAGCAAGAGACCTATGACCAAGGTAAGCAAGTCAGGAGCTTGGCAGTCCCAGGAAGAGGGAGAAAGTTCCTTCTGTTTTGCTTTGAATGGGGTAGGGCAGGGAGGGAGCCAAGGGGCTGCTCTCTGCTCAGTGCCTGTGCCATCGGGGCATGGGTAGAAGGGCTTGGGACTGGGGGATGATTCAGGGAAGGAGGACCCTGACTTTGCCTGGCACGGAGGCTTCTCGAAGCCCCCCACTCCCCTGCTGCCACTGCAGACAAGGACAAGGGTGAGTCGCTCAGTCGTGTCCGACTCTTTGTGACCCCATGGACTGCAGCCCACCAGGCTCCTCTGCCCATCGGATTCCCCAGGCAAAGAATACTGGAGTAGGTTGCCATGCCTTCCTCTAGGGGATCTTCCCAACCCAGGGATCGAACCCAGGTCTCCTACATTGCAGGCAGACTCTTTATCGGCTGAGCCTCCAGGGAAGCCACTGCGGGGAGGGCTCCCATTCCCACGCCTCCCCTTCCTCACCTGCTGCCCCTCTCATTGTCCCCGCTTTCCACTCTCTGGCAGAGCTGCGGGGATGACCCGGCCTTCCCGCCACACGGGGTGTTTCATGTTCTTCCCCCAGCTGTCCTGGCTGCCAAGCACACACCTCTCCCCTTCTGCCACCTCCTGCCGGAAGGACTGAGGGCCTCCTCTGAGCCTCTGCTTTCACCCTGTGCCATCTTTGACTGAAGTGGGGTGTGTATGTGATGTCACCCTCCCTCGACTTTGCCCTTCTTCCAGGAGCTTGGGGCCTGAGCACCCTGGTCCCCTCTGAAATGTCCAGTCCCCTAGGCTGGTATTCAGGGAACCCCTGCCTCATGGAACCCTGGACACACAGAGTAGGGAGGCTCCAGGACTCCCCAGGTGAGTCTTCACCCTTTACCCTGTGGACCGAAACACATCCCCCAAATCCATACTCTATAGAATCTCCTTGAAGCCCTTGCCCGGGAAGAGAAGCAGCAGGGGGAAAACACCACCCAGACTTAGAGAGACCTGTGCCGGTTCCTTGGACTTTAGGCTGTGGTGTTGCTCCATTGTTCTTTTAGGTCCTGAGTCAGCCCTACAGTTATGATGCGGAGTATGACATTTCAGAAAGAATCTCTGCACAGAAAGCATCCTATGGAAATGGGATGAATCTTCCGTCGACATCCATTGCAGCCGGGCAAGACCACGTGACTCAGCTGTGGTGTGTGGTTTGTGAGCAGAAGTGGAATGTGCACTTTCCAGGGTGAGTCTTGAAGGGACGTTCCGCTCACTCCCCTCTCTTGTTCCTACTTTGCTTCCGCACGGCGGTGGTGGTGCACCACAGGGCCCCATTGCACAACTCCCGGGAGCACCGTTCTCACCGCATCCCATCTGAGTGGCCCAGGAGTTGGGCAATCAGAAAGCGGATGGTAAATTATCCCAGCCCTGGGAATTGAAGCAACACCAGGGGCATCGGAGCAGCGAAGGGAAAGAGCTGAGTCCCCTCAGATCTCAATGTGGAATAGGCATTTCAGCCATGGGCTGCCCAAGCCTGCATTGTTGCAAGAGATGGATACATTTCTCTCTTGTTCTGGTCATGATTAAGTCTGGTCTCCATTGGAGCAGCCAACCCTATAGTTCAACAGACAGATGACATAACTTTCCATGATCAAGAGTCGTAGCAGAGCATCCGTCCCTCAGACACTATGGGTACTCTGGTCAAGACAAAGCCCTTCTTTAAACAGACATGATTTTGAAACAAATCCCACCTGCAGAGTCCTGTCTACTGCACCCTGCTAAGCCAAGTGTGTGTGTGTGTGTGTGTGTGTGCGCGCGTGCTCAGTTGTGTCCGACTCTTGGGCCTGCCAAGCTCCCCTGTCCGTGGAATTTTCCAGGCAAGAAGACTGCAGTGGCATTTCCTACTCCAGGAGATCTTCCCAGTGTCATTGACAATAAAACGTCATGTGTGATAACATCCATGTGGCTCTGGACTGTAAGCCCCAGAAGGGCAAAGATGATGGCAAAAATCAGACTATTTTCTCCACCTCTGTATACCTGGAGTTCATCACAGCCATAGTACATGGTGGGCTCGGCAGATGCTGGTTCAGTGGAGGAATATGGAGGACCATGGCCACATGCTTGATGTGACGAGCATCGCCCGGCAACAGCCAGGCACTCAAGCTCCTTTGCGGTCTGGCCCCATTTAACTTCCCTACTTTCTTCCTCCACAACCTCTTCTTCTCTATGAGGACCATCTCCTGGGAACTTGGTAGAAATGCGCCTTTGTAAGTTGCACTCCAGAGACTCTAGGGTGGACTGCGGTGA
The DNA here is from genome assembly GCA_006410635.1 of Cephalophus harveyi. NCBI lineage: Eukaryota > Metazoa > Chordata > Mammalia > Artiodactyla > Bovidae > Cephalophus > Cephalophus harveyi. Next base: position 4,330 of record SJYT01016890.1, read on the forward strand.
TCTGTGTGTGTTTTAAGAGACTCTACTGTTTACAGCAGTTTTAGGTTTACAGCAAAATTCAGTGGAAAGTATAGCCTTATCCCATATACTCCTCCTTCTATATATTCATGGCCTCCCTCATCATCGAATCTCCCACCAGAGTGGTACATTTGTTACAACTAACGAATCTGCACTGACATCAGAATCACCCAAAGCCCGTAGTTTACATTAGGGTTCCCTCTTGGTACAAATGAATGTGATGCGTATCCATCAGTATAGTATCAGGGTAGCTTCCACTGCCCTGAATATCCTCTGTGCTCTATCTGTTCGTCCCCCTTCCTCCCTAGTTCCTGGAAACCCTTGATCTTTTTACTATTTCCATAGTTTTGCCTTTTCTGGAATGTCAGATAGTTGAAATAACACAGTATGTAAACTTTTCAGTTTGACATTTTTCACTTGGTAATGCATAGTCATTACTGACTGTGTGGATCACAACAAACTGTGGAAAATTCTTACAGGGATGGGAACACCAGACCACTTTATCTGCCTCCTGAGAAATCTGTATGCATGTCAAGAAGCAACACTTGGAACCGGACATGGAACAATGCACTGTTTCCAAATCGGGAAAGGAGTACGTCAAGGCTGTATATTGTCACCCTGCTTATTTAACTTATATGCAGAGTATATCATGCAAAATGCGGGGCTGGATGAAGCACAAGCTGGAATCAAGACTGCCAGGAGAAATATCAATAACCTCAGATATGCAGATGACACCACCCTTATGGCAGAAAGTGAAGAAGAATTAAACAGCCCCTTAAAGAAAGTGAAAAGGGAGAGTGAAAAAGTTGGCTTAAGGCTCAACATTCAGAAAATGAAGATCATGGCTTCTGGTCCCATCACTTCATGGCAAATAGGGGAAACAATGGAAATAGTGAGAGACTTTATTTTGGGGGACTCCAAAATCACTGCAGATAGTGACTGCAGCAATGAAATTAAAACACGCTTGCTCCTTGGAAGAGAAGCTAGGACCAACCTAGAATGCATATTAAAAAGCAGAGACATTACCTTGCCAACAAAGGTCCATCTAGTCAAAGCTATGGTTTTTCCAATAGTCATGTATGGATGTGAGAGTTGGACCATAAAGAAACCTGAGCACTGAAGAATTGATGCTTTTGAACTGTGGTGCTGGAGAAGACTCTTGAGAGTCCCTTGGACTGCAAGGAGATCCAGCCAGTCCATTCTAAAGGAAATCAGTCCTGAATATTCATTGGAAGGACTGATGCTGAAGCTGAAACTCCAATACTCTGGACACCAACTAACTCATTGGAAAAGGCCCAGATGCTGGGAAAGATTGAAGGAAGGAGAAGGGGACGGTAGAGGATGAGATAGTTGGATGGCATCACTGACTCGATGGACATGAGTTTGAGCAAGCTCCGGGAGTTGGTGATGGACAAGGAAGCCTGGCATGCTGCAGTCCATGGGGTCACAAAGAGTCGGACACGACTGAGTGACTGAAATGAACTGAGTGAATTCACAATCAAGTTTCCTCCATGTCTTTTCACAGCTGGATCATTTACTTCTTTTTAGGACTGAATAGTTTTCCACTGAATGGACCACAGTTTATCCACTCACCTACTGAAGGCAGGTTGTCTCAGTTGTGTGGTGTGTGTTTTAACACACCATTCAGGTGATTCCCCAGTGGCACAGTGTTAAAGAATATGCCTGCCAATGCAGGAGACATGGGTTCGATCCCTGAGTCAAGAAGATCCCCTTGAGGAGGAAATGGCAACCCACTCTAGTATTCTTGCCTGGAAAATCCCATGGACAGAAAAGCCTGGTGGGCTACAGCCCATAGGGTCGAAAATGAATCAGATATGACTTAGTGACCAAACGACAACCAGGTGATTCTGATGTCAACTAGTATTTGCAAAACCTTTATCGTTTTTTCCCCAGTTCTACCTATAACAGTCTCGCTCATATTTGAAGTCACTGAAGATGCATCCCCCAGAGTGTATCCTCAGTTCCCACAGTTTGAAGCAGTAGCCCTATGGGGATTTCCACCGGGATGCTTGTCCATTCTGGCTGGAGCTGCCCCTCTCCGGCTGGTCTGTGAGCTCCTGCAGACTGGACCAGGCTTTCTTTAACTTCCCAACCCCTCGCTCCAGGCTGGGTTTACAGTATGCTGTAAAGAAACGCTGTCAGCTTGAATAATGCAACAGGCAGCCATCTAGTAAGCTCCTAGATACAGACTAACAAGGCAGCAAGCCTTGTGGGAGAGTGACTTTTATCACATCCCCAGGAGCGACATCTTATGAGCACATGTCTCTCCAGACCAAAACGCGTTTCTGAAAAAAGCACTGATAAAATTATCTCTAAGAGTGAAGCAAAGAAAAAAATTAACATAAATCAAGCAGCATCCATCTGCCAGTACTGTTTTTGCCTTTTCTGTCTTATTATTTCTCCCTGCCCAGGTGATGGATATTGTGGAATTATGCGAGCTGAAGATAGATAGCAATGCTCAGAGACGTTTAGTAACTTGCTCTAAGATCACACATACAGTGCTTTAATATTGGTCTAGGAACCTGTGACTGGAATGCTCTTCCCTTACACCAATCCACTCAAAGGAAGGAGCCAGTGAAAGAAAGAAAGTGCCAGTCACTCAGTCATGTCCGACTCTGACAACTCTGTGCCCTGTAGCCTGCCAGGCTCCTCTCTCCTTGGGATTCTCCAGGCAAGGATACTGGAGTGGGTAGCCATTTCCTCCTCCAGGGGATCTTCCTGACCCAGGGATCGAACCTGGGTCTCCTGCATTGCAGGCAGATTCTTTACCATCTGAGCTGGAATATAGTTCTTCCATCCATCTTTGCACCATTTTCAAAAAAAGAAATGCCTCCTCTTCAGGGGGTGGGGGCTCCATATCTCTGCAGTTTCAGCCAGCGGAAGGCACTGTGTGTGGCCACTGCTGGGACAAGCTGCACCATTTGCCATTCCACAGGCTGTTTACTGGTTCAGGCCTGATCTGGTTAGATTTTGACTCAGTTTATAAGTAGAAGTCGTAAAACAAGTGAACTGCAATGGGCAGGCTGCTACCTACTTGACAGAAATCAACTGCAGTAATGTTATGAACAGCTGAAGACAGGGAGCCTGGAGGACACAGACCCAGGTGATGCATGCTTCTTGTTCTGCTTTTTAAAAAAATATTTACTTATTGGCTGTGCTGGGTCTTCGCTGCTGCATGCAGGCTTTCTGTAGTCGCAGTGATCCAGCACTACTCTCCAGGTGCAGAGTGCAGGCTCAGGAGTTGTGGTGCACGGGCTTAGTTGCCCCGTGGCATGTGGGGTCTTCCTGGACTAGGAATCAAGCTGTGCCCCCTGCATTGTAAGGTGGATTCTTAACCACCGGACCGCCAGGGAAGCCCTGGGTCTTCATTTCTCCCATAAACACTCCATGTGCGCGCATCACGCAAGGCAGGTGTGTGATCTGAGTTAGGGACGATCACACACACTCCAGGTGATTCTGATGCCCACCAGTATTTGCAAAGCATTTATCTACACTATAGTTTAACAGTTTTGAAACCATAGTCATTCTGTGACTGTTCCCTATGCCTGGATAGCTTAGGGCAGATGAACCTCAGCCATCAAGTCTGGTGTTTAAAAACACTGCCAGCTCACCTGAGTTGGAATTCCAGGGACCCTTTCACCTTCCTAAACTACAGTTTCCTCATCTCTGACGACAGTCGCCATGGGGATGGGGCCTTCACTCATGCTGCTTCAGATTCTCTCAGCAAAACAGGTTCCCAAGGCTCATGGGAGAACTGCGGCATGAGGGTGGAGCCAGGAGGTAAGCGCGCCCCTCCTGACTTGGGACAACCGCTCCTTGCTCCTTTTCTTCCGGGGTGTCTCCCAGCTTGGCAAGGCATTGGTGGGGGCGGGGCGGGGGGGTGCAGCTCTTGGTGTCATTTGCTCCATCCAGACTCAAAAATTCAAAATCATGATGACGTAAGGCCGGGAACCTCTGTGCACTGCTGCCAGGTCAATTCCTTATTTGAAAGTCTTGTGCTGTGTTCTAGAGCAGTGGTCCCCAATGTTTTTGGTACCAGGGCCTGGTCTGGTGGAAGACAATTTTTCCACAGACCAGGGTCAGGAAAGGAGTGGTTTCAGGATGATTCAAGTGCATTGCACTTATTGTTCACTTTATTACTATTATTATATCAGCTCCACCTCAGATCCTCAGGCATTAGAGCTCAGAGGTTGGGGACCCCTGTTTTATAGGATACATAAAGGAAAGAAACCCTGAATATTCATTGAAAGGACTGATACTAAAGCTGAAACTCCAACACTTTGGCCACCTAATGTGAAAAACTGACTCATTTGAAAAGACCCTGATGCTGGGAAAGATTGAAGGCAGGAGGAGAAGGGGATGACAGAGGATGAAACGTTTGGATGGCATCACCTACTTGATGGACATGAGTTTGAGTAAGCTCTGGGAGTTGGTGATGGACATGGAGGCCTGACGTGCTGCAGTCCATGGGATCGCAAAGAGTCAGGCACAGCCAAGCAACTGAAATGACTGAACTAGCCCCCATCCAAAGCCTCTCCTAAGTCCTCCACCTCTGAAGGAGGTGACACTTTGGGGACATGTATTTGTAAAATTGAGTTCAGATTCCAGCTCTGCCTCTTATAGTCTGTGTGTCCTTGGACAAAGCTTTTGCTACCTCGGAATCTCCACTCCTTCTTTCTCTACAAAAGCAGAAGAGGGAGAAGAACTCACTGGCTCCAAGAACCCACGGAATACACACAACCCACCAACTACAGAGCAGGGTGGGGTGGTGCTCGCCGAGTGTGGCCCCACTCCCGCTAAGGCAGAGAGGCTAAGTGCTTGGTCCCTGGAATTGCCTGATGGTAAGTCATGACTCCAATACCCCCATCCCCACCTGCCTTGCATTACACCAGCCTCTTCCTTCTGGAAACTTCCATCTCCCAGGGAGAACAGCAGCTCCAGGTGGCTGAAATATGAGTGGAATGAAGTCCCTGCAAAAAGGTACAAAAGAAGAGCCAGGGGAGATCCCAGGAGGTGACGATCCCAGCTTGGAAAAAGGTCCATGCTTCCAGGAGGAGGCGGCACCAGGTTGGGTCTTGAAGGATGAGGGGCTGGAGGAGAGGATGTGCTGTGCCCTGGTGTATTGAGCCTGCTAGTGCTTTGGCATCTGGATAGCTTTGCGGTGGGTTCTGGGGACGCTGACAAGGCAGGACGTGGCCACCGTCGATGGCTTTGGAAAGGCTCCCCTGTGAGCCAAAAATGCAAACTCCTCTTTGGATCTATCCACACATTCCTCCTCCCTCCTCGTCCCAAATTCTCCACCTCCTGCCCTCTATTGTCTTGGTTTCTTGAATTGACAGAGGAACCAGCATTTGTGGGGCCCCTCTTGGCTAGGTGCATGGATAGGTCTCAAGTACATATACACAAAACTCTGAGATGTAAAGATCAGACTAGAAAAGAGAGTCAGTTGAAGTCACATGGATTGAAGGGGAGAGTCAGATCCCAGCTCCTTTCTCTCTGATTCCCAAGTCTTGTATCTTTCCAATAAAACATGCAGCCTTGAAGGCGAAAAAAAGCCTTCATACTGGAGAAAAACAAAGCCTCTGGAAGGGATGGCCAAACCCTAATAACTGCCCAGGGGGATGATTAACTGCCCGGTGGCAATCATCTACTGAATCTTTATTGTATACGTCTCTAAAGGCTTTCGATATTTCAGCTTAATTCTCACCTCTGCTGGCCAGGCAGAGAGGCAGTATTATTACAACAGGCATCTATTTCACACCAGGAAATTGACACGTAGAGTTAAGTGGCTTGTCCAAGAGCACATGAGTCATAGGAGTTAGAGGTGGGATTTGAATCCAGTCATCCAGGATCTAGCTCACTGCCCTAACTAGAGTGACGTGTACCCTGCACAGGGACGGAAGTGGAGGCTGAAGTCCAGCTTGAATTCTGCTCTCTGGACTGTGCCTGCTGGCTGGGGGCTGCGAGGAGGAAGGAGTCCCTCCTTGTAACTTACACCTGAGTACCTCCAAACCAACCTGTCCTCCTGGGAAGTGTAGTGGCTGACCACATCACAGGCTTTGTTGGTTATTTTTATGACCTTCTCAAGGGCATCCGAGAGCACAGATGAGAGCAAAGTGCGTGGATGCCGGGAGAGGCATTTAAACACCACCTGGCTCAGACCTTCCTGCTCCAGCAGAGGGAAGTGAGCCCTCGAGCAGTTTTTCCTGGGCGGCTTGGCAGACCTCTCTGGGCTGCGGGTATACACCATTGACTCCGAGGTCCCTCTTCCAGGAACCAGTCCAGCTGAAATGCTCATCGGCCTTGGCCAAGGCAAGGTCTCTGTGGGAGTCTGTGTTTAAGAAAGTTGGAAACTGCCCCAAAAAAACCATAAAGAAGAGATGGGTCAGATCAATGGCAATATGTTCGAATTTGGAGTGTCAAACAGATTTCGAACTGAAGAGCAGATTTGCTTCTAGTTATGAGTGAAAGTGGCACAAGATTGACCTGAAATGTGGGATATTTAGTACACCATGAGACCATTTGGGGAAATAATACTTCAGTGTAGGTGTATGGGCTTAATCATTATGTTGAAGGCAGCAGAGAGTGGGGGTTAAGTCCGAGCATTCTAGAACAAGACTAGCTGATGAATGTGCGTGAGGATGGGCGAGCATCTTGACTTCCTATGCCTCAGGGTTAAGAGCCCAGACCTGGAGCCAGGGGTCCTGATATTTTTGGAAAAAAGAATGAATTATACTTGCAGTCAGGAAAAGAAATCATTGTGATTCCAAAAGAAGATGCTTGCAAATAGCCCTTGAGGAGGAGAAAACTCACCCTTCTCCAGTCTTCTCTGGACCCACTGCCCCAGATTGCCAGTCTCCCCGCCCCCAGTGCCTCCAGTTCCCTGGGCTCCCCACTGCCACTGTCCTCACCCCTCGGGGGTGGTCTTCTTACAGGGCAGGTCCCCCACATCCCTGGAGCTCCCTAAGGACAGGATGCCATCTAACTGCTGGCCCTGCTCTCCAGGTCTGGTCCAGGGCCCACGTGCACTAGGTGCCTGTTGAGAATCTACTGCGTCCTGGATCTTGAAAGCACTACCCAAGGGGCTTATCGGAGGAAGTGCCTTCTCCAGCCTGACAGTAAACATGCTCCCTTTTGACCCCATAAGAATGCTCTTGGCTCTCGTTCCCAAGACAGGCCCTAAAAATGAACACGGTGTGTTAATTATACAACAAAACAGTGCATTCTGTTGTCCAAGAGCACATGACTCCTGGCGGCTGACCCTCTGGGCTGCCATGCGGTCAGCCAACTGCTGCAGAGCCTGTCCCCCGGGAAGGGACCTCCAGCCCTCCCAGCCCCGGGCAGCAGCCTTCTCCGAGGGGATAGACACCGACCATGGAAACGAAGGGCCCACTTTGCACATTAAATAAGAGGAGCTGCCATTGCCATGCCTGTGTGCACGTGTGCATGAGTGAGTACATGCATGTGCATGCACGTCCATACACCAGACCAAAGCAAACCAAGCCAAAATATTGTAAAAGAAGGAGAGAAAGGGAACATTTCCCTTTCCTAGGTAAATTCTGTGTTCAGCTTTTTCCCTCATTCATCTTAGAGAGATACCAAGAATTATTCCTCCTTCCTAACAAACCATCAGAACAGTGTTAAAGACAGCTGACCCTTGGCCTGGGGGCACCCTAGCGGGTAGGGAGTGGAGGTCTGGAGAGCCAGCGTCCCCTCCCCTGGGACGGCCAGAGCTCTTCTGCAGCTACCTCTGTCCTACAGGAAATGAGGTCAGTGGTGCCAGTTTCTCTCTTTTCAAGGAAACATCTGGACAGTTGGATTTTTTATTTGAACTGTTTTGATTTTTCAAACTGCTCTGGGGGTGGGGCACAAGCAAGAACGGAACAGAAGAGAGTTTGTGGGCCACATGAAGACCTTGAGATGGCAATTCCTGAAGCTCCTCCCCATTTTACAGATGGATAAACCAAATGACCACATCTTGCCCAAAGTCCCTGGGAGTGAGGGAGTGATCCCGGAATGAGGCTTCCAGTTTCTCAGCCCAGACTCTTCCCTCTGTCCTGCTCTTGAGGCCAAAGGTGTGCACGCCCGGGAGTGGGATCTCTCTGGAGAAGAACCAGATGGTCCTGCCTTCCCTCCATCCCCCAGTCCTACCTCTTTGAAGGAATCCATTGTGACCGCTGGTGGCCAATGCTTCCAGCAAGAGGAGAGAGCCCAGAGATAAGGGGTACAGTCTGCTACAGAGATACCAAGGTCCAGGGAGATGGAGGCATCTCTGGAATTACAGGACAAGGGCGGGGGGACCGAGCTGGAAGGCCAGCAGCACTCTGGGTATCAGTGCACTCAGGTGGAGAGTCAGGCAACACACAGGGCTGGGTACAAAGTCAAGTTAATGTAAGTCCCAAGGTCCAAGCAGGAGCTTCTTAGTGCAAGAATTCTGGGTGGCCAGACGTGACCTCTTGCAAGAGAAAATAGAGTCCGGTGCATTTTTAAGAAACAGATGAGCACTTTGTGGAGGGTCAGCTCAATGAGGAATTACATGTTTTACGTGGAGTCAGTGTAATCAGGACCAGAGTTACTGCCAAGGACAGGACGTGCTCAGAAAAGACAGCTCAGTGCGTTTAAAGTCAGCTCCGCAAATGTGCAGCGGAGGGGAGAAGGGACCTTGAACAAGGAGACTTCGGGCCGAGGTGGAAAGACTGACCCGCTTGACCCAGGGGACAAGGCATCTGGTCCTGTCCCATCATTCAGCTGTATGACTTTGGGAAAGTCATGTAACCTCTCTGAACCCGGTTTTCACAACAACAGGGAAAACAGCATCTTGAGGAGCTGCCATTGCCATGCCTGTGTGCACGTGTGCATGAGTGAGTACATGCATGTGCATGCACGTCCATACACCAGACCAAAGCAAACCAAGCCAAAATATTGTAAAAGAAGGAGAGAAAGGGAACATTTCCCTTTCCTAGGTAAATTCTGTGTTCAGCTTTTTCCCTCATTCATCTTAGAGAGATACCAAGAATTATTCCTCCTTCCTAACAAACCATCAGAACAGTGTTAAAGACAGCTGACCCTTGGCCTGGGGGCACCCTAGCGGGTAGGGAGTGGAGGTCTGGAGAGCCAGCGTCCCCTCCCCTGGGACGGCCAGAGCTCTTCTGCAGCTACCTCTGTCCTACAGGAAATGAGGTCAGTGGTGCCAGTTTCTCTCTTTTCAAGGAAACATCTGGACAGTTGGATTTTTTATTTGAACTGTTTTGATTTTTCAAACTGCTCTGGGGGTGGGGCACAAGCAAGAACGGAACAGAAGAGAGTTTGTGGGCCACATGAAGACCTTGAGATGGCAATTCCTGAAGCTCCTCCCCATTTTACAGATGGATAAACCAAATGACCACATCTTGCCCAAAGTCCCTGGGAGTGAGGGAGTGATCCCGGAATGAGGCTTCCAGTTTCTCAGCCCAGACTCTTCCCTCTGTCCTGCTCTTGAGGCCAAAGGTGTGCACGCCCGGGAGTGGGATCTCTCTGGAGAAGAACCAGATGGTCCTGCCTTCCCTCCATCCCCCAGTCCTACCTCTTTGAAGGAATCCATTGTGACCGCTGGTGGCCAATGCTTCCAGCAAGAGGAGAGAGCCCAGAGATAAGGGGTACAGTCTGCTACAGAGATACCAAGGTCCAGGGAGATGGAGGCATCTCTGGAATTACAGGACAAGGGCGGGGGGACCGAGCTGGAAGGCCAGCAGCACTCTGGGTATCAGTGCACTCAGGTGGAGAGTCAGGCAACACACAGGGCTGGGTACAAAGTCAAGTTAATGTAAGTCCCAAGGTCCAAGCAGGAGCTTCTTAGTGCAAGAATTCTGGGTGGCCAGACGTGACCTCTTGCAAGAGAAAATAGAGTCCGGTGCATTTTTAAGAAACAGATGAGCACTTTGTGGAGGGTCAGCTCAATGAGGAATTACATGTTTTACGTGGAGTCAGTGTAATCAGGACCAGAGTTACTGCCAAGGACAGGACGTGCTCAGAAAAGACAGCTCAGTGCGTTTAAAGTCAGCTCCGCAAATGTGCAGCGGAGGGGAGAAGGGACCTTGAACAAGGAGACTTCGGGCCGAGGTGGAAAGACTGACCCGCTTGACCCAGGGGACAAGGCATCTGGTCCTGTCCCATCATTCAGCTGTATGACTTTGGGAAAGTCATGTAACCTCTCTGAACCCGGTTTTCACAACAACAGGGAAAACAGCATCTTGCAGGCTGGTGGCAAGAGTAACTGGGGAAAGTTGTTTTTGTTGTTTAGTTCTTACATCATGTCTGGCTCTTTTGTGACCCCATGGACTCCTCTGTCCATGGATTTCTCAGGCAAGAATACTGGAATGGATTGCCATTTCCTCCCTCAGGGGATCTTCCCAATCCAAGGATCAAATCCGTGTCTCCTGCAACGGCAGACAGATTCTTTACCACTGAGCCTCCAGGGAAGCCCTGACTGAGGAAAGTAAGTGCACGATACATGTGACTCCCGGGGTGGTCCCAGCTTCTCCACATCCTGATTGCCTGGCGTCTCCTTCTGGGACATCGTTTTCCCCGCCTGGATTCATGTTTGTGTTTGAGTAATGTTTCCCAAACGGCAGTCTTTGGCATATTACATTTGTGATTTTTACCATCACCCAAGCACATTTGGTGAAATTTATTACTTCACATTAAAAAAAAAAAATTAATGGATCCTTTATATAAACTGAAACATAAAAACTTAAAGGAAAACATTGCATCAGTATTCTAAGTGGAGAAGCTGTTTCACTGGTCGTAAATCGAAATCATTGGTAAAAATAAACACCATCAAAAGCAAACGAGGTATTAAATTCGAGCTAGACCCAGCTCCCGGGGAAGGTTCTGGGCACACTGCGTTTCCCCTTATTACGAGCAGAGAAGGGTGTTAGAGAAAAGTCAGGGCCAGTGCAAACTGAGCCTTGCTTCCTCGTGTAACCAGGAGGGTTTAAGGAATTCACCTGGGAACCATTTTTGTGCTCTGTGGTTTGATTTACAGCCTTGAAACTGTGCCTCAGGAAATGTTGTAGGGGAGCCTCCAGCTCTGTCTCCATGAACAGAGGCTCACAGGCTGAGCAGAGGCTGTTCCCTGGCAAGTCTGTCCTGGGGACAGAAAGTGATCTTATCTGGAGGAAGCCATGCTGAGTGGGAGGGACCATAGAGTTCTCATAACTTGGAGAGGGGTCCTGGGAGGGGGCCTTTGATGACAGCTTATGGCATGACACACAGGGACACTGGTCACGTGAAGAGTATATTCCTTGTATTCAGTGTAAGAGTGTATTTACTGGAAAAGAAACCAGTGACCTTAATAATGATAGTAATCATAGCCCATGAGACAGCCGTCCAAGGCTTCCACTGGAGGCGAAGATGAAATAAAGCTGCAAGATCCACTGAGTCCACTTCCCCCATCTTCAGGCTTGTGAGAAGCCTCCCAGGTAAGAGTTTGAGTAACTTTTATTTTTGCTCACCAGTAGAACTGAGATCATAAAATCTTTAACCTTGATCAGGTGCTTACCATGTACCAGGCACTGTGCTAACAATCCAGCAGGTGTTATCTCATGGATCCTTCACAACAGGTGATTATTGGTGTCATTATTTTATGTCTGAGCAAAGCAAGATGCAGACACAAGGGTGATGTGGCAGCCAGGGTCATCATCTCTAGGAGGCAGGGCTTGGTTCAAACTCCAACTCCTGGGGGTCCCACCACAGGTTGGAACAGGTGTGGGCTGGCTCTTGTGACCCAAAGACATAAGACGGAGGCGTAAGGCTGGACATTTTCCAAGGGGCAGCCCAGGGTTCAAAATCTCACAGAGCTTCCGGGTGTCAGAATGAACCCACTCTGTGAAGCACAGAGGCTGGCCGCCCACAGGGGCTGGACCCTGCCCATCACGGGTGCGGGGACGGAAACTCAGCCCGGGGATAGTGTACTGATTACCCCACCTTCAAACGCATATCCACAGGACATTCGCCACACATCATCTCCTGGGGTGCTGGCAAGGCAGTGAGCGGCCCTCTGGATTCTGATTTTACAGAATTTGCAACCGATCCCAAGAGACATGGAGTCACTGGCCAGAGTCACCCAGCCATTGAGAAGCTGAGCGAGAGTTGAATCCAAAGTTCCCAGGGAATAGACCTTGATTCTACACATTTTGTGACCCTAGACTAGTCCTGGCACCCACCGTCATCTTGCAACCAGTCTCCTCCAATGGCCCCATCTTTGCTTCAACCTTTAATCCTCTAAACTCTAACCATCATGCAGCAGCCAAGGAAACTTTTTAAAAAGTAAATCTACTACTTAATTCCCAATCCTCTGCTGGCCTTACGTCAACTTAGAATACAGTCCAAACTCCCTTTCTGGACCTACAAGTCCTTCCAAAGCCCTGCCTGTCATGAGCTGAATTGTGTCCCCTCCCCTCAAATCCATATATTGAAATTCTAACTCCCAAGATCTCAGAATGTGACTGTATTTGGAGACAGGATCTTTAAAAAGGTAATCACGTGGACTATAGCCCTCCAGGCTCCTCTGTCCATGGGATTTCCCAGGCAAGAATACTGGAGTGCATTGCCATTTCCTTCTCCAGGGGATCTTCCTGATCCAGGGATTCAACTTGCATCTCCTACATCCTCTGCATTGGCAGGTGGATTCTTTACCACTGAACCACCTGGGAAGCCCTTTAAGAAGGCAGAGTAAAAATCAGGTGACTGGGGGGAGGCCCTAATCCAATATGGCATGTGTCCTTATAAGGATAGGAGACGAAGACACAAACACGTACACACATACAGAGGAAAGAGCTTGTGAAGACACAAGGGAGGAGGAAAATGACCATCTGCAAGCCCGGAAGAGAGGCCTCAGAAGGAATCAACCAGGTCGGCACAGTGATCTCAGACGTTTAGTGTCCAAAGGCAGTACATTTCTGTTGTTTAAGCCACCCAGTCTGGGGCATTTCATTATGACAGCCCCGGAATAACACACCTTCCTGTGACTCTCCCCTTTGCTCTCTGCATCCAACACTGGCCTCCAAATTCTTCCAGGCTTTTTCGTAGTGAACACTCATGCCTCAGGGTCTTTGCACATGCTCAACCACAGTCTACATTTCTCCCAACATATCTACAGAAACATTAATCTGGAAGCAGAATGTGGGATACATGGAAAGAGAAAGGTAAATGGATTTAACAAATCTAGCACCTAGTCTATGGAGGAGGACATCACAACCCACTCCAGGATTCTTGCCTGGGAAATCCCATGGACAGAGGAGTCTGGTGGGCTACAGCCCATGGGGTCACAAGAGTTGGATACAGCTTTGTGACTTCACCACCACCATCAGGTTCCCAGTCTGTACCTGGCACAGGCCAGCTCGGAGTTGCAGAGATGAAAAACGAAGACTCCTCATCCACTGAGGAGGGAACTGGAGTCCAGGGAGAAAACAGAATGTTTTGGATAATAAGAGTGGTGGGGTAGAGAATTTGCAGAAGAATGAAGAAGTGATGAGGCCCAAGGTATCCTCCTAATCTTGGGGAGTGCTATAGACTGAATGTTTGTGTCCCCTCTGAATTCATGTGGAAGTTCTACTCCCAAAGTGGTGATATTGAAAAGGGGGCTTTTAGAAGTTGATCAAGGTTAATGACAGCTTCCCTGGTGGCTCAGAGACTAAAGAATCTGCTTGCAATGCAGGAAACCTGGGTTCAATCCCTCGGTTGGGAAGATCCCCTGGAGAAGGGAATGGCTACACACTCCAGTATTCTTGCCTGGAAAATGCTATGGACAGAGGAGCCTGGTGGGCCATAATCCATGGTGTCACAGAGTCAGACGTGACTGAGCATGCACATCCCTCCAGCTTCAGCTTCTTGTCTTAGCTGGTCCTCCAAGCTTTCCGGTTTCTTTGGCAACCCTCAGGTCCATCCAATGCCCCATCCTTTCTCTGTTGCCTGCATAGCCACTGACATGTGGTCTGCCCCTTCACATGCATGGCTCCCGTGTATGTTCTGAAGTTCATGGGGATTTCTCACTCCTCACTTGTGAGGTTTTGAGGATGGATTAACATCCTTATGAGAAGTAGAAGAGAAAGGGCTCTCACCACGTTGTACAGACACAGCAGGAAAGTGGCAATCTGCACACCAGGAAGAGAGCCCTCAGCAGGAACAGCATCTGCCTGACTTCCCAGCCTGCAGAAGTGTGAGAAATCAATTCTTCGTTGCTTAAGGCTGGTCTACAGCCTTTTGTTACAGCAGCTTGAGCACACGAAGACGGGAAGGATGAGGCCAAGACGAGGTGTCAGGAGACTGAGTTTTTCTCTCTCTTCTGCTAGTGTAACCCTAGGTAAGGGATTCTCTTCTGTGGGCATCAGTTTCCCCATCTGTAAAAGAGAAGTCCCAGCCCTGAAAACCTCTACAGTGAAGACTTTCTGCCCTGATCATAGGGCATGTCTGCCCCTGAGCTGGCCAGCACTGAGGGCCCAGAAATGGAGACTTGGAGCTGCTCAGAAGCAGGGAGGTGAGGAGGGAGAGGGGAAGGCATCCTCAGGCAGGGACCACACTCAGCAGTCTTCAGGGGTGCCTGGGATCAGAGCTCGGGCTGGGTCCTGTGGGCTCTGGGAAGCCCAGCACATACCTGTCCCCTCCCTGGTTAAATATTTGCCGGCTTTAGTCTCATCTCAGAGGAGTTCAACCAGTCAGCCCAGCCAATGCATTTGTACGTGTCCTTGTGCCCATGTGGCCTTAGCGCTGAGGCAGCACTTTTGCTATCCAGTTTTTTATTTAACTAGAAAAAAAAAAAAATGACTTCCCAGCCTGCAGAAGTGTGAGAAATCAATTCTTCGTTGCTTAAGGCTGGTCTACAGCCTTTTGTTACAGCAGCTTGAGCACACGAAGACGGGAAGGATGAGGCCAAGACGGGGTGTCAGGAGACTGAGTTTTTCTCTCTCTTCTGCTAGTGTAACCCTAGGTAAGGGATTCTCTTCTGTGGGCATCAGTTTCCCCATCTGTAAAAGAGAAGTCCCAGCCCTGAAAACCTCTACAGTGAAGACTTTCTGCCCTGATCATAGGGCATGTCTGCCCCTGAGCTGGCCAGCACTGAGGGCCCAGAAATGGAGACTTGGAGCTGCTCAGAAGCAGGGAGGTGAGGAGGGAGAGGGGAAGGCATCCTCAGGCAGGGACCACACTCAGCAGTCTTCAGGGGTGCCTGGGATCAGAGCTCGGGCTGGGTCCTGTGGGCTCTGGGAAGCCCAGCACATACCTGTCCCCTCCCTGGTTAAATATTTGCCGGCTTTAGTCTCATCTCAGAGGAGTTCAACCAGTCAGCCCAGCCAATGCATTTGTACGTGTCCTTGTGCCCATGTGGCCTTAGCGCTGAGGCAGCACTTTTGCTATCCAGTTTTTTATTTAACTAGAAAAAAAAAAAAAACAGATACTTGCTCCCCACTCCCAACTCATACCTCCCACTCTACTGCCCAGCTGACCTTGGCTCCACTCAAGACCAACCAGTACCTGACAAGCCACCCCAATAGGGTTCAGAGCCATAGGTCTTCATGCTCAGAGTGTGGGCCTGAATTCTTGCTCTGCTGCTGGGGCTGTGTGTCTTTGACAATTCCTATAACCTCAGGAATAGTCTCCACCCCTGCAAAGTGAGCTCATAAAGCCCCCTTAGGTCTTAACCCTTGCCTTGACACCCTTTGTTTTGCTCTCCAAACTTGGTGCCCTTCTATTGGCCATCTCCCCATCTCAGCTCTTGTGTTTCTGCCTCCCCACCTCTTCCCTTCCTTGCAGAGGCAGTGGCATTTGATGGCAGGAGCCTCGCTCATGAGTGGGCAGCCTTGCAGGCGGGTTCAGATCTCATCTGCATCTCTTGCCTTAAGGGAAAGTTACCTGACCTCTCTCAACCTTGATGTCCCCTCTGTGTGATGGGGGAAGAGAATCAGGTCTTTAACCCTTGTTGAGAGGATTAAAGAAGGTGATGCTGCCACATCGATGTAAGAACCTCAATAAAGATCACTATGATTATTCCAGAGATTATCCCAAGCCTGTCTGCCCTGCTCATTAATTTCCCTGCCTTCACCCTTTCCTTTCCACGCCCTGCGGGGGTGGCTAAGATGCCTCCTCTTTGTTCTGTGCCATGCTGACCTCTAAAGGCATAGCCTGTAATGGACTTAATCACCATTTGTGCTTGTGACGATGGCGAGTACTTCCAGGGCAGTACCAGTTCTCATTTATCTTCTAACCCTCAGGTCCACAGCACTTGAGCAGCACCAGGTTTTTGAGTGGAGGAATAAATGGGCGAATGAGTAAATGAATGGCCAATGACCTTTCCAGACCCATGGGAAAATGCTCTTGGTCTCCAGTAATCAATAGTGATCTGTGTCCCACTTTTTCAGTTAAGCCCTACAAAACGATCGCCAGGCTCAGAGGCATGACACGGTGATCGATGGAATGGACAGGTCAGAGGAGAAGGCAGAGAGGTCATGTGGAACAGCCCTTGTTCCCAGCAGGGCTCCTATGGTGGGAGAAGGAGTAGCACACGAATCTACACCCTTTCATTCAAATCATCCCGCTGGTGGGCTTGCCGGGCTCCCAGCCCAGGCTGCTACAGTCCTCAGAGAGATTCCTTACATTTCATCTGAGGGCCACCCTAGATGAGTCAGTTCAGTCGTTCAGTCGTGTCTGACTCTTTGAGACCCCACGGACTGCAGCATTCCAGGCTTCCCTGTCCATCACCAACTCCCGGAGCTTACTCAAACTCATGTCCATCGAGTCGGTGATGCCATCCAACCATCTCTTCCTCTGTCATCCCCTTCTCCTCCTGCCTTCAACTCAGCTTCAGGGTCTTTTCCAGTGAGTCTGTAGGATCCATAAGATCTGAAGTTCAGCTGCATGAGGGAGGACCCTCCCTCTGCCATGCCCAGACCCTGATGATGCTGCCACCAGCCCACTTTGAAACTCGGCCCCACACCCTGTATTACCACTGAGACAGACCAGCATTTTCTTGAGAATCTTAATAAAAGACCAAGGGTGGACCCAGAGAGACTGTATCTCATTTTCCTTGGCTCCTTGCTTGCATTTCATTTTTTATTATTCTTGTAACTACTTCTGAAGATTCAATACTGTTTGCATTTTACTTTTAGTTTTGCTTTTTTATTTGCTGGCCCACTGGAAAGTAAGATGCAGATGTCATGACCACTTACCCCTGAATATTTCAACAAATATGTTCTAAAACGAAAGGCCTTTTTCTCACCTGAGATCACTGATGAGAAATTTCTAATATCATCTAATACCCAACCCATAGTTAAAAATACAGAATTGTCTCCCAGGCCACTTTTGCAATTTTTTTTTTTCCAAATAGGAGTCCAATCAAGATCCATGCAGTGCACTGTGTATGATGTATTTTGAGTCTCTTTTCACCTAGAGTTGTGCCTTCTGCTTATACCTTTTTTGTTATTTATTCCCTGACTTTGGCTGCTAGGCCGGAATAGGCCAGACATCATGGAAGGTGCCCCACACCCTGGGGTTGTTCACTGTCCCCTCGTCCACCCACAGTTGGTTCCCAGCTGGGCCTGGACGTGACTGCCTTCAGAACTGGTGGTGTTGGTAAAGGGACTCTTGGTGATCTTCTCAGCGACACAGAGATGATACACGCAGTAGGGATGCAGGGGAGCCTGAGCAGAAGATGGACTCTGGGGATGAGGACTTTTGTCACATCAGAGGGAGCCCAGAGGACCTGGGCCCGTGAGGACATGGGATTATTCCTGACCCTCCCCCTCAGCGTCACCTGCCCCCGCCCCCCTTCAGCCTACTGTGCTGTTTCATCCTGCCCGCCTCTACTAGTGTCTCATATCAGACCCAGGGAAAGCTCTGGGCACTGGCTCACTTTTCCTCTACCTCTGCCCTGTTTCAGTTTAACTTCTAGATTGATGAAAATGTTAAAATTCACATATAAAAGTAAAGACATAAGACAGTAGCATAAATATCAGTAAGTATTATTGTACTTTACTGAGTTGAGCAGGAGCTTTAAGCATGACCTCAAAAAGCTAGCCCCATACAGAGAGAAAGGAATAGATTTGACCAAATCAATCAGCTGTAATAAAAATGCCAAACAAATTCTGGAGAAAATAAGATGAACCATGATGGTTGACTTCGGACACTTAATATCTTCCATATGCAAGCTGTAATCTACAGGGTTTGTGTAAATAGTAGGCTTTTTGGTTTGCTATCTGGGTGTAACAAATTACTGCAAACTAGCGGCTTGAAATAACTGTTTGATTTGTCTGCTATTGATTCTTCGATGGGTTTGGCAGGGCTGACTGCTCTCCCCGCTGTGTGTCTGCTCACCACTGAGGAGAGGCTGGCATGGGCCGCAGGACCCACTTCCAAGGTGACCACTCACCTGGCTGGCTGTCAGAAGCCAAGCCAGAGCTAGGCTGGAGCCTCGGCTTTCTTCCTCGGGCTTGTCCATGTGGCTAGACTGAGCCTCTGACAAAACGGTGGTGTCCTGGTGGCTGGACTTGTTGCCTGGCAGCTGACTTCAAAGAGAGCCAAAGCTGGAGAGCCTCGGGTCTCTGAAGGCTGAGCCTTGAAACTGGTTCAGTGTTACTTCTGCCTCACTCTATCAGTTGAAGCAGGTCACCTGAGCACCCCAAGTTTAAGCGGGGAAGGGAACAAAGACACAAAGACCAGAAGACATGGTTCATTGGAAACACCAAAGTAACCTTCTGCCGCAATGAGAAATTAAACAAAATCCCAACAGAAAAACGGACAATGAATGAGAACAAATAACTCATTTAAAAGGCACAGATTGCCAACAGATATATAAACATATATTCAACTCAGCATAATGGAAGAAATACACATTTAAATTTCACCTAATTTTTCCTTACCCAAGAATGGAAGAGCATATTGCCAAGACTCATAGACCATTGTTGGAGTAAAAAATTTCTGTGAATTTCCCAGAGAAGAATTTTGATAATAAGATGGAATCAAAATCTCCAAAAATAATAAATCTTTTGATTCAGCACTTCCA
>SJYT01016890.1:24085-53701 GCA_006410635.1 Cephalophus harveyi
CCTAGTGTGATGGTATTAGAAGGTGGGGCCTTTAGGAGGTAGTTGGGTCATGAGGTTGGGGACCTGGTGAATGAGATTAGTACCCTTACGGGACAGACCACAGAGGGCTTCTTCACCCTCTTCCACCACATGAAAACACAGTGAGAAGTCAGCCAGCGACAAGCCAGGAAATGAGCTTTCCCCTATCAGGGCCTTGATCTTGGAGTTCACAGCATCCAGAACTGTAAGAAATTGGCGATTGTTGTTTAAGCCTCCCAGTCTATGGTATGTTTGTTACAGTAGCCTGAACTAACTAAAACAGGCACTATAGGGTCTTTTTTTTTTTTTTTTTTGGGACCAGTGTGTGTATTTTATAAAAATATTGTAATAAAATATTTAAAATGTACCAAAGACAGTTCTCATTATAGTATTTTCCTAGCATTCTTTAAATTCATGCATGGATTGATTCACGTGTTCACTGATTCATTCAATAATTTGGTGGCAGTCACATCCCAGGTAGAAAGATACAAAGGATGGACCACTCAGAGACTAGGGGAGACCCCATGGGAACAGGTGCCAGGCAGGGTCACATCAGTGCTGCAGGAGGGATCCAGAGACAGTGACCTTGTCAGTCAGCCAAGGACGTGTTGTCGGGGTCACAGAGCAGGCAAGCGCGGGGTGGAGGCTTTAAAGAGGAGGGGACATCTGAGTTGGGCTCTGACGTGTGCACGCACTGGGCCAGGTGAGGAAGGCTGGGCAGGAACCTCGGCATCTGACAGCACAGGCAATTGATGTTTCCAACTCAACTGACCTATTTAGCAGGAGTGAGAAATTCACAAGCCAAAAGGAAGAAAGGAGAGGCATCCAGACTGGGGTGAACATGAGGCGTTTTATAGCTTATCACAGAAGGAACCACACCTCTTTTTTTTTTTTTTTTAAACAGCGAGAATAAGAAGCTTCTCTCACCATCCCCAGTCACTATGGTAACCAAAGACCCTTCTGCTCAGAGTGATGTCTCTGTGTCTTCTCTCCCACGATAGCACGCGAGGCTCATGATGCTGTGACGTCCAAGTAGGGCTCTGGTCAGGACAATCCACGCCCTTCCTTAGATGCTGAAATGCATGTCAGTGACCAGCACCAGGCAGCCGAGAGGTCTAGGATGGCTCCTCACACTTCTGCCCATCAGGGTCCCCTCTAGTAAACAGACGGAACCACAGTTTGTTTTCCTGAGGTGTGACCTTGAGCAAGCCACTTTCTCTCTCTGAAGAACAAATATCCTGGACCAGCCAGCTCTCAGCATTGGTCCAAAGATTCCTGTGACAATCTTCCCCATCAAGTGCCACCCATATAAAACTCAACATAGTTTTGTGTCTCAGAGCCTCAGCTGTATCAGCTACACCTCTGGGCGAATGTTCTCTGCTAGGGGACCAGCTGGCGAGAGCCATTTCAGGCTACGCTCCAATTGCGCTGTTCTCTTTGGCGCTTTTCTACCTTGCCTCCTCTTCGTGGTCCCCGTGGCCACAGTCTCAGTTCACTTTCCATGGTCTCTTTACAAGGATCACCAGCTGTCTCCCTGCTCTGTGCTTCCACTGCACAAGATACCAAACTCGTTTTTAAAAGATTTTTTTTCTTTTGATGTGAACTATTTTTTTTAAAAAAATCTTTATTGAATTTGTTACAATATTGCTTTTTTTTATGTTTTGGGTTTTGGGCCACAAGGTAGGTGGGATCTTAGCTTCCCAACCAGGGATCAAACCCATACTCCCTGAACTGGAAGGCGAAGTATTAACCTCTGGATCACCAGGGAAGCGCCATGCTCTTTTGAAAGCACAAATCTATGTCTTCTCCTGATTACAGTTCCTTAGTGGTTCCCAACTGCCCAAAGGGCAATCAAAACTCCTTACGAGGGACTTCTCTGGCTGCCTAGTGGCTAAGACTCTGCTCCCAATGCCAGGGCACAGATTTGATCCCTGCTTCGGAACTAAGATCTTGCATGCTGCATGGTGCAGCCAGGCCAAAAAACAAACAAACAAACAAAAACCCTTTTGAGAGTCTACAAGGCACTTCCTGACAAGCCCCCATCTTCCCAATCAAACTCAGTTCTAGATTTTCCAACCCACATACTGTATGCCCAATAAATCTGTTCCTAGTCAATCTTAAAGCACACTGTACTTTCTCGTGCGTCTATGCCTTTGTGGTTCCCACTGTCTAGAACGACCATGCCTTCTAATCCTTCTTTTAGTCTAAAATGGTTCTCTCAAGTAAAAGGTCTCTTCCCTGATCCTCCTAACAACGGCCTGCCCTGTGCTCTGATAACTCTGGGGGCTATTTCAGTCATCCTCTGCTTGGTTTTCTCTGTGCCCAGCCCCTCACTGACCTGGAGTAACCTGAGGGGCTTGGCTCAGGGGACATGCTCAAGCAGTGAGAGACGGATGGTTCTGGGCTGGCCTTTTGCTCACAGCTGACATGGGGACCCTGCCTGGGAGCTTGCACAGCCCGTGGAAGTGGCCACCATCACCTTCCTCCCTGGGAGTCATATTTCCTCCCAAGGCTGTTTCTGGACACGCAGAACACTTGGGGTTTACCTTCTTTTGGTTATTAGAATAGAGGTTATTTTTTCTGAATCAAAGTGTTTCCCCCTTCTGTGAACAAGCTTACCCTTCAATTAATCTCATGGGACTTTTGTGGGCAAATGGGCCTTAGGACACATCTGGTGAGTGGAGTCCTGTGTTTTGTCTGTGGATGAGAAAGCAGGTAAGAGGCGAATCACACAGTGGGTAGGGAAGCCGTCCCAGCACACCTTGCTCTCCAGAGTGGCCTGATTCACTTTCTCCAGTACCTGGGGCCTCAGACTCTGCAGAAAGCAGCCTTGTGTTCACAGGGTCCTTCCCAGATCCTTAAACGCGGCCCTCTCGGAGATGGAGCTGTTAATATAATTATTGCTGTTACAGGTGGAGAAACAGAAGCTCAGAGAATGGCAGGCTCCCAAAGTGAGCTGCACAAGGAGACTCAAACTGAGGTCTTCTGTCTCCCTGTCAGACCCCTTCGGAGAAGGCAATGGCACCCCACTCCAGTACTCTTGCCTGGAAAACCCCACGGATGGAAGAGCCTGTTAGGCTATAGTCCATGGGGTCGCGAAGAGTCAGACACGACTGAGCGACTTCACTTTCAATTTTCACTTGCTTGCATTGGAGAAGGAAATGGCCACCCACTCCAGTGTTCTTGCCTGGAGAATCCCAGGGACAGAGAAGACTGGTGGGCTGCCGTCTATGGGGTCGCACAGAGATGGACATGACTGAAACAACTTAACAGCAGCAGCAGCAACCAGACCCCTTTCCCTTTAAAGGACAAAGATAGGCAACCCGCATCCTGAAGTGCAAAAACCCTTAATTATTTGTGAAGCCTTTTAAGGGCAAAGAAACATTGATATTGCTGGAATCTTAAAGGCCAGGAGAAAGTGCAGCGTGGAGGCCAGGGAGAAATTACTGGAAGAGCATCAAGTAACTTCCCTTGTAAGGCATGGAAGCGGTGTTTACATGCCTCAGATTCCACCACGACCTTCTGCCATGGGGCGTCTTCCTCCTGATCTGTTTATTTCTATCAAAAACTAACGACTCCGTGGGCTTCCCTGATGGCTCAGTGGTAAAGAATCCACCTGCCAATGCAGGAGGCCTGGGTTTGATCCCCGTGTCAGGGAGATCACTTGGAGAAAGAAATGGCAACCTTCTCCAATATTCTTGCCTGGGAAATCCCATGGACAGAGGAGCCTGACAGGTTACAGTCCATGAAGTGCAGAAGAGTTGGACATGACTTAGCGACTACATAACAACAACGCCTCCATGCCCCCCTTTAAACGTAAATATCCTGTCTACCTTGAAATTAGAATCATAGCATAATCTCCTTGTATGTATGATTTTTTTAACTTTTTATTTTAGACTGGAATAGAGTTGATTATTCGGAGAAGGCGATGGCACCCTACTCCAGTACTCTTGACTGGAAAATCCCATGGACGGAGGAGCCTGGTGGGCTGCAGTCCATGGGGTCGCGAAGAGTCGGACACGACTGAGCGACTTCACTTTCACTTTTCACTTTCATACATTGGAGAAGGAAATGGAAACCCCCTCCAGTGCTCTTGCCTGGAGAATCCCAGGGACAGGGGAGCCTGGTGGGCTGCCGTCTATGGGGTCACACAGAGTCAGACACGACTGAAGTGACTTAGCAGCAGCAGAGTTGTTTAACAATGCTGTGATAGTCTCAGGTGTTCTGTTTTTAAGAAAATATACATGACGCTCTAACTTTAATACAAAGGAAGAATAAGAGCAAAATGTTCTGCGATACAGTGATATGCATTTTAATATGTAAAGGCTCAGGCAGGACCATACCGGAAAATATAATGAAGCAATCAGCTCGCCTGCATCTATACATAAAAAAATGATTTCCCAGGAGGAGCTAGTGGTAAAGAAGTTGTCCGCCAATGCAGGAGACACAAGACACGGGTTCGGTCCCTGGGTTGGGAAGATCCCCTGGAACAGGAAACGGCAACCCGCTCTGGTATTCTTGCCTGGAGAATTACATGGACAGAGGAGCCTGGCAGGCTATAGATACTGGGATCGCAGATAGTCAGACACAACTAAGTGACTACGCACAGGAGCACATAAATAAAAATCACCATGAATAATTACAGACACAGATCAATCTGGGTGTGTTCTGTAGGTGATATGTAGCACTTATAGGAATGATGTGATTTTTTATAATAGTGAACAACTCTTGAAAAGAAGCCAGAATCAACAAAGCACAAGTTTCCCTCAATTTACATGGTAGCTGCAGTCCAGAAAATTCAGGGAATATTAATTCCATGCATAAACCCCTTCAAGTGTCTATGCAAAAGGGAATTAGGTTCTGGATGCCCAAATAATACATTAACAAATAAAATCTAGCAGTACATTAAAAGCACACTATGACTTGGAAAAATGTGTCTAAATATTTTAGCATGTGTTGAATATTAAAAAATCTCTTAATATAATGTATTACATTAACTGATCTAGGAGAAAACATTGTAAGATTATTTCTAGGGAAACAGAAAATCCATTTGACAGATTCAATAATAATCTGGAATTTTTTTAAAGTAATAATATAGTAATGGATGGATATTTCTTTAACATGCACCATATGTCTCTTTACTCAAAAGGAAACATAGAATCAGTCCTATTAAAGGCAAGAGCAACAAGGACCTTCATGATCATCAATTTTGTTTAATGTCTTCATGGTTTTCCCAGTGGTCATGTACAGATGTGAGAGTTGGACCATAAAGAAGGTTGAACACCGAAGAACTGATGCTTTTGAACTGTGGTGTTGGAGAAGACTCTTGAGAGTCCCTTGGACAGCAAGGAGATGAAACCAGTTATCCCTAAAGGAAATCAACCCTGAATATTCATTGGAAGGACTGTTACTGAAAATGAAGCTTCAATACTTGGGCCACCTGATGCAAAGAGCCAATTCACTGGAAAAGACCCTGATGCTGAGAAAGATTGAGGGCAAGAGGAGAAGTGGATGACAGAGGATGGGATGGCTGGATGTCATCACTGACACAACGGACTTGAGTCTGAGCAAACTCCAGGAGATAATGAAAGACAGGGAAGCTTGGTGTGCTGCAGCTCACGGGTTTGCAGAGTTGGACACAGCTTGGCAACTGAACAGTGGCAATGGAGGTACAAGGCAATTAATTACTCAATGAACATTTCTAAAGAAAATGTAGAAAGAGAGACTTGGGGAAGGAAAACCGAAAACAACAACTCTGAAGAAACTATGATTGTATATCTGGAAAACAAAGACATTCAAATGAACCAGTACTGCAAACATTATGAGGGTCCAGTAAAGCAATCTCATGAGAAACCTGTGTGGAGGTCAGGAAGCAACAGTGAGAACTGGACATGGAGCAACAGACTGGCTCCAAATCGGGAAAGGAGTGCGTCAAGGCTGTATATTGTCGCCCTGCTTATTTAACTTATATGCAGAGTACATGATGCCTGGCTGGATGAAGCACAAGCTGGAATCAAGATTGCCAGGAGAAATATTAATAATCTCAAATATGCAGATGACACCACCCTTATGGCAGAAATCGAAGAAGNCTCCAAATCAGGAAAGGAGTGCGTCAAGGCTGTATATTGTCGCCCTGCTTATTTAACTTATATGCAGAGTACATGATGCCTGGCTGGATGAAGCACAAGCTGGAATCAAGATTGCCAGGAGAAATATTAATAATCTCAAATATGCAGATGACACCACCCTTATGGCAGAAATCGAAGAAGAACTAAAAAGCTTCTTGATGAAGGTGAAAGAGGAAAGTGAAAAAGCTGGCTTAAAACTTAACATTCATGTCATCTGGTCCCATCATTTCATGATAAATAGATGGGGAAACAATGGAAACAGTGATAGACTTTATTTTCTTGGGCTCCAAAATGACTGCAGATGGTGGCTGCAGCCATGAAATTAAGACATTTGCTCCTTGGAAGAAAAGCTATGACCAACCTAGACAGCATATTAAAAAGCAGAGACATTGCTTTGCCAACAAAGATCCACCTAGTCAAAGCTATGGTTTTTCCAGTAGTTATGTATGGATGTGAGAGTGGATCATAAAGAAAGCTGAGCACCAAAGAATTGATGCTTTTGAACTGTGGTGTTGCAGAAGATTCTTGAGAGTCCCTTGGACTGCAAGGCGATCCAGCCAGTCAATCCTAAAGGAAATCAGTCCTGAATATTCACTGGAAGGACTGATGCTGAAGCTAAAACTCCAATACTTTGGCCACCTGATGTGAAGAACTGACTCATTAGAAAAGACACTGATGCTGGGAAAGATTGAAGGCATGAGGAGAAGGGGATGACAGAGGATGAGATGGTTGGACGGCATCACCTACTCAATGGACATGAGTTTGAGCAAGCTCTGGAAGTTGGTGATGGATAGGGAGGCCTGGCGTGCTGCAGTCCATGGGGTCACAAAGAGTCGGACACGACTGAGCAACTGAACTGAACTGAGTAAAGCACTCAGATAAAAAATAATATAAAAATAAACAATTTTTATACAGACCTATAAACAGTGAGTAGGTATACTTTTTAGAAAACCTTAATCTCTTAGCTCCACACCTCCCTTCTCTACTCTGTTGTGAACTTTGGGAGCTAGAAGACATTTTCCAGCCTCTCTTAGCAGCCTCGTTCCTGTTAGTTTCTGTCAGTGGGAGGCATTCGCAAGAGGCTGGAGTTGCAGGGAGAGGGAGAGGCAGCTGAGAATTCCAGAAACCTGTGTGCGGCCCCTCACTGGGGGTCCCGCATGGGCAGTGGTAAGACTTCCGGTACAAGAGGCAGGGCAGGCTCTGAGCTCCAGGCTCCCGTGTTAGCAGCTTCCTGATCTCAAGGTAAAATCCCTTCTTCTCTTGCTCCTCGACACTTTCAGTAAGTCTGAAGCTAATTCCCATGTGATATCCTCTTGAACCAAAATACCTAACAGGATTTCTTGTTCCTGACTGACTAATCCTGACTCATAAAATAGATATAGTAGAGGAAAAAAAAAAGTAAATGAGCAATCATGATAAAAAGATAAAATGTCTGGTAATAAACTGGAAAAGAAATATGCAAGACCTATTAGGTAAAAAGCATAAAACTCTATGGAAAGACATAAAGGTAGATGTGAAAAACAAAAAGACATGCTCTGTCTGGTCAGGTAGATTCCCTTTCGTAAGGTGGTGATTCTGTCTAGGTTGACTTCTAACGTTAATGCAGTGTCAATAAGAATTCCAAATTTTTGTTTTAGTTTGAGAAGTAGACTAGATGATTCTAAAGTTGATATTGTAAACAAATAAGGAAAATGCATAAAAAATAAGAGCAATGAAAGAGGTATCAGATATTAAAATATGTTAGGAAGCTCAATAATAAATTAATTTAACTATTGTTAATTAAATTAGTGCAGTGCTGATACCCAGTCAAATTGAACAGGTGAGAAAGTTTATAAATAAAACCAAATATGTTCTGTAACTTAGTATAAGATACAATAAATGTGGCATCTTAAATCAACAGAGAAAAATAGTGTAAAGGATAGTGAGACAACTGGGCATCTTTTAAACACATCTTACTTCATGTACCACCATAAATAAACTCCAAATGGATAAAATACTTACATGTAAAAATTTAAACCATAATAGCACCACAAGAAAATATGGAGTAAGCAGGCTTATTTAACTATGGGTCAAAATCCAATGTTCATAAAATAATTGATTGATAAATGTTACTATATAAAATTTTTTAAAATTTCTACACAACAAAACAAAAACCCTTAGCAAAATCAAAAGACCAAAATAGAAAAAAAAGTAAAAACCAAACAGGGCAAAATATTTGCAACTCATGTCATAGACTAAGCTTTTAATTTATCAAAAAAGTAAAGAGTTCTCAGAAATAAACAAGAAAATATTTTTAAAAACACCCAAATGGGCAAGGGGTTTTTAAAAATATAAAAAAGATGTAGAGCTTGACATAAAATAAGAGATAATTATATTAAAATAATACTGACACATCATTTTTCACCTATCAGATTTATTTAAAAATTTAAATATTAATAATACGTTCTGTTGCTGATGGACAGGGAGGCCTGGCATGCTGCAGTTCATGGGGTCACAAAGAGTCGGACATGACTGAGCGACAGAACTGAACTGAACTGAATACATTCTGTTGGCGAGATTGGGTGGCAACAGGTACTTTGCTGGTGAGTATATAAATTGTCTCAAGCTTTATGAAGGGCAATTTGACAATACCAGCAAAATTATAAAAGTTTATACCCATTGGACCAGCAATCCCACTTCTGGGAATTCATCCAACTGACAAATTTGCTCAGTTTCTATGTGACATGTATTACTACCGCATTATTTGTAGGAAAAAAAAAGGTGGAAATGTACTTGATGTCTATCAAAAGAAGACAAATAATCTAGTTATCCATTCAACAGAATTTATGCAATGTCATGTCAAAGCTATGGTTTTTCCAGTAGTCATGTATGCATGTGAGTTGGACCATAAAAACACCGAAGAATTGATGCTTTTGAACTGTGGTTGGAGAAGACTCTTGAGAGTCCCTTGGATAGCAAAGAGATCCAAACAGTCCATCCTAAAGGAAATCAGTCCTGAATATTCATTGGAAGCACTGATGCTAAAGATCCAATACTTTGGCCACCTGATGTGAAGAGCCAACTCATTAGAAAAGACCCCAATGCTAGTAATCTGTGAAGGCAGGAGGAGAAGGGGATGACAGAGGACAAGATGATTGAATGGCATCAGTGACTCAATGAACATGAGTTTGAGCAAGCTCTGGGATATGGTGAAGGACAGGGAAACCTGGTGTGCTATATAGTCCATGGGGTTGCAAAGAGTTGGACACGACTGAACAGCAAATGCAATGTCAGAAAAAAAAAAAAGGAACTTTTTTATGTTTTATGAGGAAAGAGCTTCAGGATATATTGTTACTTGAAATAAAGCTTCCCAGGTGGAACTAGTTATAGTGGTAAAGAACTTGCCTGCCAATGCAGGTGACTCAAGAGACAAGGGTTTGATTCCTGGGTTGGGAAGATCCCCTGGAGTAGGGAATGACACCCGCCTCCAGTATTCTTGCCTGGAAAATTCCATGGACGGAGGACCCCAGAGGGCTACAGTCCATGGGGCCACAAAGGGTTAGATACAAGTGAGTAGATGAGCATATACTTACACACTTTCTAGGATGATATACACAGTATGCTAACTTTTGCCTAGCATAAGTGTGCTGATAAACATATATGTTCAGACATGTGAGTGTTCTCTCTACAAAGCTAGACAAGACATGCACAAATGTGACAAAAGTGGTTATTACAGTCGGGGGAGGGAACGGTTGGGACAGGAGGAATAATTTTCATTTGTACCTTTTTATGTTGCTTATTTTGTTAAGCTATTAAAATGTATTCTCCATTCAAAGTTACTACACATGAAAACATTTGCAAAATTAGCACAAAGTCAATACAAAGAAGAAGGGGTGCAGGTGAGGAGGACCAGAGGCTCCCCCCATGAGATTGCTCTGACCCCCCAGGTTCTTAGCCCACTGGTCAGGAGCGGGTGGAGAGAACACAGGCTTTAACACTCCCAGTCCTGTTGAAATAAGCAACCCCCATCATCCAGGCAGCCCTGAGTCAGCATCCGGCCCTGCCTCTGCAAGCAGAGAAATGACTTTCTATAGGTGAGTCCGTGGAGAACGTGTGTCTGGCTCAGGCTGAACTGTCTGGGACCAAACACGGGCATTTCCCAACCCCCGGAAGAACCACCCAGCTGTCTGGTGAAAGCCAATATTACATCCCAGTGTCAAAGCCAAGAGGAGACTGAGGGGGTTGCCTGGGGAACTCTGGGAGGCACGAAGAAATGAGAGCTTCTGTAACGGTCTAATCGAAGAGGCCACTCCTTTGCCCCATGGGAACACAGTATGGCTGAACAGAAGATTCCAGCTCTGCCACTTAATTCAGTACACTTCTGGCAAGTTACTAAAACTCTCAGAAACTCAGTTTCCTAATCTGTAAAATGGGTATACTCTTGCCTCACTGCAGAGCTATTGGAGGGATCAGAAACAATGTGTGCAATGTACTTGGTCTTCTGTGCTCAATTCTGGACTCTGAACTACTATTAATACCTAGCTATTACCTAACTTCATGACGTTTAACTAGATGTTAGGAAGAGACTAACCCAGGGATGGCAAATATCTAGACCATGTGTCTATGGTCACACTTCTGCCCTATGCCCAGGCAGACATCACTAGTTGCTATGACAAGGAGAATTCTCGATGCAATGTGCTCCAGGCAGCCATTTCTCTTCCACTACCATGCAGGAGAGATGAAATACATTTATCCATTCTAGACAGGTCTCCAAAGTCCTGTTACAATCTTGCTAGCTCTGATTTCTCAGAATCTATAAGAAGTTAAAATATAAAATGTAAACATGTAATTAAAAAAATCAAAAGATATTGCCACTTCCAAATTATCAGTACCTGACATTTAATTCACCTTGAAAGGCTTCTCTGTGGTGTGATGTGGACCAGGACAGGGAGCAGGGCTTTCCTGATAGGTGCTTCTGCACCTGGGATGCCCATGTCACCTGGAGTGTGTTCTGCCCTCACCTGGCTCACCTGCAGTCAGGGGGTCACATAGGACAAATACACATCCTCCTCCTCCATTTGTGCCCTTGAAATAAATTCTGTGTCCTCTAGGGCCCCACTGTTGTGGCTCTTGGGGGTGAG
Organism: Cephalophus harveyi; assembly: GCA_006410635.1. Lineage (NCBI taxonomy): Eukaryota > Metazoa > Chordata > Mammalia > Artiodactyla > Bovidae > Cephalophus > Cephalophus harveyi. The sequence goes on from SJYT01016890.1 coordinate 35,352, forward strand.
GGAAAGTAAGAGAATATTTACTAAGTAAATATTGCTTGCCGGAAAAATGTATTTCATATATTAGCAACCTTTGAGGGCAGGTATTAGTATCCCCATTGTACAAGTGACAAAATTAAGGTTTAACAGCTAAAATGTTTTCCCCAAGTTTCCTGAGCAGATAAACCAAGAGGATGCATTACCTGCCTGATTACAGTCTCTGGTGGCTGAGACGGTAAAGAATCTGCCTGCGATGCAGGAGACCTGGGCTCAATCCCTGGATCGGGAAGATCCCCTGAAGAAGGGCATGGCAACCCACTCCAGCCTTCTTGCCTGGAGGATTCCATGGGCAGAGGAGCCTGGTGGGCTACAGTCCGTGAGGTCACAAAGAATCTGACAACTGAGTGACTAACACTTTCACTTTCTTTAAATAACAGACTGGAGGCAGAACAAACCCCTCCAAACTAAACCTATCTGAGCCAGATTTCTCTTTGTCCCTGTAACTTGAAGTATTGGACAGTTTGGGGGCACAGAGTAGAAAGCATTTTTTAATTTGGATGCACATAGTCTTGCGGTTAGTTCCTGTGTTGTTCTGATTGCTGCAGCATGGTGCAGCAGTCAGCCCAGTTCTCCTTAGGCCCACCCACCTTTCTAGAGAACTCTCTGAGCTGGCAACGGCTGGAAAGTCAAGGGAGTTCCCAAGTGTCTTCTCCTTCCTGGCAGCCTTCTGCCCGCTCGGATGAAGGCTCTGCCAGGAGTTCTGGGCTGTCCCATTGTCAAGTCCAGGCTGACTCAAGGTTATCTGTGACAGAAAGGAAAGCATCATCATTATCATCGTCATCATCTGACAAAAGCTGATTCTAGTCCCGTTGACTAGAATTCTGTCCGTGCTGGGGCCTGGGTGCTCAGGGTGGAATCTCTATTGGAGCACCCCACTGCCTGGGCTTCACAGTGAGCTGTGTGCTAAATATTTATACGATGCAGCTCACTTTAATCTGCCCACCAATCTGATGTGACAGAAGTAGTTACTAACCCTGAACTGAAACCCTAAAATGTAGAGTAACTTGTACAAGGTGATTCTTTAGAAAGTACATCTAAATATATAGCCTGAGATTTTGACTAATTCTCTATGTGGCCTCTTTGATAAATAGATTTCTCCACTGAGACTTGAAATAGTTTTGTTCGATTCTGAGTAATGGGTGGGGGGGGGACACCCAAATAGCAGAAGTTTAAGCAATATAGAAATTTACTTCTATCTCATGTCCAAGGTGTCCAGAGGAGCTGTTCAGAGCTGGTATGGTGCCCCATGGTATCAATATCCCAGGTTCCTTCTCTTTATTGTTCTATGCTACATTTCATTCCTAAGGTGTCTTCATGGTCCAGCATGGCTGTTGGAGCTCCAGCTATTGCATTCCATCCAGTGGCACTAGTGATAAAGAATCCACTAGTGGAGACATAAGAGATAAGATTTCAATCCCTGGGTTGGAAAGTTCCCCTGGAGGAGAAAATGGCAACCCACCCCAGTATTCTTGCCTGGGAAATTCCACGGATAAAGGAGCCTGGGAGGCTATAATCCATAGGGAAGCAAAGAGTCAGATACAACTGAGCTTGCACACACACACACACACACACACACACACACACATCATTAAGGAGGAAGAGAATTAATTTGTACATGCTTTCTTCCTTAAACATATTTCTTAGATCTCAACTATTTTTACTTAAAACTTAGTATTGCCCCAAACTTAGTCTATACAAGGGAAACTGGGAGATATCAGATTTATTCTGGCTGGTTTTGTGTTAAAATCTGGTGTTCCATCAAGGAGGATGAGGAGTAGAATGGATAGGACTCATTCTTTCTGGAGTGATTTGGGACAAAAACAAGCAAAACAAACTAGGGCTGGGAATTAATTTATTCACTGTTCATTCATTCATTCTTCAAATAAATGTGTACAAATATATACAGAAGGTTTACTTTCTGCTCATTTGGCTTTCCATCCAGGATTCAGAGTGACTGAGACGGACAGGGTCCCTGCATCTGTAGGTTCACAGTCCAGCTGGGTGTCCTAGCTCTGACTTTTGATCGAGTTTTATGGCTTTAATCAACCACACCCTTTATCAGATCCTCACTCTATCCTCATCTATGAGGTGAAGTCACTCAGTCGTGTCTGACTCCTTGCGACCCCGTGGACTGTAACCTACTAGGCTTCTCCGTCCATGGGATTCTCCAGGCAAGAATACTGGAGTGGATTGCCATTTCCTTCTCCAGGGAATCTTCCTGACCCAGGGATCGAACCCGGGTCTCCCGCATTGGAGACAGACGCTTTAACCTCTGAGCCACCAGGGAAGCCTCATCTATAGAATTCTTGAATCCAGCAGCTCATACACACCTGCCAGTTAGAATATTCTCTGCTGAGATGTCGCTGAGATGTGGGGAAAGGTAGGAGCACAGAGAACCCGGTTTCCATTGCTTCCTCTCTGGGATAACAAGCGCTCACTGCAGGGTTATTCTTTAAGTTGGATTCCTCAGGAGGAGCACCCAGCAGGGTCCTGGTGGGGCAGCGACTTTTCTTCTGTTTATATGTTTGTCTGTGACTTTGCTGATGTGACAGGTGAAAGAAGATTCCCTGGAAGGAGGTCCTTTTTGAGCTTGAGAATTCCCAGAGAATGTGGGGCACCAGGGTTTGAAGAGCTGTTGAGGGGGGCTTGTAGGACACCAACCGCCAGTCCCTCCCACTGCCTCCTGGCGCTGCTTACTCTGGGACTCCTGCAATCACAGGTTAGGAGATCTCTGCGGCTCTGGCACCCACCGTGGTGATTCTCTATAAGGGGCAGTGCATGGCCCAAGCACATGGATTCTGGAACTGCCTGCCTGGGTTCAAATCCTGGCCCTGCCACTATGGCCCCCAGTATATGGTGAAGTCCTAACTTCCAGGGCTTCAGCCTGCAACGATATGTGAAGCCAGGGTCTTTAAAGAGATTGTTGTTGTTTATTCGCTAAGTCTTTTGCTACCTCATGGACTGCAGCTCGCCAGGCTCCTCTGTCCATGGGATTTCCCAGGCAAGAATGCTGGAGTAGTTTTCCATTTCCTTCTCCAGGGGATCTTCCCAGACCAAGGATCGAACCCAGGTCTCCAGCTAGGCAGGCAGATTCTTTACCTCTGAGCCACCAGGGAAGCCCCCTTTAAAGAGATAATTAAGGTAAAATGAAGTCATTACAATGGGTCCCAATTCAATACCACAGGTATTCCTATAAGAAGAGGAGATTAGAACAGGGAGATACGGAGGGAAGACCACATGACGAGACGGGAAGACAGCAATCTGTAAGCCAAGGAGAGAAGCCTTGAGAAATCAGTCCTGCCACACCCTGATCTTCAACTTTTAACCTCCAGGACTGCCAAAGCACATTTCTTCTGTTGAGGCCGCCCAGTCTGTGCTTCTCTGCCATGGCAGCCCTCGAAAAAGAATACAAATCGTGGGACGTCTTTTCACATCCATTCTGTGCCTGTTTTCCTCATTTATAAAACTGAGATGATAACAGGATCTCCCTCATAAGAATGTTCTGAGGCTTCAACTAGCAACAAATACTCAGAATGGGACCTGACACAGAATTATCTAGGCTTCCCTGGTGGCTCAGGGGGTAGAGCGTCTGCCTGCAACCCCAGAGACCTGGGTTCGATCCCTGGGTCGGGAAGATCCCCTGGAGAAGGAAATGGCAACCCACTCCAGTATTCATGCCTGGAAAATCCCATGAGAAGCCTGCTGGGCTATAGTCCATGGAGTTGCAAAGAGTCAGACAGGACCGAGCGACTTCACTTCACTTCAAGTGAACTGTAATTATGATGACGATTTCTCTCCACCTGCCCCACCAGATTTCAAAGACAGAGTTTCCCTCTCCATTTCGCAATGGCTAGCGCTCGGTGGAATACAGAATGCTCTGCTTAGAAGGGAATATTGCTGGGCAAATGGGTGAGTGAAGAAATGATGTTTTAAATGTTTCTGGGAAGAAGTCACAAGTTGTTTTCAAGTGATAGCTCTCTAATATCTAGATGGAAGTGCTGAAAAACAAAGTGAGTGCCCAAGTGTGAAAATGAGGGATTTCTGGAAGGAAGAAGGGAAGGAGAGGAGTGAGAGTCTCAGTCACTCCTGCTCAGCAGGTGACCTGGGCCAGAAGCTTAGCTGCCTCTGCTGAGGCTGACGCAGCCTGCGTGCAGAACGTGGCTGACGAGCAGGACAGGACTGAGCCTGCGAGCCAGGTAGGGTGTCAGAGAACCAGGTGAGACACCCTTCCAGTCAGACTGCCAGCGGCAGGCACCTGCCCTGGCGCAGACGCAAGGGCTTCCCCGCCCCAAGTGCCCCGCCCACATACATCTTTCTCCGTTTCTTTTGCCTACTGAGTTTTGACTCATCCCACAGACCCTTCCCATTTTCTGATCACTGATTTCTCTGCTCTCCTACCTATAACTCCAAAGCCACTTCTTTCCCTCCTCCAGGGAATCTTCCCAACCCAGGGATCAAACCCAGGTCTCCCACATCGCAGGCAGATTCTTTACCAGCTGAGCCACAAGGGAAGCCCAAGAATACTGGAGTGGGTAGCCTATCCCTTCTCCAACGGATCTTCCCTACCCAGGAATTGAACCAGGGTCTCCCGCATTGCAGGCGGATTCTTTACCAACGGGGCTATCAGGGAAGCTGAACCTAAGAAAGCAATGGGGAAATCTTGGACCCCTACAGAGAGCAATTCTGGCTCTTAAATACCTATGATTCTGCTGGGAGGCTGAAGAATAGAAGGCTGTAGTTGGCAAAGATTTCCTGGAGATGATGAAGTTTAAATCTAGTTACATTAGAGATCAAAGTCAGCCTGGCATCCGGCCGTGTTTGCATCCACCGTGTCAATGTTTATTAAATGTCCTCTGTGGAGAAGGAAATGGCAACCCACTCCAGTGTTCTTGCCTGGAGAATCCCAGGGACAGGGGAGCCTGGTGGGCTGCCGTCTATGGGGTCACACAGAGTCGGACACGACTGAAGCAACTTAGCAGCAGCAGCACTGGGCTGGTCAGGCTCTGCATGTTGGGGAGACATAGGTGACCGAGAGGGTTCTCTCAAAGAACTAGAACCCCAAATAAGAAAACAGCCCTGCAAACAAAAAATAAGGCTTCGTTGTGATCTTACCAGCCCAGAACACCCCTTCAGCAGCACCACGAGGGTACATGACAGCGGAGACCTCACCCTAGAGAGCCTCCTGAAAGGTCTGAGAAGGGGAACCCTCGGGTGTGTCTCAGAGAACAAAGTAACCACAAATACCTGCGCAGGCCAGGTAGAGACCATTTGTATGAACACTTCCTCTTTGTAAATTTTCATTGCTCCTTCTGCTTTTTTGTAAGCTCTTCCACACTGGTGGTTGGAAATAATTAAAACTGCCCCTGAAAAGGACAGAGGACGTCACCTGTTTCGGGCAGAGGAGAGAAAGCGGCCTCTCAGGGAATCATCCAGATCAGTGGAGCACTTCCTGTTATGATGGAAATACTCGCTGGCTGGGGCAGTAGCCACTGGTCACATGGGGCTATTATAAGCCCTTGAAAACGTGGCTAATCTTTCATTTCCCTGGAATTAATTCTGAAACAGCCACACGTGGCCACTGGCTATTGAATTAGAAAGCTCAGGGCTGGGCATCAAGGAGTCTGCCTCGTCAGACCTGCGTCCCGCCTGTGGCCTCAGGCACACTCTCTCCAGGAGCGCTTCGTCTCCTGCAGGGATGCGGAGCCCCACTGCAGGGGTGGTGTCACATCCCCGGCCACACACTCGGATGCATAGGAAAGGTCTATTTTCCTTATTTCCTTGGAATCAGATCAAATGCAACTGGCAGCTCCCTTTTTGCCAGCCCTGGGGGCTGTCCAGTCTCAGTCCTAGCAGACATCCAGTGTCCGCATGCCATCATCACGCCGAGGTTCCAGGGTTGGGTTATGGAGCAGCTAGGCACCTGGGTAACAGAAGCGTCCTTCAGGGCTGGGCTGCTGCCTGGACACCTGGACCCTCTGGAGAGGGCAGGTTGAGGATCTTCCACCCTCCTCCCTCCTTAAGACAAGGGGTCAAGGGTGCTGGCTATTAACAGAACACTGGCCCCTGGCCCCACCCAGGCAAAGATCTCTCCCCGTTCCGCTTTCTAGCTTCTCTCCTCCCCTTCTGGTGTTCTTGGCACAAAATTTTACTTGCTTCAGGCTTTACCAAAACAAAAGCCAGTAGGGGCTGTGTCTTGCTTTAAGCCCAGGAACCGTAATGCTGGGTTGAGAAGGCTCAACACAGTCAGTTTTTTCCCCTAGAAACTTACTGAAAAAATTAAAAAAGAATCCTACTATTTAATATTGCAGTAAATTATGCACATGTGCTCAGTTGCTAAATTGTGTCTGATCCTTTGTGGCCGCAAGGACTGTAGCCCACCAGGCTCCTCTGCCCTTGGGATTTTCCAGGCAAGCATATTGGAGTGGGTTGCCATTCCCTTCTCCAGGGGATCTTCCCGACCCAAAGGTCGAACCTGCATCTCCATCACTGGCAGGCAGATTCTTTACTGCTGAGTCACCAGGGAAGCCAAATAATTAAAACTGCCCCTGAAAAGGACAGAGGACGTCACCTGTTTCGGGCAGAGGAGAGAAAGCGGCCTCTCAGGGAATCATCCAGATCAGTGGAGCACTTCCTGTTATGATGGAAATACTCGCTGGCTGGGGCAGTAGCCACTGGTCACATGGGGCTATTATAAGCCCTTGAAAACGTGGCTAATCTTTCATTTCCCTGGAATTAATTCTGAAACAGCCACACGTGGCCACTGGCTATTGAATTAGAAAGCTCAGGGCTGGGCATCAAGGAGGCTGCCTCGTCAGACCTGCGTCCCGCCTGTGGCCTCAGGCACACTCTCTCCAGGAGCGCTTCGTCTCCTGCAGGGATGCGGAGCCCCACTGCAGGGGTGGTGTCACATCCCCGGCCACACACTCGGATGCATAGGAAAGGTCTATTTTCCTTATTTCCTTGGAATCAGATCAAATGCAGCTGGCAGCTCCCTTTTTGCCAGCCCTGGGGGCTGTCCAGTCTCAGTCCTAGCAGACATCCAGTGTCCGCATGCCATCATCACGCCGAGGTTCCAGGGTTGGGTTATGGAGCAGCTAGGCACCTGGGTAACAGAAGCGTCCTTCAGGGCTGGGCTGCTGCCTGGACACCTGGACCCTCTGGAGAGGGCAGGTTGAGGATCTTCCACCCTCCTCCCTCCTTAAGACAAGGGGTCAAGGGTGCTGGCTATTAACAGAACACTGGCCCCTGGCCCCACCCAGGCAAAGATCTCTCCCCGTTCCGCTTTCTAGCTTCTCTCCTCCCCTTCTGGTGTTCTTGGCACAAAATTTTACTTGCTTCAGGCTTTACCAAAACAAAAGCCAGTAGGGGCTGTGTCTTGCTTTAAGCCCAGGAACCGTAATGCTGGGTTGAGAAGGCTCAACACAGTCAGTTTTTTCCCCTAGAAACTTACTGAAAAAATTAAAAAAGAATCCTACTATTTAATATTGCAGTAAATTATGCACATGTGCTCAGTTGCTAAATTGTGTCTGATCCTTTGTGGCCGCAAGGACTGTAGCCCACCAGGCTCCTCTGCCCTTGGGATTTTCCAGGCAAGCATATTGGAGTGGGTTGCCATTCCCTTCTCCAGGGGATCTTCCCGACCCAAAGGTCGAACCTGCATCTCCATCACTGGCAGGCAGATTCTTTACTGCTGAGTCACCAGGGAAGCCCTGTGATAAATTATACTTCCTTATAAAACTGTAATGCCCCACATGAAGAAAAAAAGTAAGAAGCCAGGAAAAGACATCACAGCAAGGGGAACAGTATGTGCAAAGGGCCAGAGGCCATTACGCTCTGTGGCAACCAGGTTCCAAGTAGGGCAGCCTCAGACTAGTTCATCTTAATGGTGGCGGTTCCCAGAGTGTCTGCTATGAGATTATTTCCACCAGGTCTCATGACGTAGATGTTGTCATGCCCATTTCAAAGATGAGGACACTGAGATTCCAAGAGGTCAGATGATCTGGCTAAGTTATCCCAGGATTTAAACCCAGGTCTCATGGGCTGGATGCTTCAGTTCCTACAGCCAGCCTGGGAACAGATCATGTAAACGAGGAGCAAGGAGGAAGGTGAAACAGCAATTTGCCTTGGGAATGGGGTGACCCAGAGGTGCGAGGGCCAGCCCTCAGCCAGGAGATGTGTCAAGAGAGATGGCCTAAAATCTGAATCATCCAGTTGATGCCAGAAACCGCTGGCCAAGTGGTGAGCCTGCCCACCTTCCCTAGTTTCTATTAATAATCGGCCAGAGGGAGCTGCCCATGGTTACTCACTTAATGATTAAACACATCATCACGCCTTCCCAGAGTGCGGCCCCGGCAGGGCGGGCAGGCATGACATCACCAGCCATGCCCTTTCTCCCCTTGAGAAGAGGTGGCATGGGCTGGGATTGTGGGAAGCCTGGATTCAAAGATGGGCTTCCCTGGTGGCTCAGCTGGTTAAGAATCTGCCTGCAATGCAGGAGACCAGGGTTCGATCCCTGGGTCAGAAGGCTCCCCTGGAGAAGGGAATGGTTACCCATTCCACTACTCTTGCCTGGAGAATTCCATGGACAGAGGAGCCTGGAGGGCTCTAGTCTGGGACTCAGGACCAGATGCATTCTCTCTGGTTGTCAGGTCCTCTAACTACTGTGAGAAAGTACCAAGAATCTCTTCCCGTCAACATTATATTAATATAAAAGAGTGTCTATAGGGCCCCTAGCATTAGAAGGCACTTGATGGTTTGGGATAAAGAATGTGGGTTTGGGAGCCCTCCAGACATAGTGGTTAGGGACAGATTTGGGAGTCAGACCTCCTAGGTTTGATTCCAGCTCTATTATGTACTAGCTAGGCCATCCTGAGCAAATCACTTAATTTTTTTTTCTGTCTTAGTATTTCCATTTATGAAGTAGACATGGCAAAAATGGTGCCCTGAGTCTTGGAGATGTGTTGAGGATTATGAATACTCCACGCAAATGGTTTATCACAATCCCCAGTGCCTGTGTGCTGAATACGTATTAGCTGTTATCATTAGCCAAGAATCCTTGGACCAGGATTTTTATGAGCCTCAACTTCCCCATCTGCAAAATGGAGACATACACCTTCTTTGAGGTTAGACTGCTAACTGTGTGTGATGATGTGTGTAGGACTCTGGGGTAGAATTGACATTTAGTCATTGAAAGCCTCTTTCCCTTCTAAGAGCCCTCAGGTTAGATAGTCTGAGTTTCCATTAGCATGAAGCAGTCTCTCCATCAGCCTGGATGTAGGTGTGCAACAAACAGCAATGGTAACACCACGGAAGAAGGACAAGGTTCTCCAAGAAAATTCCCAGACTGAGGTATAGTATTTCCCAGGTGCTCTTTGGTTCTGGAGAACCCTTGAGAGCCCCTTGGACTGCAAGAAGATCAAGCCAATCAATCCTAAAGGAAATTAACTCTGAATATTCATTGGAAGGACTGATGGTAAAGCTCCAATACTTTGGCCACTTGATGCAAAGAGCCAACTCATTGGAAAAGACCCTGATCCTGGGAGAGACTGAAGGCCAAAGGAGAAGGGGGCGGCAGAGGATAAGATGGTTCGGCAGCATCACTGACTCAATGGACATAAATTTGAGTAAAAGTCTGGGAGATAGCAGAGAACAGAGGAGCCTGGCGTGCTGCAGTCCATGGGGTTGCAAAGAGTCAGACGTGACTTGGTGACTGATCAACAGAGGCGCTATTTAACAGTGATGGTCATTCCACATACTGAGCAGAGCTGCTGACAGCGCCAGGCCTTCCAGAGACATCAGGTTCTTGGGAATCAGCCAGACTAGTTAGTCTTCCTAGCTGTGGGTCCTTGGACAAGTTACTGCCCCTCTCTGAGCCTCACTTTCCTTGAGTGTAAAATGGGGATTGTAATACTTGCTTTGCAGTAAAAAAAAAAACAGAAATAAAATAATTGGATTTTTCTGTAACATTTCACTGAAAAACCCAAATGAGCTTTTTGGCCAGCCCAATGCTGCTGCTGCTGCTGCTAAGTCACTTCAGTCGTGTCCGACTCTGTGCGACCCCATAGACGGCAGCCCACCAGGCTCCCCTGTCCCTGGGATTCTCCAGGCAAGAACATGGAGTGGGTTGCCATTTCCTTCTCCAATGCATGAAAGTGAAAAGTGAAAGGGAAGTCACTCGTCGTGTCTGACTCTTCGCGACCCCATGGACTGCAGTCTACCAGGCTCCTCCGCCTGTGGGATTTTCCAAGCAAGAGTACTGGACTGGGGTGCCATTGCCTTCTCCAGCCAGCCCAATACATAGCATCTAATGCAGTACCTGGCATATAATAGATGTTCAATAGGTAGCCTCTGAAAAAAACAAATTCAAATTCTCTTCCTCTTAAATTATTCTCTCATTTGCTAAGCGCTTGTCTGTTGAGGAGCATGAGGCTCATAGATGGGGTAGCAGTCCGGTTCCCATAGCTCCCCATTAGCAGAGCCAAGGACCTTACCTAAAGTCATCATACAGAGTTTGGCTTCAAGCCTGGGAGCTGAAAGAGGGCTCTGGACATGGGGTAAGAGAGAGAGGAGGTGAGACGGGATTTTTATTTCTTAGAGATGAACACAGAGGTGGAACAGACAAACTCTTGAGATGACATGTCTTAATAACAGGACCTCTCACTTCTAATCCTGGGAGGCCAAGTATAAAAACATAAAATAAATGACATCATTCGGCCTCATCAGCAGAGATTGTAAATGCGCTGAGACAACAATGAGGTGCCAGTGTGAGCCTATCAGATGGGCAGACAGTCCTGGGGCAAGGATGTGCCCACACACAGCTGGCAGACCCAATCCTCACACTGCCTGTTGGAAGGTGGCTTACTGCACTGAACAAAGTCCTTTAAAAAAAATTATATGTGTGTATATGGCTTCCCAGGTGGTGCAGTAGTAAAGACTTCACCTGCCAATACACGAGATGCAGGAGACATGGGTTTGGTCCCTGGGAAGATTCCCTGGAGTAGGAAATGGCGACCCACTCCAGTATTCTTGCCTAGAAAATTCCATGGACAGTGGAGCCTGATGGGCTACAGTCCATGGGGTCACAAAGAGTTGGACACAACTGAGTGACTGAGTACACACATGTACGTATATTTGTACGTATATATGTTGGCCCAGAGGTTTTGCTCTGTAGCATTAAACAAAGATGGATTTGGGGAAGCATATACAAGGATAGTCAACCCAGTAGAAAACTGGAAACACCCAGAATGTCCATCAATGTAGGACATGTTATATGAAGCATGGTCCCTCCATGTTATAGAAAAAGTACCGTGTCACTAGGAAGGCTCTCATAGCCTTGTGGATGGTGGTGGTTGGTAGTAGTGGGTGGACTGTCCACGGTGTGGGTCATACTCTTGGGAGCTCATTTTATAATTATTCTAATGTACTGTGCACTTAGGTTTGCTTGGGCATCTCTCCTGGCACTAATGGTAAAGAATCTGCCTGCTAATGCAGGAGATGCAAGAGATGTGGTTTTGATCCCTGGGTCAGGAAGATCCCCTGGAGTAGGAAATAGCAGCCCACTTCAGTATTCTTGCCTAGAAAATGCCATGGACAGAGGAGCCTGGTGAGTCACAGTCCATGGGGACACAAAGAGTCAGACACGATTAAATGTGTGCATGCTAGCACACACACACACACAAACACATGTTTGATGCATTTTCAGTTTTATGATATAATACTTTATAAAAAGAAAAAATTTTTAATGTGTGGGTAGGTTTTTTAAAAATGCAATGATGTTAATCATATATGGATTTTTAAAAAAGCAAGTTATAAATATATATATCAGTTCAGTTCAGTTGCTCAGTTGTGTCCGACTCTTTGCAACCCCATAGACTGCAGCACGCCAGGCTTACCTATTAATCACTAACTCCTGGAGCTTACTCAAACTCATGTCCATCACATCGGTGATGCCATCCAACCATCTCATCCTCTGTTGTCCCCTTCTCCCTATGATAGCATTTTAAAATGCTGTCATCAAAATATCTATTTGCAGTTAAACATTATCATACCAGGCTTCCCAGATGGTGCTACTAGTAAAGAACCTGCCTGTCGATGCAGGAGACACAGGAGACGTGGGTCAATCCCTGGGTCGGGAAGATCCCCTGGAGGAGGGCATGGCAACCCACTCCAGTATTCCTGCCTGGAGAAGCCCATGGACAGAGGAGCCTGGCGGGATACAATCCATAGGGCTGCAGAGTCAGACATGACTGAAGTGACTTAGCACACGCACACATTATCATACAATTGTAAATATATATTTACCCACACATACTCATAGTAAGATGGAAGGACACCCACTAAAATATTAATAGGGATTGTTTCTGCATGGTGGCTTGCTTTTTTTAATTTTCTAAGCTTATTTTGTTGGTTGCATGTATGTGTGTATTTAGAGTTTCTTTGAATTTTCTAGTAGTTTTACATGGGTTATTTGTTTCTGAAATACCTTTTGTTTCTTACTATGGGAGTAACACCCATTCTATAGCACTCCCCAGGTTGTAACAGGCTCAGAATTAAGCCATGGTCCACTACCACCGGTGCTCAGGTGCCCAAGGCTGAGTCAGCATCTACCTGGACAAACATGAATTTGGACTTGATATAAACGAGGGCTCGTTTGTCCGCTGTGGGCAGACTGAGCAACTCGAGCTCCACCCTGCTAGCACCCCAGGCGGCTCTGGGGCTCGGTCCCTTGCTGCCCTGGGAGGCTGGAGGTACTCAGCAGCCACTTTTTCTCCTCTCCAGACACTTCCTGGCTGTCTTCCTCCTTGGAGACAATCTATTCAGGTCACCAGCTCCCTGTCCAGCAATCATGCAGCCTGCAGGTCACCAGCGCCACCTTCCCAGGCCAGGGCCATGAGTTAGATGGCTTTGTGGTATCAGTCTGGAACTCAGCTTCCTCATCTGTGAAATGGGGCTAAAAACACCCACACTCCTCACAGAACAGGTGCTCTTCCCTCTGATAAGCCTGTGCTCTGCACTTGTAGAAAGAATGTGTGTGCTAAGTCCCTCAGTCATCTCTGACTCTATGACCTTATGGAGTACAGCCAGCCAGGCTCCTCTGTCCACGGGATTCTCTAGGCAAGAATACCGGAGTGGGTTGCCAGGCCCTCCTCCGGGGGATCTTCCTGACTCAGGGATGGGACCTGTGTCTCTTACGTCTCCTGCATTGGCAGGCGGGTTCTTTACCACTAGTGCTACCTGGGAAGCCCTGTAGAAAGAATACGAGGTACAAACCTGTCCACCTGCTCAGGTGAACCTGGTTGGGTTTTCTTTAAGTAAAGGTTTGTTGGTTGTCCCGCTATATCCCTTTCCCTTTTGCTTAGGAATGGGGCAGGTGTGCCTTGTCTGCCCTGTACCGTGAAAATAACCTGACTCAGCCTACTCCAGCCCACTTTCCCTGGTACAAGCCTACATCTGTCGTCTAGTTCCTTGCAGCTCACAAGGGGAATGCCTATACCGTATTCCTCCAAGCCCATTGCAGAGCACCCTCCTCTTGCACATGATCCTGGTGGTGGGCAAAGGCACATGTTGCTTGAATGCTTGGGTGGGGGGCAAATTTCAGTCCCTGTCCAGAAAGAACGAGGCACAACGCCTGCAGAATCAGGGCTGTGCTGAGCTGTGCTTTGAGAGGCTCCCAGCAAAGGAGTGAACCTAAAACTCCTTCAGGTTTTTCAGAAAGCATTGTAAGGGGTGAAAATAAAGCAGTAAACACTCCTTCGTAATGGCAATAGCACTGAGCCAAACAGGATAATTTGCCACTAGGTCCAGCAATGGTGGGGGGCTGGCTGAGATTTAATTTAACACTAGGAATGCAAAGTCATGTGACATTTCTTCTCTAATCTGTCTGGGAAGTAAATTGCATGGTTGCCACCAAAAAAAAACCCTTTTGCATTTGTTGAACCTGGTCCCAGGTGGCGGTGGTGAGGGGGAGCGGTCAGCAAGGAGCCCCCAGGGGGCCCTGCAACTCCTGCTGTAACTTCTCCACCAACTAAGACAATCCTAAGGATCACCCAGGATGCCATCGAGCACCTGCAGAGATAAGTTGTCTGAAGCCTCAGAGGCAAGAAGAGCACATTAAAGTTTAGGAAATGTCAAAGAACCATCCTATCTCCTAAACCTAGATGATGAATGATCATGTCACTTAAGCGAGGTTTGCTCCTGGCTCAAGAATCCAATACTGACAGATAAGTGTTGGGTAAAAAGAAAAGATAGCTTGACTGAAAAGCTGGCAATTCTGGGGAGAAGGTGGACGCATGTCCCCCCCAAATCAACTCCCCACTTTCCATGTTTTGCTCAGAGATTATACAAGGAAAAGAAGGAAAGGGTTACATGCCAAGGAAAGGGTTGTGGGGTGTGTGATCAGCTCGTGGACATTCTTCTGATTGGTTGGTGGTGAGGTAACCGAGAGTCAACATCATCAGCCTTCCAGTTCTGACCTGTCTGGGGTCTACGTGCTTGTGGTCACTTAACGTGTGCTTTTGCAATCCCATGGACTGTAGTCCTCCAGGCTCCTTTGTCCGTGGGGATTCTCCAGGCAAGAATACTGGAGTGGGTTGCCAAATCTTCCTCCAGGGGATCTTCCTGACCCAGGAATTGAACCAGGGTCTCCTGCATTGCCTGTGGATTCTTTATCAGCTGAGCTACCAGGGAAGCCTTAGTATAATTAACTTACTCCACCTCATGGGAGTTTTCATATCTGTAAAACAGCTCAAAGAATATGGCTCAGAGTATTATCTATGGTCCTTGAGGAGGAACTAAAGGTCTTTGACTTTGTTTAATGGGTAAACTATTATTTGGTCTTGTTTGATCGCTTTCCTTTGCTTTTGCGTTTTCTCACTTCTTTGGTTAAATTTAGTATTTGGCTAAAGTTTTTCTACAGTCAAGAGGCAGGTGGACGACATGGATGGTGGGGGGTGGGTGTCTGTGCTGGGAAGACCCATAGGGTCCAGCTCTGTTATAATAGTTTTAAGCCAACTGTCTGTACATAAGTGCAAATCATCTTCCTTCTTTCCTTTCCTTCCTCTTTCCTTCCATTCAATGAGCAAATATTATTTAAGACTTTCCTGTCCTGTGCAAGACGGTATAGTCCCAACTCAGAGAAGTTGTTGCCCCTTTTTGTAGGAAGCTCTGTCCTCAGAGGTACGAGCAAAACCCAGAGGATAAAGGAGCCAGAATGGGCAGGGCAGGCAGGCAGGTTAGGCTGGAAAGTGCAGCTGGAGGTGGTGGTGGAGACAGTCAAGCTAGGAACGTGGGTGGAGCATGAAGGGCCAGGAATTTCAGAATGAGTGATTGCCAAATGTACACGCGGGCTCCTCAAAGCCCTCATGACCCCTCAGAGAAAATGGGGGAAGTTTCCCAGGGCTCTGTCCTCTTCAGACTTTAGGAGTTCTCTAACTAAGTAACGTAAAATTAACTGAAAGCCTTCGACTTAACATGGAAACAGCCCACCTGAGAACAAAGTCAACAAGGAGTAAACTGATCTGGAAGATACTAAGAGCTGGAGAGGCAGAGAGCTGATAACATCAGGTCCTGGATCCAGCCATTCCTGAAGCTAACCCTCCTCTGGATATTACTGCTACGTGAGCCCGTAAGTATTCCCCACCCCTTTGTTGCTTAAGCCATTTGAAATTATGTTTATGCTACATATACACTAAATATTTCTAACTAATAACAAGGAAGGGAAACACACAAAGCTCTGGGGGCAGGAGGTGGTGAGGGCATGCTTATCCATGCCTAGTCTAATGGCTGCCAGTTTCAAACATCCCTTTTTCAGTAGGGCTTTTCTACAGTCTCAAGAGTAGGTGAGATTTTGGGTCACGTAGTCTTCTAAGGCCCCAGTCCTTAACACTTCTAACAACTCCAATTATATAGTCATGCCATTTTCATCCATTTATTGCTAGCATCTCACATAGTGCCTGATGGATTTTAAATGCTCAGTAACTATGCACTGGATTCTTTAAACAGGTGAATCTGGTTGGAGAGGAGCATGAGAGGTTTACTGGAAGAGTTGACGTTTACCATAGCCTTGCCGGAGGGTGACCCGGTCAGGATGGACTGTGCTGAGCTGCAGTGACAGTCCCCCTTCTGGATGCTACTGGTACGCGGCAACAAGGTCTATTTTTTCCCCTTGTCACATGATGATTTTGGTCAGCTGGGTACTCTGCTCTGAGTTGCCTCCTTCTGGGTTCTGTTGGACGGACCCTTCACCATCTGGAATGGTCTGTGTGGCCGGAGTTGAGAGTAATAGGGATAGGAGATGAATCACAGGCCGGCTGTTAAAGTCCCCATCCGGAAGTGACACAAATCACTTCCCCTCCCATTCACTGACAGGGCAAGTCATACCCACGTGCCTGATTTCAGGGGCAGGACATGGAAGCGCTGACATGGGGTGAACGACCTGGTGATATCTCACCTCTCGGTATCTCCCAGTGCTCAGTTCTGCTCCACGCTATCTTTGTTCTCAGGCAGGTCCTTTCAAGATTAAATCCATATTTTCCCCAGATGAGTGACAAGTCCAGAGAAGGGAATGTGGGAAGGGCTTTTTAGAAGAAGACAGCTTGGCCAAAGGTTCAGAGGTGCCGACGTGAGGGTCTGCTCGAGAGAAAGTGGTGAGTAACCCAGCGGTTGAAGGAGGGAGAAAAATGCCTGGACATGTTAGCGGGCATCTCTGTTGCCACACTGGGGAGGAGTGGTGAACTTGGCAGGCAGCAAAAGCAATAAAAGGTTTAATTAGGCAGGACCTATGATTTAGGTTATTCAAGATGTCAGCCAAGCAAGGGATGACGGAAGTGGGCTGGCTGGTGGAAAGCCTGGCGAGAACTATCGCGGGAGCATCGGAGGGTAGCTTCATCAGGGTGGCCCCGAGCAGGCCAGTAAGTAGGTCTCTCTGCAAATGCACGAAAAATATTTAGTAAATACATATTAACGAAACCCTGGGTTGAATCCCGTCATCACTCCTTCTCCAAGTTAATTTCTAGCCCAGAACCTCCGAATGTGATCTAATTTGGAAATACAGATGCAGATGATTACATTTGCAGATGTAATCAGTGAGGTTCAGGAAGGGTCATATTGGATTAGGGTGGGCCCTTCAGCACATATGACTGTTGTCCCCATGTCACAAGGAAAGAAGGCCCTGCGATGGCAGAGGCAGAGATTAGAGTGACTCAGTCACAGGCCAGGGAGCACCAAGGCTTGCCTGCAAGCACCAGGAGCTGGGAGAAGAGGGGACGGATTCCACCTTGGAGGTGTCAGAGGGAGGCTGACCCCACTGGCTCCTTGATGGTGGACCTCCAGCCTCTGAAACCGAGATAAAATACATTGTGATTTTAAGCCACTCTTTTGGTGGTAAGCTGTTACAGCACTCCTGACAAATCATTACAAACCAGGAGCAAAGAGAAACTGGTTATGATGAGCCAAAAGTTATTTATACCTCTTCATTTCTATTAAAAATGGAAGATTTACTATGTACCCTGAACCAAAGGCGAACATCCAACCGCCTGTGAAATTGTTTTCCTTTTGCAGATTTTCCCCATTGCTCACAGCTGGACATTACATGTCAAAGATGCTCTTTGAGGACCGGGAAAAGGTTCAGAGGTCCACAGATATGATCCTTCTACTTGGGCTCCCGAAACAAGCAGAAAGATCCCTTCCCCTCCCCATGAAGTCCAAGCAGGGCTGCAGAAAGAAGGGAGAGTTCAGGAAGAAGCACTTGCCTTTGCTCACTTATTCGACCACTGTTTACTGGCTTTCTGTATGAATCGGGTACTTTGAAAGATGCCAGGAGAGATGGGATGAGATGCTGATGCTGGTGATGTTGATGGCTAACATTCTATCAGGGACTTTGTACATGCCAGGCATTGTTCTAGGACGTTTCATAGGTTCTTATCTGACTTTCCTGGTGGCTCAGATGGTGAAGCATCTGCCTACAATGCAGGAGACCTGGGTTCAATCCCTAGGTTGGGAAGATCCCCTGAAGAAGGAAATAGCAACCCACTCTAGTACTGTTGCCTTGAAAATCCCATAGATGGAGGAACCTGGTAGGCTACAGTCCATGGGGTCACAAAGAGTTGGACATGACTGAGCAACTTCACTTTATTTTCTTTACGTGTATTAACTGGTATTTCTTATAACAACCCTAGAAGGTAGCTCTGTTATCATGTACAGCTTCCCGATGAGGAGGCCGAGGCAGCAAATTACAGAACATGCCAGGGCCAGAAAAGCTGGTGAGAGCAGAGATGAGATACAAATGATCTGCAGAGATGAAAGTCCTAGTTTCCTAG
>SJYT01016890.1:53852-66136 GCA_006410635.1 Cephalophus harveyi
GAGGTGGTGTGTGGGTGCAAAGAAGGCTACTGTTTTCCTTAAAGAGCTTTGTAGATTTATTAAGCCAGGACTGACTCCTGAGGAACTTGATAAATTAAATGCTAAAAAGTTAAAGGAAGGGGAGATGAGGAAGTGGAGGCTATGTGGATGGGCATCTATTTAGAGAAGTTTGGGGAGGAAGAGGCTACAGTAACTGGAGGGGAACTTGGGGTAAGAGACAATTATCAGGATGGGTCATTGATTGCTGTGAATGTGTACTTGTAGATTAGACTGATTCACAAAACGGGAGATATGGAGGGGAGCCCCATACTAGAACAAAGGGATGCTAGCTTTTCAGGGACTCTTTTTCATATTAAAAAACATGGAACCGCATCAGGGGACTCATACACCGTGGGCAGAAGGTTCAGCGGCTCCTCTTCCCCATCTTCTCCACATTCATGATGAATGTCGAGACAGGTGGGGTAACTGCCCAAGGGACCACAGCACCCATGTGGTGAAATCAAGCATTCTTCCCATGAACTCTAGCTTTAGGTCTCTCTCAGCCCCAAGTACCCATGAACTCCAAGAAAGAAGCTTGGGAATGGATGATGCCTCTGGTCCTTCTAGTGAGAATAGTCTATGAAAAAAAATTTTCCGTGCTGCTAACTAGAAATTTCCAGGGACGTTAGTCCAGAAAATCCAATCTGATTCAATGATGGATCTGCACCACGTGTGCATTCACTAAGCAAATCTAATTCTGTTGCTGACCAGCGAGAAAGAGAAATAATTTAAATGGTTCAATACAATTGCACCCACGTTTGGCTCTGAGAGCTTCTGCTGTCTCAGCTGACCTGCGCTGGGGGACCAGCGGTGCAGGAAGCTCTCAGTGCCCTGGGGCCACTTCACAGGGGGAGCACCTTCTACCTGGGTGCCCATCCAGGATTGCCCCCAAGTCCTTCCTTCCTACAAGCGGATGCAGGAAAATGGCTTCATTTGGGCACTCAACGCATTGCAGAAACAGCAAAGCATTGAGCACTGAAGGAAAAACTGGCGGAGTTGTACTCATGTGACGGAGTCTGTGATCCAAGAGACACCTCCCTCAGAACTTTTCCGAGCTGCTTTGGACTCTGCAATGATCTCCTTTCACACTGGTTGGACAATGCCACTGGTCTCAGAAAATGCTACCCACCCCCCACCCCACCCCCGACTCCGGTACAATTCTTTTTTTCTCCTCTTTGTCTCTGGTATCTTGTCTCCCTGATCCGCCCACTTGTTCTCTGCTCATTGTTTTCCAGAAGGCTTGGGTTCCTAAGCACAAGCCTCGTCTGCCATTGGACAGAGCCCGCTGCAGGTCTGGACTGCCCTGAGTGCTCCACCCACCAAGTCTTCCTCAAAGAGGTGGAAGTGGCTTCTCCTGGCAAAGTGCCCTTCTCCAGTCCACATGCCAGGGCTCCCATTTGTTATTGAGGAAGTAGTGGCCTACTCCACTTTTGAACTTGAGCCTCTATATCTTTTGCCAGGTAATAAACAGAGCAGCTCAATAAATGTTGAGAGTCGAAATAGGGGAGGTAAGGGGAAATAGATGTGTGTGAGTGGAGTAAAAGAAAGCTGGCCTAATTTTGTTCATTACCATGCCCCCAGTGTATACAACAGAGGCTGAGCAGGTGCTCAATCCAGTTACCCAAGAAATGAGCCCAGCTTAACCTTCTCTTTGGGTGAATGGGGAAACTGAATCTTGGGGCTCCTCAGCTTTTCAGTCCTTTTCCCCAGCAGCTGAGCACAGAACTTGGCTCAAAGTAGTGGCTCAATAAATATTTGTGGAATGACAGAATAGGTAAATACCAGGGCCCCTGGAGGCCAGTGGGCTGCACAGAGGAGAATCAGGGCCCTGTCTTGAGCAAACTCTGGGCTGGTGGAGGGAAGAAGTTTACCACCATCAGGCAGAGGGCTGGAGGAGGAGGGCAGATGCAAGCAAACACAAGTCTGGGCAAGGGGCCTTGGGGACAACGGTAGGGTCTTCCTTCACCCATAAACTAATATTCTTCCGGTGCAGTGAGTCTCACCCCGGGTTGCACATTAGAACCATCTGGGAAGCTCTTAAAAGACGCTTGGGCTGCATTCCCTCAGATTCTGATCAGACCATCCTGGGATGGAGCCCTGGCCCATACCTTCTAAAAAGAAAAATGTTCCGCGGGGGATATTGATAAGCAGAGCGAGCTGGGAACACGGAGTCACAAACCAGACAGTAGACAAGGCGGCTAAGCGCGGAAAGAGTGCTCAGTACAAGTTCTGGGAACCAGGCGAGGAAGGAGCGAGAACCTTCCTTTCCTGCCAGGGTTCTGGGGGCGGGGAGAAGGACGCAGGGTGGGAAAGGGCAGGTGGGCTTAGAACTAAGGAACTGGGGTTGCGTGAAGGTGCCCAAGCATTAGGACTGGCTGAGCAAGATGGACGTGATTAAGCGAGAGTCTGGGTTTCAGCGGAAAGCAGATGCATCAAGGAAAGGTCATGGGGTGAGAACTGCAGGGAGTGGGTCTCCAGGAAGCAAAGGAGGCAGCTACTCGGGACTTGGGCTCTAAGACCCGGAGGAAGCGGGGGAGTCGCTCCTAACGGAGGTCCAGGGTGGCACAAGGGGACTAGGAAGAAGAAACTCTGAGATGGAGACGGGGGCCACTCGGTCACACAGACACAAGGAAGTCCCCACGCACACGCGCGAGCGCGCCCAAGCACACGCACCCGCGCCCAAATGGATCCCCGGTGCACACACGCCCGCTACACACGCCCAGGCCGCCGCCTTCCGGACGAGGAAAGGGACAGAGCTGCGGAACGGCCGCCGGGACCGGGAGGGCCGCTCCCCGCCTCGCCTCCACGCGGGCTTGCGCAACAGGCGGCGGCTCGGGCTGGCGCCCCCAGCGCGCTGCCCCAGCAGGGCCAGGCGCGCCCAAGGGAGCGGGAGGAGCGCCCGGGAGGAGGGAGCGGCGAGGGGTGTGTCCCCGCGGCGAGGGGGCCCGGGGGACGGGGCGGGGCGAGGCGCGGGGGGCGGGGCCGCGGCGCCTATAAAATCGCCTTCCTCCCGGGCATAAACAAACCTCTCCTGGCTCCCAGCTCCGGCTCTGGAGCGCACTCCTCTCTTCGCTGCTGTCCTCGCTCCCTCTGGGCGCCTCCAGCCTAGCTCCGGGTCCTTTTCGCTTTTCTCCCTCGTCCTTAGGTAAGCCTGACGCCCTCTTCCCGCCAGGAGGGGAGGGATCGGTCGCCTGTGGGTGCTCCTGCCTCTGCTGGACCGCCCTTTGTGGCCAGCGCTCCCCTACTCCCGGAGCTGCAAGTGGTCGGTCTCCCGATGGCGCGAGGGCGAGCGCCAAGAGGGGCTTTGGGGGCGCGAGCGCTGCTGGAGTGGGGGTGTTTGATTCGGCCGCAAGAGGGAAAAAAAGGTCCGGGTTCAGCTTTCCCCTAGCTGAGGAAGTGGGATCCTGAGGATCGGGGTAGGGGGTGGAGAGCCCCAACACCTTGATCGCTGCTTCCCAAGGCCCTCGCGGCTCACACGGGCGCTCCGGGCCGGAGGGCGCGGGGAAGTGGGAGGAGGCGAGACCAGGAGTGTGTGTGTTTGAGGGTGGAGGTGGGGTGTGTCCCTGGAGTGGGGTGTCTGGGGAAGGAAGGATTGAGTGCGCCTGTAGAAAGGAGATGGCTAGGGGTGAGCGGCGCTAGGGACGAGGCTCGAGAAGGGGACGTGGGTGTGTCTGCTTCCCAGACTCTGCCCCCAACCAGTGTGTGTCTGAGGGGCGGGGGCCCATTCAGCCTGGAAGTCGGGGTGGAGCACGCTTCTGTGTGCGCGCGCGCGCGTGCGTGTGTGTGTTGGGGAAGGGTCCTAGTGTCCCAGCGCGTGCGACACGCGCGGGGGCGAGGGTTAGCGAGCGTCGCTGGGCAGGGTGCGCCCCCCGAGGTGGCCCGGGGTGGGCGCTGTGGCGGCGCGCAAGCGGTGGCCTGGACCAGAGGGGTCGTGTGGCATCTGGCCGCTCTGCGCTGGCTGGGGCTTCGAGTGGCGTCATTTTCGCCTCCGCCCACTCTCCCCAGCTTCCCTTCTCTCTCCTGCCCTCCGGGGGGAGGAGAACAGCTGGATTTGCTCGGCCCTTCCTGGGAGATCCGCCGCGGTCTCGGATTCAGCCGGGGGCAGGGCTGTACACCGCGGGGGGCTCCGGGGGAAACGCGCTGTCACCGCTTGGGTCACATTAGTGGCTGAAGCTGGGATTTAGTGGCTATTTGCCTTACTCCGCCCCACCTCCCCCACTCGCCCGTCTGTCGCCTCTGCTGTGAGACATCCCTCTAGGTCTGGGGCAGCACCGACTTGTGGCTTGGACGGGGGAGGTGCCCGGCAGCTGGTGGGGGAGGCAAACCTAGTTGGGGAGGGCGCGATTGTCTTGTGCCCATCTCTTCTTCTCAAATGTCCTGGGCACTTGAGTTTGTTTGGTTCCTTTGAGTTACTGGGAAAGATGAAAGATTCAGAGAGAGTTCAGCCAGTGGCCAGGCAGGAGGGCTTTAGCCATCAGCCATACTTCACCTCCTAAAGAAACACAGAGTGTGTTCTTGCCGTGAAAAATGCAGTCCCAAGGCAGACCTTCCAGCCCAGCTTCCTCCTGGATAGAAATGCTGGAATCTTGACTGAGTTTTACCAAGGTGAACTGAAATAAGCAAGGTACAGAGAGTGCAACCCCCCGCACCTGGCTTCAAGGGGCTCCCCAGCCAGGGCAGAAATGCAGACAAGGGTGCAGATCCCAGCCCTCTGTGGTGGTAACTGTTGGGGTGGGCCAGGGTTGAGGGTCAGGGAGGGGTGGTCAGGAAGTGATAGGATACCTTTAAAGGGACAGTGCTCTGGAGTCAGGAGCGAAGCCAGATATCCCCAGACCTGGGACTTCATAGCTTTGTGGCACCTTGTCTCTCATCATTGTCACTCCTCTCAGAGCGGGAAGGAAGGCGTCCCCTGCCTTGCTTTGGCACCTGGCACCTGGCCCAGGGCCAGGCCCTTGGGAGGAGATCAAATGCAGACACTGAATCGACTGAATGGCCCCATTCCTCTGTGATCCCACAGGCAGTTAAATTTTTGGTGATAGCATGTGACTGCGCTTTCCAAGGAGACCTTGGAGGATCTTTTGGGGTCTCTTTTCCTGAGAAGCAAATCCCGGCTTGATATCTGTTGGTTTAATAATTTGGAGAAATTAAAAATTCACACAAGTTCCTGGCCCAACTTCTGCCCAGTTTACAGATGGAAACTGAGACCCAAAGGCAGGGAATGACTTGCCGAGGAGGAGCCAAACCTAGAAGTCAGCCTGAGTTTCCTGGCTGTGATGGAAGGTGGTGAACAGGGGTCTCAGTCTTGAGAGATGTATTTTCTGCTATCAGAAAATGAGTTGGATCCTCACTGCGTTTCTGGCGGGGAAACTTTCCAGACAGAATGTGGGTGATTGATGGGTCAATTGATTTTCAGTCGGAATCAGGAGTTCTTGAGACAGGAGCAGAATCAGCGTAGTGAGAAAGGGCTGCAGCCCTGCTGAGTGGTGGTGGCCCAGATTTGGGCTGCCCAGGTTGGACCCCAGATGTGAACAAAGCCCTCCCCGCCCTGCCCCCCAGACACATATGTCCCCTGCCCTCAGTGCACTAAAATCTCCTAAGCGGCCTCAGCACGGATGGGGAAGAAAGATCTCATTGTGTTTTTCTGATGGCCTGAAGCTGCAGTTCTTCCTTGGGATCCAGAGAATCCTATCCAAAGCGTGACTCAAAAGGCCCTGTGCTTCAGAAGGGAAGCCAGGATGATGACTCAGCATCTAAGATTCTATCAGGGAGGGCCCTGACTCAGGCAGAGGGGGCTGGGAAGGGACAGGACCTTTCTCTCTCTCGGAATCCGCAGCTATATCCCACAGCCCCGCTCATCCTCCTGAGAGCTCTGCCTGTGCTCTCTTGGCTCCATTGAATGGATGGGAAAACCAAGGCCAGGAATGTTTAAGGGACTTGCTTGTGGGCTATGTGACTGGAAGTGGGAGGTGCAGGCTGAGAACCCAGAGTGTCACACCTGAAAGGCTTTGTTCTTTTTTCATGATGGCATGTTGGGGTGACTGCGAAAAGCCTTGAGTGAAAAGAACAGAGAGGCCAGCCAGAGCTCTGGCCTCAGTTTCCCCCTGCCCCGAAAACTGAGAGTAACAGATACTGTCTCACCGGGACATGTAAATATTAATTGAGTTAATCTACGGCAAGAGTTGAGGACAGTACTTGCCCATGAGGCCACGATGAGGGAACTTGTGGTCAATCATTTCCACAAATGGCATTCTCAAGGCATCGCCAGGGGAAGGCCTGCACATGCTGGATTCATGTTTTACTTCTTGAAGTTTTTACAGAAAGCTAGGCTTATGCAGATGGCTTAAAAATATAATGGCACTTTGTCTGAAATGCAGATTTCCAGGCCTGGTAGGCCTGGGTTGGGCGAGGGATCTGCATTGTTTCAGCCCTTTCTGGGCTGGATTGGGCTAGAGTGTACTGCCAGAGAGGAGGATATTTGCCAGAATGATGGCTGGGGGAGAGCAAAAGAAAGGGGGGGGGCCACATTTCTCATATCTCCAGGGTCTGGAGGAAGTAGCTTTTATTCCGTTAAAGTGCCTTGTGATTCCAAGGCATCTCCTTGTTCCTTTGAGACAGGAGACATCCTTGCTACTTCTCAGATCAGAAGACTGAGGCTTGAGCAGGTCCCTTGCTTGTCCAGAATCAAGTGATGGGGCTCTGTTACCTGTGGGCCACCATGGACCATTCCCTGAAACGTTATCCTTCGAGGCTGCCCAGGCCCTCTTTGATCCGTGTTTGGAACCTGGACTTGGTTTCCTGGCTTCATTTCAGGCAGCCTTTCCTGACTCCCTGATCTCAGTCTGGGCCCAGCCCTGCCCTTTCTTTCTCTTTAAGTTTGGAGACAGACACAGGCAGGTTGGGGGTCTCTACTGCGGAGCTGGTGGAGGTCAATTCCATGAACACTCGCTTGACCCCTGCTGCGCCAGTCCAGGCTTGTTGGAGCGGGGTGTGCGGGAGGAGTGGGGGGCCCTGACTGCGAGTGTGCAGACCCCAGTGCTCCAGGGCAGACGCCCTGTGAGATGAGACCTGGCAACCCTGGCACCCTGACTTGGCGCTGTCGAATACACCCGATTACAGAGTGTGGATCCACACACAAGTCTCTCTTCCACCCAGTCCTGATCTTCATACCATATATTTACCGAAGACCTGCCCACCCGGGCTCCATCTCCAGGCATTTCCAGTCCAGTAGAGGCATTCCTCCAGCTGAGATGGTAGGAAGTGGGACTCCTTAGCAGTCTGGGGGATTCATCTTTTGTTTCATAGGTTTTTTTTTTTTCCTCCTTAAACCTGTGGAAAGCTCTGTACACAAACGATATGCCCGTGTACTGCTCTGCTTACAGAGGTGGATGGGGACCTTTTTTAAGGAAGAACAGGACTCCATTCTGTTCCCCCATCTTTACTCCTAACTCCTATTGGCTTTGAGAAGGTTCTGGGCAGCCCTCTCTGAATGTGAGTGTGAGAGTCATTCTGAAGAGGTAGGTAATTCTGAGGACTCTCTTAGCTGGGAACCCTCCCCCTCCTCCCCTCTTCTGGTTAGTCATTGAACTTGCCTGCTTTCTCCAGAAAGCCCTCCCTGACTTCCCCCTCCTGGCAGGCCGACTGGGTGGGGTGCCCTTCTTGGATCATTCTGGGTTGTGTCTGCTTAATTACCCTTTTCCCGTAGACCCGAGAGTGCACTTAGTAGGCAATCAGTTCATATTGGTTCAAGTAGTAGTAGTATAATTGCTCAGTAGTGTCTGACTCTTTGTGACCCCATGGACTGCAGCCCACCAGGCTCCTCTGTCCATGGAATTCTCCAGGCAAGAATACTGGAGTGGGTGGCCACTCCCTTCTCCGGGGAATCTTCCCGACCCAGAGATCGAACTCAGGTTTCCTGCAGTGCAGGCAGATTCTATACTGTCTGAGCCACCAGGGAAGCAATGTTAGTCCAAAGGATACCTCCATTTACTAAGGAAATAGCCATGGGCCCTCTTGTGTAGGAAAGATGGGAAGGTCATCCAGAGGGTAAGAGCAACAGGACCAATTCGGGGAAAGATTCTTTCAGTGTGGCAATTGTCCCGTCTCGGGGACACAGGGAGGAGGAGGAATCTGCCTCCACGTCCCATGCTAATACTGGCTCTGTCTGTGTGCTTTCTATACATTATCTCACAGACCTTCCAGCGTTGCTTGTGTTTGTCTTGCAGATTCACAGAAAAAGCCTCTCACCCACCCAGCATCCTCCTTTAGACTTCTGTTATCCTACGCGTCCCCGCAGACAGTATGGTCTTCTCTCTGCCAGACAGGTGGCTGGGCTGCCAGACCTCCACGGAGAACCCACAGGAAGGTCCTGGGTTGTGCTGTGGAGAAGCGGGTGGGGTGAGGACCAAGTGCGGGCCCCTCCCTCTTCCTGCTATTGTGTCCCAGACTTTCTTGCTAGTTCTGTGCTCTGGCCCAAGACGGAGAAGCTGCCTTTGGTCTCCAGCCTGGTACCCAGGGAATGGATGCAGCTGGGGGGTGCCTTCTCTTTAGTGATTTCTTTTTTATTCTTTCAATATCAGACAGTCTGTTGGGTGCTTCTGCCTCCAAGCAGAAGTACCCGGGCCTCCTGAAGGAATTCTGATTGTCTGATCGTCTTTTTTTCATTTTATAGACTTTTGAAAGCCCTGTTTTCTACCTCCCCTCCCCTCACCTGGGGAACTTTCTAGAAGGTCCAGTGAGTCCTGCCATGTTGTTTACTAGGTTGATTGCAAGAGGAAAACATTGAGAGGCCATCAGCTTCTTTACCCTCCTCGAAGCCTTGGGTTTCAGAAGGTCCAGAAAACATGGGCTGCCTGGCAGCTTGACTTCAGAATCTCTTTGGCAAAGAAAGGACCAAAGGACATGTCCATAGCAAGGTGCGGGGAGGCAAGGCGCACCCCAAGGCTACTTTTTTGGAGGTTAATGCAGACGGGGCACTATTCTCTCAAACCTTCTGGAGTTGACTGTACTTGGAGAGGATGTTATGGCGAACATCAGCAGCATCCATTGATCCCCTGCCCGCCTTTTAAATTCTGTTCTATAAAGAGTTCAGTGTGCTGGAAAAAAAACACTGCTTTCACGTGGCTTGGAAACCAGGCATGTTCTGGAGGGGACAAAATCTGGGCCAGTGACTGACAGTCACAATCGATGCAAGCTTATCAACAGTTGTTCCTGATTCCCCTCTATCTCTGCTTCACTGGAGGACTCCGGGAGGCTGCGGTCTGCCTGCCCCTGCCCTGCCCACCTGCACCCACTCCGAAGGATGGAGTCTAGGCCTTTAGGAAGTCACACAGGCCTTGGCGTTTGAGCCTCAGATTACCCACTCGCAAGCGAAGGTGATCCAATCCACATTCTCCCAGGGACCTCTTCCAGGAACAAATAGAATAATGCAATGAACCTTTTTTTTGAAGTATTGAATATGGCGGATCCCTTCTGCATGTTGTGAAGGGAGAATGTCTAAGATGTGGACTTTGCCTGCAGCCTGGGCCTCTGGTGATGACTCAAGGGGGCTGTGCATGGTGGCGAGAGAAGCCCATGACTCTGCTAGCTGATCCACACAGAAGTCTCCTGGGGCCCATCCTTAGAACCTCCTGCCTGGGGCTGGGCACTCAGATGTATGTCTGTTTAGAGCAAGCTGGGTTCACGGTCAACTGTCCCCTTTAACGTTGTTTTTTAAAACTGTGCCATCTTGATGCTTGGTGACTTGAGGCCCGTTTCTTAATCTCTCTGTGCCTCCATTTCCCCGTCATATGGTGACATGATGGGGTCCACCTTCTAGGGCTACTGGAAAGCTCAAAGGGGAGATGGAGTCTGGAGCCTAGGAGGCACCGTGAAGTTCTTGTCGCTGTCACCGTCTGCATCTGTGGAGGGTGGGTGAGGCTGGGGGCTCCCCGAGCACACTCTGGGTGTTTCTGTGCTAGACGCCTCCTGCCCCCGCCTCGGAGGGGCTTTAGGGGCCCAGCAGAATTTGCCAAAATGGAAGGGCAAATGCCCCCTCCAGGTGGCTTGTTGGAGGAATGCCAGAGCTGGTGGAGGACTCCAGCCTTAGGGACGAGGAGGAGGTCCAGGCTGGGAGAAGAGGGTCCTCCAGGTTCCCAGGGCAGATGACCTGAGCAGAGCCACGCTGCAAGAGGCCCTCATAGCACCCCAGGGGGCACCTCCCTTTTGTCTGCATGCAGCACCTTCCTGCCTGGGCTCCCATCCGTCCGGAGTCGGAGTTTTGGGGACTATGTGATGTGCATAGAGGGCTTCTCAGGTGGCTGAGCAGTAAAGAGTCTACCTGCCAATGCAGGAGACACAGGTTCAATCCCTGGGTCAGGAAGATCCTCTGGGGAAGGAAATGGCAACCTGCTCCAGTATTCCTGCCTGGAGAATTCCATGGACAGAGGAGCCTGGCAGGTCACAAAGAGCTGGACATGACTTAGCAACTAAACGAGAACAACGGTGTCTGTAGAACACTTACCACATATTTTGTAGATGGGAGGCTGAGGCCCAGGGAGGGGATGAATGGCCTGGGAACAGTCATGTGGCTGGGAGGGGCAGGGTTCCCACGCCCCATCCTAAACGGCGTGCCCGCTGCTCCATCAGGGCTTGTGAGACTCCCAGGCGCCGTGTGTCCCCTCGCTCTCGGGGTGACCGGCTAACAGCTCTCACGTGGCCTCATGGCCTGAGATGCCTTCGCCCGCTGCCTCCCCAGTCCCCGAGGTCACCTTCTTCGCTCTTCCGAGCAAATCTCAGTCTTGGCTTTGCTGGAGCCCATGGGGTCCAGCTCATTGCTGACTGGCTCCTGGGTCCGTTGAACTGGAAAGGTATTTGCCTGCCCCCCCAACCCGCGCCCGCCCCTTGGGCCTTTGTTACTCATTGACCCGAGTGGTGGCACATTGGGTCTGATTGCTAGACACCCATGTGACACCTGCTGAACCTTTTTTCTGTGTCCCCTCCTTGCTGGGCCACTCGGGGATTAAGAATGTTTAAAATACAGACCGTGTCCCCACAGATGGCCTTGGGTCTCTGAGGCAACCAGGGAAGTGCACTGATTAATGAAGCAGCTGTTTGCCCGATTCTGTGTGCCATGGTTGCATTGAAGGCCCCCAACTACTCGCCAGGAGCAGGAGTTGTGCCCATTTTACAGATGAGCAGACTGAGGCTCAGAGGTTAGATCTCAGAGCCAGTCAATGGTAATGTTCAGGTATGACCCTCAGATCTCCCCCCACCTCCCCACTAACTCCTGGCTGCCTTTCACTTCTGCAGTATTGATTTTCTCAGAATTCCTTCTGGGCAGGTAGGTGGGAAAGGAAGAAGTGGTATAAACCAGTCTGGCAGCTGGCACTGTGACCTGGAGCCCTGAGTGGGGTTTTGGCAGGAGACCTGTCCCGACCTCATTTCCTGTGTGGAGTGGCTTCCCTCTGTGCTGAGAGAGAGTCCACCCTACAGGATGGCATAGGGGGCTGGGAGTCAGACTCCCAGTCTCCCACCACCATGCCCGGTGTGGTGGCCCCCTGCAGGACTGCCACCTGCAACCCTCCGCCCCCTGCAGGGTTGCCTTGGCCCTCTGCAGCCCTACATCCTTCTCTGGGACTTTGCCGGAGGCGGTGGAGAAGGGCAGGCTTGGCATCCAGCACTTGGTCTCAAACCCAGGGAGAGAGCTTGTTCAGCCCATTGGGGCTGCAGGTTGGCTGCGGGGGGTGACCCCAGGTGTGGGCACCCTCTGAGTGGAGCCTGAAGGGTACAGGGCGGGGGGTACCAGCCCTGGCACCAAAACCAAGTCACCTCCTGTCTACGCCTGACTTGCCACATAGTCGGGTCTCATCACAGAGCTGTGATAGGTCCTTTCTCGATTCACTCAGTGTCTGGCACATACACTTGCTGTGCAGGAAAACTACCTCCAAGTAAACCTTCCTACAGCACATCCATCCTGGAGCTCAGAAGGGCTCTGAGGGCTGGTCTTGCCTCGTGGGGGGCAGACGATAGGGAGGGAGAACACGAGGTGTCCCTGGCTTTATCTAAAACATGTCAGCTTTCTTAAAAACAGTTTTATATATTGAACTTCCTTATAAGGTTTCCTTTAGACCCACAGCTTCTGAGACAAAAGTTTGCAAAGTTTATTGATGGATGCAACAGAGACGGGGTTAAGGGGCCTCAAGGGGCCTAAGTCTGCTGAGTTGGACTGATAGCACCCTAGCTCAGAGAGGGGGCTATCAGTCCAACTC
>SJYT01016890.1:66354-121362 GCA_006410635.1 Cephalophus harveyi
AGCTCAGAGAGGGGGCGTGGGGGGTGTGGGGGGCCTGGGGCTCAAGGTGCACCTTCTACAGCCCGTTTGGGTGGTCTTGGGAATCGCAGGCAGTGACCTGGCTGGAGGTCCTGGCTGAGCTCACCTGTCAGGACATGTCCAGTTACAGTTATGAGCCACAGGCTGCCCCGGGCCTGTGGGAACCGCACCTCCTACCCAGCTCATCCCCCAGGGACGAGGAGAACTTGGAGTGTCCTCTGCTTTATCTGGTCATCCTGCAGACTTCAGAGCCCTGGGGTTCTCACTGGCTGCTCCTTGGTCTGGGCCCAGGGCGTTTCAGCCGCTTCACTCCTAGGGCCAGATAATTCTGCTGTGGGTGCCCTGTGCCCCCGTGGCGTGGTCAGCAGCCACCCTGGTCTGCATCAGCTGGACGCTAGTAGCATCTCCCAGTGGTGCCGATCAAGAATGTCTCCGGACCGCGCCAGATGGGGGGACAGAAGCACCGTCGTCTGGACAAACACTGTGATAGTCCTCTGTGAGCTCCCCTCTGAGTCTCCCCAGGGCCCTGAGCTCATGAAGGGTGGGGCTCCATGAGGCCTCCTCCAGCTTCCAAAAAGGAGCAGTTCTCAAATACTGATGTTTAAGGGGGATTCACCAGTTTTCAAGCCACTGTCTCCTGAGGTCTGGGAAGCTGAGTTGTAGGAGGAAAAGAAGATGTGGGGTAAAGGGATTTCTGGAAAGCTGGACCTGAACTCTTTCTGGTTCTGAGGGAGGGTAAGAGGGCAGGTGAAGGCTGATCCTCCAGTGGAATCTCACTGGAGTCAAGCCAGCCAAGGAGACCTGACCATGCTGGGCTGAGCTGCAGCCTGAAATACATGTGGACCTGTTTTCAAGGCATTTCAGGGTAAAGCATCTGCCCGCAAGGTGGGAGACCTCTGTTCGATCCCTGGGTCAGGAAGATCCCATGGAGAAGGAAATGGCAACCCACTCCAGTATTCTTGCCTGGAGAATCCCACGGACGGAGTAGCCTGGTAGGCTACAGTCTACGGGATTGCAAAGAGTCGGACACGACTGAGCGAGTTCACTTCACTCCCGTGGTTTACTAAACCACGTAAGAGTGAATGTAAACACAAACGTGGGCCTCTCAGGTGGCGCAGTGGTAAAGAATCTGTCTGCCACCGCAGGAGATGCACGAGATGTAGGTTCGATCCCTGGGTTGGGAAGATCCCCCTGGAGGAGGAAGGGGCAACCCGCTCCTGTATTCTTGCCTGGAGAATTCCAGGGACAGGGGAACACGGCAGGCGACAGTCCATGGGATTGCAGAGTTGGACACAACTGAGTGATCAGTTGCTGTGAAGCTGCATAAAAGCTGTGCATCTGTCTGTTTCTTCTGTCTGTTGTGATGCTAGGAGCTACAGGGAGGGAAGGGAATGAGCCAGGTAGGCTACCTACCTGTCCTGGGGAGCTGGCAGGTGGGGACGGAGGCCCAGGAATAGCCAGAGACCCTGATTTCACCCCTGGGTTCTGAAGGAGCCCCTGTGACAAGCTCTTAGCGTTGCCGGAGCCGTGAGCTTCTGGAAGGCTCCCTGGCCTGTGTAGGCGAGGTCTCTCACAGCCAGGGTCTCGGGACTGTGAACACGCTGAGTTAGCAAGGCCGGCAGACCTTGGCTTTTCATGCCTCCTGCCTCCGAGCTGGCAGCCACCCAGGAATGCTCGCAAATATAAAACCGACTTTGTTTTCGGAATGTTCTGGAGCCTAGACTCCAGAGGCTGCATAAAGGCATTCTTGTGGGGCTGGTTATCTACTGGGGCCCCAGACCAAAGCGTCCCAGGGGATCTGCCCACGGAGCACCATGTGCTGGCGTGGGGGAGTGCGTGCGGGGCGGTCCCGCTCTGTCACCCGTTGACCCCTGAGAGGTGTTTTGCAAAGAGGGTTCCTCTGGGTGCAGGGAGCTGGGTCCTCAGAGGAGCTGAAATTGAGAAGTTCAGAGACCTGTGCTCTCTGTCTGGCTGTTACATCTGTGGAGCCGTGGAGAGTTTGGGGTGAGGTCCCCACTCCGGAAAGTAGCAGGTTTTCACACAGTTCCCGACTTAGAAGGTCTGGGTCTGTGACCTGGTTGGGGTCCCTGGTCTCCCGTCACTTACTCCTTCACTTCCATCTCTTCAGCTCCGCCCACAGCACCTACCCCTCCTTCTGGGTTCATTGCACTTCACCCCAGTACTGGGCTGGGGGAGCTTCAGTCTCTCCGCCTAACTCTTCACCCCTAAGAAGAAATACTGATGCCTCCAGGTCCCCGATTGAGCCTCCCAGGAGGGAGTGTGCTCAGGACCTGTCATCCCCCAAGCCTCCGTCCCCAGGGAGGTCAGTTACGGTGGCATTTCCACTGCTGGAACCCCGCTCCTCCGCTCCGTCTTGCTCTTGTGGTTCTCCTGCAGCTGCCCTGGCATCAGAGCCTGGGGGGCCCCTTCTGGCCCACCCCGATCTCTGCCCCCACCCTGTCTCTTATACACATCTGGTAAGAGGGCAGGTGAAGGCTGATCCTCCAGTGGAATCTCACTGGAGTCAAGCCAGCCAAGGAGACCTGACCATGCTGGGCTGAGCTGCAGCCTGAAATACATGTGGACCTGTTTTCAAGGCATTTCAGGGTAAAGCATCTGCCCGCAAGGTGGGAGACCTCTGATTTGGGGTGAGGTCCCCACTCCGGAAAGTAGCAGGTTTTCACACAGTTCCCGACTTAGAAGGTCTGGGTCTGTGACCTGGTTGGGGTCCCTGGTCTCCCGTCACTTACTCCTTCACTTCCATCTCTTCAGCTCCGCCCACAGCACCTACCCCTCCTTCTGGGTTCATTGCACTTCACCCCAGTACTGGGCTGGGGGAGCTTCAGTCTCTCCGCCTAACTCTTCACCCCTAAGAAGAAATACTGATGCCTCCAGGTCCCCGATTGAGCCTCCCAGGAGGGAGTGTGCTCAGGACCTGTCATCCCCCAAGCCTCCGTCCCCAGGGAGGTCAGTTACGGTGGCATTTCCACTGCTGGAACCCCGCTCCTCCGCTCCGTCTTGCTCTTGTGGTTCTCCTGCAGCTGCCCTGGCATCAGAGCCTGGGGGGCCCCTTCTGGCCCACCCCGATCTCTGCCCCCACCCCTGCCCCCCACCCCTGCTTTCCTGTCCCCGCTCTGGCTCATCAAGTGCTTTGTGCCTTGAAGATCTTTTTTCTTTCAAAGTCTTCCCAAATGCTCGGTCCTGTCATCTTGGCTTGAGATAGTCCCTTCTCCTCCCTGCAGCCCCCACCCCACCCCAGCAGGGAGCAGAGTACCCTGCCCAGAGATGAACATGGCGCTGTCTCTGTGGCCGTCCCTCTGTGGGGGACATCGCACCGGTGTGGGGATGAAGGAGAAGGGAGCTAGTGCCATGGCTCCCCGTGGCCAGCCTCTGGGACCTTCTGTCCCCTTTTGCTTGTCAAGCTGGGGCTGTCTGATTTCGGGATGTGGCAGCGACGTGGGTCTCCTTCTAAAGTGCAGAGAGAAACATCCGTCCTTGGTGCGGTGGGTGGGCCTGGCCTGGGTGTCAGGGCCTGGTTTTGAGTGCCATGGTGGTTTAGGGGCTAAGTTGTGTCTATCTCTCGTGACCCCATGGACTGTAGCCTTGTCAGGCTCCCCTGTCTGTGGGGTTCTTCAGGCAAGAATACTGGAGTGGGTTGCTGTTTCCTCCTCCATGGGATCTTCCTGACTCAGGGATTGAACTCGAGTTTTCCGCATTGCAGGCGGAGTCTTTACTGACTGAGTTGTCCAAAAGCCTCAGTTTCCTGTCCCAGGAAACAGACTTCCCTCCATCCCCAGGGGCAAGACTGGGGCGGGAGGTAGGAACTGCTGGTCTGGGGAGTGAAGGCTTCCTCCCTGGCCTCAATTTTGCTTCTGTCTAGAAACACCTCTCAGCCGGAATTGCTGACCCCCTGGCCTCTGTCTCTGTGCAGGCGCGTGACATCAAGGACATGTCTCGGGAGCTGCAGGATGTGGACCTCGCCGAGGTGAAGCCTTTGGTGGAGAAAGGGGAGGTGAGTGGAGAAGCCCTGGATATGTCCCCTCCCATCCCCACTCATATATGGACATACATGTGTGCACAGTAGGAACACGCATCCATGCACACACGTGTGCATGCACATGCACACACATGCACGTGTCCACTGCTTCCTGGTTTCCACAGGTCACCTTGTCCAGTACAAAAGGCCAGGAGTTCTAGTTCAGGCCCCAGCTTGGCTGGCAAGGGCTGAGGTGCCTCACCCACCTCTGGCCTTTCTGCCCTCACTAATCTCATTTGTAACGAGAGGGGCACTGGACCAGAGTTCCTCCAAGCACTTTCACCTCTGACATCCTGCAGTTCTAAACCTGCCCCTGAAGCCCATTGCCCAGCGGCTCTGCCCCAGCTACTAAGCTGGCTAAGGGACCAGACTGCCTGGGTTCAGGTCCTGCCTGCCACACTCTGCTGCTCCGTGATCACTGGCAAATCCTTCAACCTCTTCATGCTCCAGGTCCCCAGCTTTAAAAACCAGTGACCCTAGGACTAGCGTCATGGCGCCAGAGTGAGGATGGACTGGGTTAACTCGCTGGGAGCGATTAGAGCCTCGTCCACCCTGAAGGGGGCCAGCTATGCTCTTGTTCTCGTGTTGCTACAATTATCACCCTCTTTTTTTTGGCCAAAACTTTCAAGTCAACAAGGCCTCCTTGTTGGAAGCAAACTCCCCTTCCGTATAGCCTAGCCTGGCATGATCCGTCCTGGACTGCTTTCGTTTGCACGGTTGGCACTGTATTTTTAAACCACGTTCACGTCCCAGTTCTCACTGAGTTTTTTGGCTGCCTGTGCTGAGACACCTTTTGTAAAATGTAAAGCTTGGGTTCAAAAGTGGGGTTACTTTGAGGTCAACTCAAATGCTTTCCAAAGTAGTAATTAACATACATGAGCCTCGCCCTGCATGCTGGTTTCTGGACTAATCATACTTCATAGGTTATTTCCTGCTAAATTAAAGGATAAGGCTGTGGCTGATTAGACACTAGGTTCTGTGATTGTTCCCATTTTACAGAAGAGGAAGCTGAGTTTCCGGGAGGTTAATTTGTCCTTCTCTGTTGGTCACATGGTTACAAAGTGTGGGGCATGGAGCCAAACTCAGGCCAGCTACCACTGGTAAATGGACTTATTCATTTAATTCCTTTATGACTCTGCACGTGGCTGCTCTGTTTTAGGTCCATTATTTCATAGACTTTTCTTTTTTTAGCTTTTTATTTTGTATTAGGGTATAGCTGATTAACAATGTTGTGATAGTTTCAGGTCAACAGTGAAGGAACTCAGTCACATATTTCCATGTATCCATTCTAACTCTGCACATGGCTGCTCTGTTTTAGGTCCATTATTTCATAGACTTTTCTTTTTTTAGCTTTTTATTTTGTATTAGGGTATAGCTGATTAACAATGTTGTGATAGTTTCAGGTCAACAGTGAAGGAACTCAGTCACATATTTCCATGTATCCATTCTCCCCCAAACTCCCCTCCAATCCAGGCTGCCACATAACATTGAGCAGAGTTCCATGTATTATACAGGCCTCGTTGGTTATCCATTTTAAATATAGCAGTGTGTGCATGTCATGGACTTTTCTTAATGAAGGTGAGACACATCTTTCTATTTTCCATTATATAGTAATGGAAACTCATCTTGATGGGAAGAGAATTTCCCAAGGTTGTTTGGATAAGATTAGAAGCCAGACCAGAGGAAGCTGCACAATCCTCGATATCATTCCCATGCAAGGGGTCTGCAGACGTCTTCTGTAAAGGATGAGTTGGAAGGTGTCTTAGGCTTTGAGGACCCAGGGTCTCTGTTGTAACTACTCAGTTTTACAGTTACAACCTCGAAGCCACCCTAGGCAGTATGGAAGCCAATGGGCTTACTGTGTTCTAATAAAACTTTATTTACAAAAAGAGGTGGAGGAAGGTAGAGGCCCATAGTTGGCCAACTCCAGTACTTTTCACTATGTATGCTTCAAATCCATTTCCTCTTCTGTCTGCATCTTTGACACAGTCTTGAAAAAAAAGAAAAAAACAAAGAAACAGAAAAACTCCCAGGTGATGCAAATACATGTTAGCATCTTTTAAAAATAATTTTATTTATTTGATTTATCTTTGGCTGTGCTGGTTCATCGTTGCTCCCTGGGCTTTCCTCCAGTTGCGGTGCGGGCTTCTCACTGCAGCGGCTTGCCTCGTTGCAGAGCAGGGGCTCTCGGGCACGCGGTCTCAGTAGCTGCGGCTCCCGGGCTCTAAAGCACGGGCTCAGTAGTTGGGGTGACGGGCTTAGCAGCTCTGAGGCGTGTGGGGCCCTCCAGGACCAGGGATCTAACCTGTGTCACCTGCACGGGCAGGTGGATTCTTTACCACTGAGCCATCAGGGAAGCCCCATGTTAACATATTCTTATCCCTCCCCTTTTGAAAAACCACATGCAAAAGTATACCACATTTGCCTTGTTTATTTAATCACCTATGTTGGAGACCTTTCCAACACCAGTCCATAGGGCTCTTGCTTCTGTCTTTCCAGCGTCACAGTCCTCCACCACGTTTGTTTGACCAGGGGCCTGTATGTGGACCCCTGGGGCCACGTTACTGTTCCCAGCAGAGCTGCAGGTATTCATAGACTCTTTGGATCCTGCATGTTCATTATTTCATACAGTGCAGGTCTTAGATAAATTCCCCAAGTGGCATCGCTGAGTCCAAGGGTACATGCATGTTTATACACAGCATTTATACATTTTTAGGCAGCCTAGTGCTACCCTTGGAAATTTTTATTTCTGAAATAAACATCTAGGAAGTTATTAACTCCAAGTTACATGTCAGTCTGTCTCTAAGTAGATACTGGCCTTTTCTTTCCAGGTTTAAATGGAAGTAAGCCCTTCATTTCCTTAGACTGACTCAGCAAAGTGTTTTTAATGAGGTTTGCCTTTGGGAAGTTCTTCCTGATGTCCATCCTCAATCTGAATGACTTCTGCACTCGTGTTAACATTGTGAAGGTTAGGGTTGTACGAAGCAGCTTTTCTACTCTCTCCTATCAATACACACGCACAGATACACACACACACACACACACAAAATACGTTGGCCGCCATTTGCTTCCACTTGAATTCATTACACTCCCTTCTGTTCTTAACCCTGGCCCCAGGAGATATGAAGCTATTGATATATATATATATTTTAATTGGAAGAAAATTGCTTTACAATGTTGTGTTGGTTTCTGCCATAAAACAACACAAATCAGCCATAATCATACATATATCATCTCCTTCTTGAGTCTCATGCCCACTCCCCATCCCACCCCTTACTTTAATCTCCTTCAGCAGTTGGGTGTTACAATTTTAACTCCCAACCCCTGGCTCTTCCAACAGATCCCTTTCACCTTTCCAGCACCGCTTTTTCCTTTTGCTCTGCTGAGCTGTCTTCTTTCATGGTGGGTGGTGGTGGATCCAGCAGGGTTCAGCTTTTGAACTCCACCATCTCCTTCTTGAGTCTCATGCCCACTCCCCATCCCGCCCCTTACTTTAATCTCCTTCAGCAGCTGGGTGTTACAATTTTAACTCCCAACCCCTGGCTGTTCCAAGGGGTCCCCTTCCCCTTTCCAGCACCTCTTTTTCCTTTTGCTCTGCTGAGCTGTCTTCTTTCATGGTGGGTGGTGGTGGATCCAGCAGGGTTCAGCTTTTGAACTCCATCCTGAGCTGGGAGGAAAGGGTGCCAGTGTTGGCTGACGGTGGTTCCAGCCCCAGCTTTGACCTGTACTTTCACTGCTACCTGGGGGATGAGAGCCCTTTTCCCATCTTCCTGGGCCAGGCCTGCCACTAACTCTGGTGAAAGGTGGAATTTGAGCTGGACAGTCAGGATTGTTGAATGGCAGGGAATGCTCTGCTCTCCTCTCATGAGAGATAGATTTTAATCCAGATGGTGGGCTGCCATGGAAGAAATGTAAAGACAGTGACATGATCAAGTTCGAGCTTTAAAAGTGTAGCACGTGGGTGGAGACAGAGACCAGTTTATAGGCAGTTGTGGTTTGCTTAGACCTTCAGATCTTTTTCACCAAGGCACTAGTCAGCTGTGTCTGCTTTTTAGGTGGACTGCTCTTCTTTGAGATAAACAGTCTCTCTGGAAAGAAATAGGCTCCACAGAGGACCTAGGGCCGAGATGATAGACTCAGGGCATGGGGACGTCTGTGTGTTCGGACATTACTTCTCTGCCCTGGGAAAGTGATGAAACTGACCATCTCTCTTGTCTCTCTGCAGACCATCACCGGCCTCCTGCAGGAGTTTGATGTTCAGGCAAGTAGAAGATGTGGCTTCCCTTCCCCCTTGCCTCTTCCGTCTTCTCCTTTCCCCTTTCTTCCATAGGTTAGATCCATGTTCAGACGTTAGGGCAAAGGGTAGAGATGGAAACCGATTCCCTGCACTCAGCTCCTTCTCCCCAGAGAGAAGTGGGTTTGAGTTCTGACCAAGGAAGCAGGAGCCGGTTAGCCTCTGTGAAAGCCGGACAGAGATCCAGCAGCCCATTTGACCCTGCAGAGCTGGGCAGAGCTGGGAGGCATGTGCAGAGGAAATGGCGAGGCGTTGGGTGGGCTTGGACCCTGTGATGCGAGGGGATGGGGGAAGCATGATGTTCTTGGCTCCACTTGGGAAAGTGAAACCAGCTTCTCTGGGTCTTCCGGCTCCCTCTTTGCTCCAGGTTGGCATGGGAGCAAGATGGGG
Organism: Cephalophus harveyi; assembly: GCA_006410635.1. Lineage (NCBI taxonomy): Eukaryota > Metazoa > Chordata > Mammalia > Artiodactyla > Bovidae > Cephalophus > Cephalophus harveyi. Next base: position 75,093 of record SJYT01016890.1, read on the forward strand.
GTGGTGCCTCTGGAAGTTTGTCCAGGAACAAGCTTTCAGGAGAGGGGTTGACCTCTCTTGGCTGAGGGGTGGGTGAGAACCTCAGGGACTGTGAGTCTTGGACTCCTTATTCCAAAGCTGCATGGGACCCCACACTGTGGTGGGCCCGGGGGGCAGGGCCGGAAGCCTGAGCACATCCAGGTCATGTTGGCTTCCCGGAGAAGACAGGGCCTCATACAGGCCGGGCGCAGCCTGGCACGCTCACCTGGCCCTCTGCTTGCACATCACACAGGTACCCCGGCTTCCAGCCTATCCTGAGTCTTGTGACTCTATCATACCGTTCACCCCTTCCTCCCCCCAAAGAGCTTACTGGTCCTCCTGAATCTCGTATTTCAGTGATTGGCCTGCCATCAATCAGAGGCTGTGAATCTTGGCGCTGTCTTTGGAAGGAAGGGGAAAGAGGGAGTGGGGTTGGAAACACTGGCTGGTGTGAAGTCAGGGAGGCGAATGCAAAGAGCACAGGCGAGGTGCGTGGGCCTTAGTGTGTTTACAGGTCATCCCGGCTGTTCCTGCAGCCCACCCTGACCTCGGGCCCCAGGAACCCCTGGGGTACCGGAGGTGTTGGTTTCTGTCCAGCCATTTGTCCTCTGAGGCCAACACATCCCACTGTATTATAGTGCCTGTTCAGAACACAGCGATTGCACTATTGTGCACCAGGCCCTGGACACCCAGGCAGACATGTGGCCCCGGATCTCCGCAGGCACACCCCACTGAACCCCAATAGCATTAGGCAGCCGGGGTCACTGTCTTCAGTCTTAAAGTTTAGGAAGCTGAGGCTCAGAGGTTAGGTGTGCCTGGCCCATGGTTGCACAGCCAGCACTGTGCTCTTTGCGATTTGACTGTGAAACCTGCTTTCACAGCCTCCGGGTAGCGTCTGTGTCAGGGCCGTGAGCAGGAGGCCTGAGCAATGGTTAGCAGCCACCATATGCCATTTACTTCAGAGGGGCACCGGCTTGGCTTGAAGGTGGCTCCACGAGCTGGCAGGGAAGCTCCCTGCCCGAGGGAGGTCCTTCCAGCCTGGGGTCCTCAAGCCTCTCTCGCTGTCAATGGGTGTCTGGGGCAGGCCACAGGGACAGCTTGGGTTGGGACAGGTCGTTTCCACCCTAGGAGTTTGTGGTTAAAAGCAGCTGAGTCTGGAGACACCCTCGCATCCTTCAGGAGCGCCTCCCTGACTCATCAGCCTGGTATACAGCATCGCTGCTGTCCCAGCCTCTCGGTACCTCTGCAGTGGATGAGCCCAGACCAGGGCTGGCATCTCCCCAAGCAGCTGAGTCTGGAGATACCCTCGCATCCTTCAGGAGCGCCTCCCTGACTCATCAGCCTGGTATACAGCATCGCTGCTGTCCCAGCCTCTCGGTACCTCTGCAGTGGATGAGCCCAGACCAGGGCTGGCATCTCCCCATTTTATGAATGGAGAAACTGAGCCACCCAGACAGTGAGACTTGCCACGGTCAGGCTGCAACTGAGACATCGTGGCATCCTGAACAAAAGCATCTTTCCCCCTTCCCTTTCTGAGTCAGGTCAACCGGGTTTAGTTCTAGCTGACCTTTTCAAGGTATGTGCCCTTGAGCAAATTACTCAGAACTTCTGAGCCTGTTACCCGCCATCTGTAACACAACCGTAAGAATGGATGCTTTTGAGCCCGAACTGTGTGCCAGGCACTGTTCTAAGCACCCTGCCCTTATTTAATCAAATACATTCACTTACTCTTCATAAGAGCCCTGGTGGGGGCAGGGGGTTTTGCTATCGTCTTATTACAGATGAGCAGTGCCTCACACAGGCACTGGAGGCCAGGGAGTCACACAGCCAGGGAGGCCCTCCGGATTTCATGTTCCTCTCTCTCCTGGATGTAACTCAGACTCAAGTGCTATTCAGGGCTGTGTTTACTGCTCAGGAAGCAGAGGCCATGCTCTCTGCAAGAATGCGTGTTACAGGCATGGATGGATGTGTGGAGGTGACCATTAGACTCTGGGGTCTGGGAACCTCCTGAGCTACCAGCTCCCTCCAGCACAGGTCCCTGGGGAATAGGAGGAAATGTGATAGACTTCCAGGCACACTTTCTCCTCTGGGGTCATTGCAGGTGGGAACATCAGCGGGGTGGTCTTGGCTGAATCTGCAGCCCCTCTAGAGCTGGAAGCTGGGCCACCTGGGGGGCTCAGCCCACCTTTTGTGCAGAGGAACAGAGAGAAGTCTGTGGGATGAGTGGGGCTGCTCCCTAGGGTCTGAGACTTGAGCCAGGAGTGGAGGCTGTGAGTAACTCAGGCCCTGTGACAAAGGCTAGTCACCCACCCCCACCATCACCCACTGTGTCTGGTTCTTTTGACCCACTGTGACGCAGACTATCAGCTCCCTGCCCTTCTAGGCCATCAGAGGGTGGGGGGCCTGAATCCCTCACTTGACTGGCTGCTTCAGCACCCAGTACACAGACCTTGGTCCTCAAGGAGCGTGTGGTCTCGTGGGACATAGCCTCCGGTCATGATTTTTATAGCACTGGTTTAAGAAGAGAATCGGGGCTGGTCATTTGCCTGAGGTCCCCCTGCAGTGAGAGGAAGGTGGCACCAGATTCCAGGCCTTCTCTCTCCCAGCTTTGAGAGCCTCCTATTCTGCATTGCCTGATGCCGCTGGCTTAGCGATGCTTCCTGTGAGCCAGGCCCTCTACTAAGGGCTCCCCAGCCAGTATCTCACTTAACACCTCAACAACAGCATAAGCAGAAGTGCCATTATCCCCATCGCTCAGATGGGGAAACTGAGGCTGGAGGGTGTGACTGGGCATCACTCCCAAATCTGTCTAAGCAGAGAGGGAGCTTGTGCTCTTACTATGTGGTCCACAGGCTGAGGTCTCTGTCTGCCCCATCCCCAGGCCAGAGCTCCGTCCACTGGTCTCTGTATCGGGACACTGGGCATGTGGGGGCACCAGGGACAGTGGGAGGTGGATAGACTGTCTCCAGGCGTCTCGGGTTTAACTCATCCAGACCGTCTTTTTACAGCTGGAGAAACTGAAGGACAGGGAGAGGGGAATCGCTTGTGCAGTGCTGTGCAGTCGGGGAGCTAACAGGGATGACATCGGATCCTCATCTGGCCATTTCCCACCATCGTGAAAATAGGGTCCCAGGGCAGAAGGGCTGGAAAGATGCGACAGCTACGGCAGCCGTGGCCCTGGCTGTCTGGGGGCTCCGAGGGCCGTGGAGCTGGGGCGGCAGTCCCAGGATCTGGCTGAGCATTCGGGGCAGGGCTGGGCGGAGCCCTGGGCAGGAAGATGAATCTACTTTCTCCGTCACTGAAATGTCAGCTCTCGTCCCTGTCCCCGCCTTCTGCAGGAAGCCGCCATCAGGTCTGTGGTTTTGTCTTCCTGCAGCAGCCTTGTGATGTCTGTCTCCCCCAGGGTCAAGGCCACACTGTCACCCAGACTCGGCGTATTCGAGAGCCAGGTGTGCCCTTTCCTGGCTGCCTGGCCCAGAGCAAGGTGCATCTCCTCCCTCAGGCCTCAGTTTCCCCATCTGCCACGTGGGGTCCAAGACTCCAGCTTGTGTAGAGGGAACCTGGTGTGATGTTTCCCAGTCAGTGCTGGCCCAATAACACACCCGGTTTTTCCAACTTTTTTGTGTGTGTTGAAATACATATGTAACGTAGGGGTTCTCTGATGGCTTAGCTGCAAAGACTCCTCCTATAATACAGGAGATGTGCGGTCGGGACGATCCCCTGGAGGAGGAAATGGCAACTCACTCCAGTATTCTTGGGCTTCTCTGGTGACTTAGCTGGTAAAGAATCTGCCTGCAATGCAGGAGACCTGGGTTTGGTCCCTGGATTGGGAAGATCCCCTGGAGAAGGGAAAGGCTACCCACTCCAGTATTCTGGCCTGGAGAATTCCATGGACTGTATAGTCCTTGGGGTCACAAAGAGTCAGACACGACTTAGGAACTTTCACTTTCTTTCCGTCTCCATTATGCTTTAGCTCAAGATATTGAATATAGTTCCCTATACAGTATACGGCAGGACCTTGCTATTTATCCATTATACGCTATACAGTAGGACCTTGCTGTTTATCCATTATATACACAATCGTATACATCTACTCACCCCAAACTCCCAATCCATTCCTCTCCCCACCTCCTACCCCTTGGCAACCCCCAGAACTCTTTCCATTTTTTTTTCTTAAATATTTATTTGTTTAAGATACAGCAGATGTTGGTTTGACCCCTGGGTAGGGAAGATCCCCTGGAGGAGGAAATGGCAACCCACCCAGTATTCTTGCCTGGAAAATCCCATGGACTTTGGCTATGCTGGGTCTTAGTTGCAGCACGCAAACTCCTAGTTGTGACGTGGGGTCTAGTTCCCTGAATCAGGTATCAAACTCAGGCCCCCTGTATTGGGAGCCTGGAGTGTGGAGTCTTAGCCCCTGAACCACCAGGGAAGTCCCCAGAACTCTTTCCATCTTGCAGAACTGTACCTCTGTCCCCGTGAAATACTAATTCCCCATCCCCCTCCCCGCATCCTCCTTCAGCCATCATTCTGCTTCCTGTTTCTAGGAGTTCAGCTACTCTCAGTACCTCATGTAAGTGGCATCACGCAGGGTTTGTCCTTTGTGATTAGCTTGTTTCACTTAATGTAACGTCCTCACGTTTCGTCCATCCTGTAGCCAGTGTCAGCACACCATCCCTTTTTAAGCCTGAGTACTACCGCTCTGTTTTATGTCTAGGCTGCATCTTGCTTATCCTTTTATCCACCAGTGGACCTTTGGGCTGCTTCCTCCGTCCTTCGGGTGTTGTGATTAGTGCTGCCGTGAACACGGGTATCCAGCATTCGTTCATGACTCTGCTTTCAGTCCTTTTGCATACGCACCCAAAAGTGAAATTACTGGGTCCTCTGGTTATTGTTTTTGTTGTTCAGTCGCTAAGTGGTGTCTGACTCGTTGTGACCCCATGGACTGCAGCACACCAGGCTTCCCTGTCCTTCACTATCTCCTGGAGATTGCTCAAACTCAGGTCTATTGAGTCAATGATGCCATCCAACAGTCTCATCCTCTGTCGACACCTTTCCCTCCTGCCCTCAGTCTTTTCCCAGCATCGGGGTCTTTTCCAGTGAGTTGGCTCTTCGCATCAGATGGTCAAAATATTGGAGCTTCAGCTTCAGCGTCAGTCTTTCCAATGAATATTTAGGGTTGATTTCCTTTAGGAGGGACTGGTTTGACCTCTTTGCGGGCCATAGATTTCTAAAATTTTGGTCATGGGAGGAACCTCGAAGACGTAGTTTACCTGTTCCCTGTGAAGATAATTCGTCACTTTTGTGTCACTCGTGACCGTTTGCAGAGCTCTGTCACTTGCTCCCGTCCCTGGCACAGGTGGGAGGCAGAGCAGAGAACAAGGGTGGGTGCCCAGCCGTCTGCACCCAGCCGTCTGCACCCAGCCGTCTGCACCCACCCGTCTGCACCGGTGGACCTGAAGGTGGCTAGGGCGGGGTGGGGGGGTTCTACATCCTCTGGACATCAGCAGAGTGAGGATCTGAAGACCACAGAGGACGAAAGCCTGGGCAAGGGACCGGGGAGGCAGGATGAGGGTCACCAGCCTGGGCCAAGCCCTCCCACTGGATCCCAGAGCTTTCCTGGGAGCTGGAGGCATTTTTCCAACTGTGCTTTCCTTTGTCCCTTTCACAAATGCCTGTTTTGTGCCTGGCATCATCTTCGGTACTGGGGATACAGGGGTGAATGTGACAGGCAGTGACCCCATTTCCAGGGAAGTCAGTTCTAAAGGAGTATATTGCTCAGCGCCGTTCGGAGTGAGCTGCCCATTTGGCATTCCTGCTGTTCACAACGAACCCTGTCTGCCTCTGACAGATGGATAGCCTGGGCGCCCAGAGATTCAGTCACTTGCCCGAGGTCACGGGGTAGGGGGACTGGGGATAAAGCTGGGACTGCAGCCGCTCCTCCTGAGTCCTTAGAAGCCGAGGTGGGGTGGAGTGGGGCACCCGTGATGGACTGAGCGAGATGACAAGTTGGGCTGCCGTCGGGGCTTGGAGGACGATGGCGCCGGCTGCCGTGATGGGGTGAGGACTTCGGCTGAGGGGTCGGGAAAGGCTTTTGGAGCAGGTCACACTGCACTGAGGCCTGAGGGAGACGTGGGCTCCCGGGGCAGAAGAGTAGGGGCCAGCCACCTGTGCAGCGGCAGCAGCACACGCAGAGGGCCCCGGCTCCGTTTCTGAGTCTTCTTGCTCTAAGCTGCTGATAGACTCCACTTTGCCGATTTGTGTTTAGTCGCTGAGTCGTGTCCCACTCTTTGCGACTCCATGGACTGAAGCCTGCCAAGACCAGCCACCCGTGCAGCGGCGGCAGCACACGCAGAGGGCCCCGGCTCCGTTTCTGAGTCTTCTTGCTCTAAGCTGCTGATAGACTCCACTTTGCCGATTTGTGTTTAGTCGCTGAGTCGTGTCCCACTCTTTGCGACTCCATGGACTGAAGCCTGCCAAGTCCCTCCGTCCATGGGATTCTCCAGGCAAGAATGCTGGAGTGAGTTGCCATTTCCTTCACCAGGGGATCTTCCCGAGCCAGGGATTGAACCTGCGTCTCCTGCATTGGCAGGCAGGTTCTTTACCCCTGGGCCACCAGGGAAGCCCACCTTACCAATGAACCACAATATTTGAGCTAAATCCGAGTACCAAGTGACGCTTTGTCAAGGTTGCTTCCGAAAAGATCTTTGGATAAAACTATATTCATTTGGATTTGGCTCCTGGATCCGGTTGACTCACAATGTTTATGAAGGTTTCCCGCAGATTTCCAGCAGTCTCTAAAACCGTGGGTGTGAGTCACTTCTGAAGGGCATCCTTCAGAAGATGCATCGTATTGTAAAGGCTGATGTTCTCTGGGTCCTGACGGGTTACGGCTCACAGCGCCAGGAGCAGAGACTGACAACATCTTGCTCAAGGGTAGCTGATGGGCGTCCCAGCCCAGGGACTCGCCTGCACACCCTGATTCACACGGGGACTCCTGCCTGCGGGGGGCTTCAGCTTCTCTGATGAGTCAGGCCAGGCCCAGGCCTTCCCAGGCTCTTTTGTTGGAATCTTTTGGGACTTGCACCCTCATGCCTGCCTGACAAATGAGGAAACGGAGGCTTGCCCATGGCCAAGAGCTGTGAAGGGACCCCATTGAACCCAACTCTGCCCCAGATCGATTCTGTCAACCAGGACATGTACTGCAGGACTAACCCCCAGAATGGCCAATCTACGTTTTATGGACTAGGTTTCAGTACACCTTTGCAATTTTTTATCAGAAAAGATCTGTCCAGGTAGCTAATCCATACAGTGCTCCTGTGGGTTTCTGTTTAAACCCTGGACGGGGTCCTGGTGTAAGGACTGGAGCATCGACGTGCCTTAACGGCAGTCCAGTTTTACATGATCATTTAGCTGGTCCTTAAGGCTCATGGAATGCAGTCCCTTCTGGGCACTTCTTGGGGGCTGAGTTAAAGGAGGCTGCTCTTCTTCACTGTGAATGTCCCAAAGCAGCCAGTGTTATTTTTCGAGGAATATTTGGTGCTTCAGCATTTTAGCTAAATGGAGGCAAATTCGTTTCCTTTCCCAAAGGAAAGGAAGAACTTTGTGTGTGTGTGCATGAATCAAAATACATACAGTTAGCCCAGAGGTCCTCAGTGAGAAATAGTGACCCAGCTGCTTGGTCTCAGGAGATGGCTTAGCCTCCAGAGCAGATGGCATCTGGGCCTTATCTTATCCTGGCTGATGTCACCTTAAATGGGCGGCTTGTTCTGGCCAGGGTGCTGTTTTAGGGCAGGTCGATGGGTGCCTGGCCAGGCATCTGATGTTCCGCCAGCAGTTCTTGAGATCCTGCTCTGTCCTTCACTTGGAGGGGCTTTGATGCCCTCAGAGCATGGAGCTGGGTGGGCTGCTGGCCTGGGGTGCTGGGGCTGCAGGAAGGAAGTGGTTTGATCTGGCTCTGCAGAGAAGCTTCTGGCATCAGCCTAAGCAGTAGTGTTTGCAAATTTGATGAGTGGGGAAAGTGGAAGTATTTTGAGTTCTGGTTTATTTTCTTTGGCTAGAATTCTAGAATCCGGGACTATCAGAGCTGGCAGATGCTTAATGATCCGGCCCTGCCCCTTCTGCTGCAGGTGGGGAGGCTTTGTGGAAAGCCCCTGAGGCAGGGTATTGGTGTGTCTGCCCATTGTCTCAGGGCTTTCTTGCTAAGGTGGAAAGTGACCTTTCCTTTGCAGGTAAGAGACCAGTGTGGAGATGTTAAGAAACTGGTCAGAGGGTACTACTGCAATCGTCTTAAAGGTGGTCCCTCTGTCTATTTGGGCACTGTAAGAGCTGATGTCTCGAGCACTAGCTGTATGTCACACACTCTGCTGACCTCTTTTCCTGCATCATCTCACTTAACCCTCAGAACAATCCTTTACAAGAGGTATTGTTGGCATCCTCATTGAAAGGACAAGGTCAGAGAGGGTGTAAGGGATTTGCCTAGGGTCACACAATGATAAGCTAGATGGCAAAGCCTGACTCAGTCTCTCGAGCTGGTGGGGGCGGCAGATCTCTGCTCACTGTTCATAGCTGCCCCCGCCCAGGGACTGGGTCACTTCCTTTGGCCCCTCTTGGTGGATTTGCTCTTTCTAATTCCTTCCACCTGGATCTTTAGTTATTTGGATGGTTTGATTTGATGTGGTTTCCATGGGAATCTGTGTTTGTGTGCTCACCAGGGATCTCCGGGCAATGAGCTGATGTTACCCGCAGGGCCTGTGGGTGAAGGGGATGGAGGGGGCTGAGCAGGAGGAGTGGGGGCTGGAGGGTCTCCTGGGGTCCTGCTCCTGCTCGGGAGCTCTGGGTCTGGTGGAGCTGGGCCTGTGGTGGGGCTGGAGGGTGTCTGATTCCCGCCTGTAGGGACGTTGATTTCTGCCCCCCCATCTCTTGGAAGCAGATCAACTCACTGGGAAAATGGAAACGGTGACCTTTTACAAATGTCTTTCTTTGCACACAATTGCTTCTTGTTTTCCTGCCCCCTGACTGAAGGTGGGCAGAACTCAGAGGCTTGGAAATCCTCAACCCACCGTTTCCCGTCCCGCCTGCCCCCAGCCTCACTTCCGAGGAAGCCGCTGAGACTGAGCGTGACAGATGGCGGTGGCACGCATCTGGGTCAGCGCCAAGTGAGGCTTAACCTCTCTGCCCTCCTCCCGGGTTTCCTGGGAACACTGTCCTGGTGGAGGGGTGGGGAACGCCTCGCCTGCCAGCAGCCCCGTGGTGGGGCTCCAATCGGCTCGCCAGGTCTGTCCAACCCAGGCCATCAGACTGACCTCGTGTGCACGCCCATCTCCTGGTCCTGAGGAATCAATAGGTGCCCTGGACAGAGCGGGTGCGGGTCAGCTCTGCCTCTGCTGGCCCTGTGTCTTCAGCCCGTCGCCTGACCTCCTAGGGACTCAGTCTTCTCATCTGTAACAATGGGGGCAGAAGCACTGTCCCCAAGGTGTCATGACTGTCGCACTCTGTCACTGCTTCAGACTCAGCATGCACGCCTCCTATTTTTAAGATGCATTAAGTTTTTTTTTTTTAGTGACTACATAAGCTTTTTTTTTATTTATTAATTTATGTTTCTAACTTCTGAATATTGGGGAGAATAGGAGAGCAACAGAGCAGTAAATCAATTTTAAAAAATCCGCTGTGATGCTGTTAACTGAACACAGGTTCGGCACCCTGGGTTCGGCTGCTTGCCATTCAAAAGCCAATCCTTGAGAGACAAGGGTTGGTTGAAAGGGAAAGGTTACTTTATTCAGGAGTCCAGCAGTCTGGAGAGAAGGCACACTCATGTCCAAGAACCAACTCCAAGGATTCTGTTTGACTATAAATGTTTTTTGAAAAGAGATGTATTAGAATCGTTTTTGTTTTATGTATCATTTGGCTGGATGGCATCACCAACTCGATGGACATGAGTTTTGAGCACATTCCAAGAGTTGGTGATGGACAGGGAAGCCTGGCGTGCTGCAGTCCATGGGGTTGCAAAGAGTCAGACATGACTGAGCGGCTGCACTGAACTGATCCTATGTTTTTGGTTGCACTAGGTCTTCATTGCTGCACGCAGGCTTTCTCCAGTTGAGGTGGCAGGGGCTGCTCTTCCTTGTAGACTTCGGTAGTTTTGGCACACGGGCTTCTCTGCCCCCTGGCATGTGAGATCCTCTGGGACTAGGGGTCAAACGCTCGTCCCTTGCTTTGGCAGGCAGATTCTTATCCACTGGACCATCAGGGAAGTCCCTCCCTGTGCTCCATGGATGGCCCTTCTTCCCCTCTTCCTCTTTCTGTAATCCAAGAGAGGCTGTCTTCCCTGGAGACTCCAGCTGAATTCCCAGGCCGTCGCCCTTTCACCCACTGCAGATCATTTCCGGACTGTAACTTCTTGACCGCTTCTCGATGTGATGACAACATTGAAGAAAGCTGAGAAATGGAGGGGGCACGACCTCTGTGAGATCTCCTTCTCTTCCAGATGTCCCAGTGGGCCACAGATCAAGACTTAGAAGCCCAGGGGTCTGTTCAGAATCTTCTCTCAGGGACCTGCAGCTGTGTACCTTTGGGTGCTAGGCTTCAGCCCCCGGGACTGGCTTTTGTCCTCTGTGAAATGGCTGTCCTAGGAGCACAGGGTCCAGACCTGGCTTTTTAGAGTTTTCCCAGAAGCGGATGGTGTCCTTCTGTGCAAATACGATTGTGTTCCTTCCACAACGCACCCCTCCCCTGCCAGTCTTCATAACTCACGTGCTCCTTACCCAGTGGGCAGGGCGAGATCAGTGGCTCAGCCAGGCCCACCCGGCCCCACTGTGCGCCCAGGCAGGGGCCCGGGAAGATGATGGTGATGGGGCCAGCCCTTGGCATTTTCTCCTGAGCCTCTCTGTTCTCATGATCTGGCTTTCTTGCCTCAACAAAGCCTTGACTTAATGCTGCATCTTATGAGCCCCAAACCAGCTTTCTTTGCCTGTTGTTCCCAAGGGGGCCCTCCATCCGCAGGCCGTGCCTTGACCGAGGCTTGCTAGACTGAGGGGAGGGCCAGCCCAGCGCGCCAGCTAACTTAGGGCCTGGGTAAGTGTGTCATCCTCTTTGAGTCCAGCGTGCTCAGTGTCTCCCCAGGGCCTGCTGAGCAGGCGGATTACGGAGAGAGGTGGCGGCAGCAGATCTCAGAGCTCTCCTAGATCATCCAGCTAGTTGATTTAAACCCCGGGAGCTGGTCTTTGTAGCTTGACAGTGATTGTCTCTGGGGAGGCAACTGGAACAGCCAGCCTGCAGGGAGATATTGCAATGTGCAGTGTCTACCATGCTTTTAGTCTCAGGAGCATCTCCATAAGCAGATGGGTTTGTTATTGACTTCAGTTTACAGCTGAGGGAAGGAATTCTCAGAGAAGGCTGGTAACTTGGCCAGGGTCACGGGGTGAGTGTAGCATTGGAATTAGTATCATCCAACACACAGTGCCCTAAACAGGGTGATGTTTGATATTTGTGCAGACCCAGAAGGACTAGAACCACAGACTATAAATGTCACCCGTCTCAGACTTCTTCCAGCTTCCTGCTCTGGCATCCTGAGCATGGCGCTTTTGTCCTTAAGCTCATAAGACGGCTGCTGAATCCCCAAGCATCACATCCGTGTTCCAAGTAGTAGGCAGGCAGGTGGGTGAAAGGAAAAACTCAAAAGGCCAAGTCTGACTCTTTAAAAAAAAATTTCAAAGCCCCAGAAACTTCTGCTGACATTCCGTTAGCCAGAGCTGAATCTTCTGACCACGCTTGGCTATGGTTCAGTTCAGTTTAGCTGCTCAGTCATGCCCAACTCTTTGGGACCCCGTCAACTGCAGCACGTCAGGCTTCCTTGTCCTTCACTATCTCCTGGAGTTTGCTCAAACTCGTGTCCATTGAGTCGGTGATTCCATCTAACCATCTCATCCTCTGTCGCCCTCTTCTCCTCCTGCCCTTTCCAAGCATCAGTCTTTCCCAGCATCAGGGTCTTTTCCCCATACTCAGGGTTGATTTCCTTTAGAATTGACTGGGTTGACCTCCTTTGCGTAAATCTCTAAACACCTCCTCCAGGCCAGACCCTGTGCAGGGCAGAGTCACCCTTTCTCCCTGGAAATCTGCAGGCCATTTGGGGAGGTGGCTAAGAAGCAGATATATGCCACTGGAGAAGATGAGACAAGGAAGTGGACATTAACTCCTCTGCCCTGAGTCCTGTCCGGGACAGCCCCCTCTCACCTGGCGCTGTTTCCCTGTCCAAGGTTATCGCCTCTGCTGAGGAACCCAGGGTGGCCGGCTCCCTCCTGTCTTACAGATGGATCTCCAGGGTCTCAGAGGGCTTGGGAAAAGGCCGAGCTTGAGTTTGAACCCTGATGCCCCAAGCCAGTGGGGACACTGCCCGGCCTGGCCTATTTTTAGAGGGCACCGTGTGGGTCAGCTGAAGAGACAATGGAGAATGCGGCCCCCACAATGAGCCATTGTTCCCACGGTGGCTTTAGAGCCAGGGCTGGGCCCGGCAGATGACCTGTGGCCCCCACTGGGGGCCGGACCATAGTACATCCTCTGTGGATTTTTCCAGCTTTTGTAATGCAAGCACTTAGAGGAAGAGAGGGCTGGGGAAATGAGGGACTCATTTTCTGGGGGGCATAAGGCTGGGACCCCTGTGCTGAGGGCGGGCCTGGGCACTAGGAGGGAGCCTGATAACACCCAGCATCATCCCCTGTAAAGCACTCACCCTCCCCAGGAGGCTCTATTATTATTCCCATTTCACAGAAGCAGGGTAAAGCCCAGGAGATGCTTCAGGCATCTTCAAAGAGGAAGCCTTGTGAGACCTTGCATCACTCAGCCAGGGATGGATGGAGAAGGGAGAGAATTTTTGTTAAAAGCACAGATAATGAGCTTTTCCGCTCTCAAGGTGGAACCCGAGAATTTGGGTGTATTTCTTTATTTTTGAGTCAAGGTCTTCAGATTGGTGACCGCTGACTGCAAGGGATGGGAGGGGTGGGTTTCCGTGGTCACCCCCCCGTCCATCTCTGCTTCTGCGAGTGACTTCTGTGACGAGAGAGCTCTGCCACTCAAAGCCCAGGACCAAATGAGAAGCTTCTGCAAACCGCAATGGCACGCGCTGGGTATCTGTAGGCAGTAATTACAGCCACATGGTGGCTTCGGGTCCCACATGACAGGCCCGTCTGTCTATTCTCTCCCCAGGAGCAGGACATCGAGACTTTGCATGGCTCCATTCACGTCACGCTGTGTGGGACCCCCAAGGGGAACCGGCCCGTCATCCTGACCTACCACGACATTGGGATGAACCGTAAGTTCTGAGGAGTTCTGGGTGAGCCAGTTCCCGCCAGGGCTGGGGGACACGGTCAGCTAGGAGGGGTGGGTGTGGGGGCGTCCAGCTCTTTCTCTTTCGCTGGGACTTCCTGGAGCTGTTCTGGGAAGAACTCTCCCTATGGGTAGTGCTAGTGACAAAGAACCCACCTGCCAGTGCGGGAGACCTAATGAGATGCAGCTTCCATCCGTGGGTTGGGAAGATTCCCTGGAGCAGGAAAGAGCAACCCTCTCCAGTATTCTTGCCTGGAGAATCCCATGGACAGAGGAGCCTGATGGATTATTGTCCATGGGGTCGCAAAGAGCTGGACACGACTGAAGCAACTTAGCATGCAGGGGACTTCCTGGAGATGTTCTGGGAAGAATTCTTGCTACAGACTGGACAAGCCTGGAGTGTGCTGCTCAGGGGCCGGGAAAGGCTGGGAACTCAGGAACCCTCTGCTGTCAGTCTGTGTGACAGGGACTGCTTTTAATGAAAGCAAGCTGTAGATTTCAGTATTTTCACAGGATTGTGTAACCACCAACACAATCCGTTTTAGAGCAGTTTTGAAAAGTGAAGTGAAAGTGTTAGTTGCTCAGTCATGTCTGACTCTTTGCGACCTCCTTGACTATACCTTCTGTCCATGGAATTCTTCAAGCGAGAATACTGGAGTGGGTAGCCATTCTCCAGAGGATCTTCCTGACTCAGGGACTGAACCTGGGACTCCTGCCTTGCAAGCAAGTTCTTTACTGTCTGAGCCCCCAGGGAAGCCTGTCCTTTTATCTGTCACCCTCCCAATCTCCCATACCCTCCAGCCCCTGGCCACCACTAGTCTACCTTCTGTCTCTAAGATCTGTCTATTTTGGACATTTTTTTATCGGTGGAATCGCACAAAATGTGGTCTTTCTGTCTGGCTTTTTTTTTTTTTTTTAATTTGTCCACATTGTACCATGTATTAGTACTGTTCTCTGAATGAGACCATGAGGTGTGGACCCATCACAGATTGCTTATCTGTTCTGAGCTGTTGGGCATTTGCTCTGCTCCCACCTTTGGACTATTCTGCATGCTGCTGCTGTGAATGTTTAGACTGTGGATTCTTACGATTACCAGGAAGTGTTACCAAAGGTGGGCTTTTTACTGATGGAGGGGGCCCGGAATAAGACCAACTTAATATTGCAGTTACAGAAAGCAGAAACGGTACTGTGATGATTAGGAAGGAACGTATAGGCCTTCCTAGTCCAGTGTGTGTTGCAAGCTGGGTGTTTGCTCAATTCTTGATCAGCAGACTGCCTGGCTGACATTTTTTTTTACGCTATAGCTTCTTAATACCTTGAGGCTAGGAATGATGTCAGTCACCGAAAACTGTTTTTCTCCTTCACTCTCATTCCTCTTTTATCTCTTCTTTTCCGACATGTCTTCTGCATAGCCATAACCATCTGTACCAGATCCCAAGCTAGGTCCTTTTTTAAAAAATTTTATTTGTTGGCTCTGCTGGGTCTTCGTTGCTCTGTGCAGGCTTCCTCTAGTTGCAGAGAGCGGGGCTACTCTTCACTATGGGGTGCGGGCTTCTAGCCTTTTATCTGCAGAGGACAGTGGGAAAGAAAAGGTGACCATTCTTGGAAGCTCCTTCCGTCTGCCATGTAGGCGTGAAACAGAATGGACGCAGGCTTCATTCTCTCCTAACTTCTTCCTCTGCTCTCTCGCCTGCCTCGTCTCCAGACAAAACCTGCTACAACCCTCTCTTCAACTCCGAGGACATGCAGGAGATCACCCAGCACTTTGCCGTCTGCCACGTGGACGCCCCCGGCCAGCAGGACGGCGCTGCGTCCTTCCCCACGGGGTAAGAGCAGGGAGCCTTGGGCCCCGGGAGAGGGGCAGGAAAGCCGTGCAGGGTGGAAACAGGCGGTGGGGGGAGGCCTTAGGTTTTAACTTTTTTCTTTTTTATTATGATAACATGTATATAACTTACATTTACCATGTTTAACCATTTTTCAGTGTATTGACATTAAGTACATTCACACTGTGGTACAGCCATCACCACCATCATCTCCAGGACTTTTTTATGAGCCTAAACTGAAGCCCCACAAGCATCATACATTAACTCCAATCCCCCACCGCTCTGGACACCCTGTCCCCGGCCTCACAGCAGCCCGTTTACGCTGACTTTTTAATAGGTGTTTGTGATCTAGACAGGACTGAAGTGGGAGAGGTTCTTGACAAGATGAAACGGTTAGCAGAGAGAACTAGAAAGCTGGGCAGAAAAAGAGAGATCATTGTTGGAAGTAATATTGATGAAGTACGTCCTGTGACCAGGCTTAATCATCTTTATTTGTTATTTGCATTTAATCCTGATATAACTGGTGCTGCTAGCTCCATTCTCTAGATGGAGAAACTGAGGCTTGGAGAGGTTGACTGCCTTGCTCAAGGCTGTGTGACTATTTTAACTGGAGGAGGGGGGTGATCGGGTTTGAGCCCAGTCTGCTGAATCTAAGCCTCATCCCCTCTTGGGAACATCAGGCTACCTTGCTTGTGGGTGTCTACCCTTTCTGCTCCCCCGCGGTGTGTGACTGGCATGGTCTTTCAATTCTGGCTGTGAAACTGAGGCCAGGGTTAATGAATGTACTGGACAGTCAGGGTCACACAGGAGAGGCAGAATCCTGCCACGGTGTGATCGAACAAAGGTGGGAGCAGGTTCTTGGGTTTAAAGTCTCCCAGAAGAGGCCTTCTTGGTCTCCACAAAGAGATCTCCTTTTTTTGGTTACTATTCTGAATTATCCTTTACTTTCTTTTTTTTTTTTTTAACTGAAAAAAAAAAAAAAAATTTGCTGGAGTATAGTTGATTTGCAGAACTTCCCATGTGGCACAGTGTTAAAGAATACGCCTGCCAATGCAAGAGATGCTAGAAACGCAGGTTTGATTCCTGGTTCGGCAAGATCCCCTGGAGAAGGAAGTGGCAACCCACTCCAGTATTCTTGCCTGGGAAATCCCATGGACATAGGAGCCTGGTGGGCTATAGTCCATGGGATCTCAAAGAGTCAGAAATGATTGAGCACCTAAGCATAGATGATTTATGGTATTGTGTTGGGGCTTCCCTGGTGGCCTAGATGGTAAAGATTCTGTCTGTATTGCAGGAGACCCAGGTTTAATTCCTGGGTTGGAAAGATCCCCTGGAGAAGGGAATGGCTACCCACTCCAGTGTTCTTGCCTGGAGAATCCCATGGCAAGAGGAGCCTGGTGGGCTACAGTCCATGCGGCCACAGAGAGTCAGACACGACTGAGCGACTTAGTGTCTGGTGTACAACACAGTGATTCAGTTATACATCTACATATATTCATCGTATTTCAGATTATTCTATTTATTTTAAACTATTTATTTTGTACCGGGGTATAGCTGATTAACAATGTCATGATAGTTTCAGGTGGACAGTGAAGAGACTTAGCCATACATATACATGTATCCACCGATTTATCCTAAATCATTAATCTTTCTCAGAGAGGAAGGGAAGGGACACCTAGAGATATAACATACATGTTATAAACTTCTTAATACAGCAGCAGATGAAGACAAAGGTCTGTCAGCATATCTTTGCTTGGCCAGATTGAAAGAGTTAGGGTGACCCAGTGGCTCTTAGCTCCTGATGGGGACAGTTTAAAAATATTCTGAAACCTTCACTCCACTCCCAGGAATTTTTATTCAGTTGACCTAGAACTTAAGGTGCCGGGTCTTTGTTCCCCAAAGTCACCACGCGATTCCAGCCTTTGGCTTGGTGGGGGATGGGGTGGGTCTGGCTCCTGTCTGCCTCTTGTGGTTGGGGGTCTCCTCAGCCCTCCAAAGTACACGCCTTTCGTCCCGAGGCTGAGTTGGCAAAGCAGGGATGGGGGGCGGGGGTGCCTGGCTGGTCCTCCTACCTCTGGAGTCAGCTTCCTGCACGTGGGGGCCTCCTGAGTAAGTGTGGGCATGGAGCTCTGGGGGGGCAGAGCCAGCCTAGAAATGGGAGATGATTGGGAAGGAGAACCTGGGTTCAGCGTGACGTGGTGGATAGGGCTGCTGCTGGTCGAGAGGAAGGAGCCAGGTGGGGAAGTGGCTCCACGTGGGACCTGGGTTCAGCGTGACGTGGTGGATAGGGTTGCGGCTGGTCGAGAGGAAGGAGCCAGGTGGGGGAGTGGCTCCGCGTGGGACCTGGGTTCAGCGTGACGTGGTGGATAGGGTTGCGGCTGGTCGAGAGGAAGGAGCCAGGCGGGGAAGTGGCTCCGTGTGGGACCGGGGGTTGGACCACTCGTATTGCCGTTGGAAAGGCGGGCACAGTGGGAGCAAGAGATCCCTTCCGGGCCCTGCTAAGGAGCTGGTGATGGGAGCCTCTGTTGCTTCCTGCATCCGGCAAAGGGGCTGCCCTCGCCCTGAAGTCAGACCCAGGCGGCCGGCAGACTCCCTGCTGTTGTTGCTCAGTCCTAAGTTGTGTCTGACTCTTTGGGACCCCGAGGACTGCAGCACGCCAGGCTTCCCTGTCCTCCACTGTCTCTCGGAGTTTGCGCAAACTCATGTCCATCGAGTCGGTGATGCCGTCCAGCCATCTCGCCCTCTGTCGCCCCCTTCTCCTCTCCTCAGTTTTTCCCAGCCTCAGGGTCTTTTCCAGTGAGTCGGGTCTTTGTGTCAAGTGGAGCAGGCTCCCTCACCGCCCCAGTGTGAGCCCTCACACCATCACCCTCCAGCCCACCTGCTGTCGTGGGCCAGTTTGGAACAGAGGGGAGCTCCTCCAGCCCTCTGTCAGCAAAGTTTGTGGTCCCAGAGGATGTGTGAATCAAGGCATCTCGTGCCTTGAACTCCCCAGGCCTCCTTTCCTGAAGCTGAATTAGCCCACTGTGTCCACCCCGTCAGGGTGGTGTGTGTTCTCCACCTTGGGTCTCAGGCTCCTCTGGGGGAGAGAAGTTAAGAGGGGGTTTCCGTAAGATCAGGAACACTTCCCGGCAGAGCTGCCAGGGAACTCCTTTGAAATCCTTAGAGCTCCAAGTCCCTGTTCATCTATAAAACCAAGTCACTTTTCTCTTAGCTTCAGTGATATTGATAATCTTTATACGAAGGAAATCATAGCAACCTTAGCGATTTGTTGTAAAGATTAAATGAGCCTACGTGTTGTGCTCAGTCGTTCAGTCGTGTCTGACTCTTTGCGACCCCGTGGAGTGTAGCCCACCAGGCTCCTCTGCCCATGGAATTTTCCAGGCAAGAATACTGGAGCGGGTTGCCCTTTTCCTACTCCAGGGGGTCTTCCTGACTCAGGGACCAAACCTGCATCTCTTACGTCTCCTGCATTGGCAGGCGGAATTCTTTGGCACCGCATCACCTGGGAAGCCAAATGAGTTTACAGTGCTCATCTAATGCTCGGTGTGGGACCTGGGACATAGGAAGCAGTTTGTAAAGGGCCACTTTACAAAGTAGAGGGTTTGGGGGGATTAGGATGGAGAGCATCCTTGCTCAGAGGAACAGGCTGATGCACTGTGGGGGTACCTGGAATAGGGGCCGCGGAGGGACTAGACTGAGGGGTCTGAGTGCACAAGGCGGGCTGTCACACCGTCCCTGCTCTTCAAGCGTGTTCCGGTTTGCACTGTTTATTTCTGCCGGGGTCCGAGCTCTCGCTAACTGCCTCTGTGTGCCTTCTCCCAAGATACATGTATCCCTCCATGGACCAGCTGGCTGAAATGCTCCCTGGAGTCCTGCAGCAGTTTGGGTAAGAGCATGCAGAGAAAGGTGACCTTGAGCTTCTGTCTCTCCTGGGGCCTTGCTCTGGCCCCACCACTGAACTCTAGGTGAATGCTTAAAGATAGGGAAGAAATCAGCTTGTCACACTCTGCAGACAGTGTCTTTCTCACAGTCTCTTTATCCAATGTGCTTCTTGTGAGTCAGGCTCTTCTCCCTGAGTGAATCCACCCCGTGATGGCAGCCACTCAACCCACCCTTTCCTCACCTCTCTTCTCTTATTGCTTTTTCTTTCCCATGGAATGTCCTGGAACGGGTTGCAGGCCCTTATTTCTTCAGTGCTCATTTCCTTCTTCCTTGAGCCTTTCATGTGATGATAACACCTCAGAGTTCTTGCCTAGTTAGTTCACTTGCCTTCCAAATTTTAGAATCCAAAATACAGCTGAAGGGCAGGAAGAGGCAGTCCAGGGCCTAGGCCTTCCCGTAAATGACCATCGGGCGCTGTCCGGGCCTGGCCGCGGTCAGGAGCGGAGTGAGGGGAGAGGAGGAGTCTTCCCGAGGTCGTGGTCTTCCTGAGGCCACAGAACACGTGACATTGCAGGCCCTCCAGGGCACGTAAGGCGGCATGGTGCCAGCCACCCTCAGGGATGCCCAGGACAGACGCTGGGGGAGACGGGGCTCCTCAGGGCAGGGGGCGAGGGCTGCATGGCCTCACGTCGCTCCCCCGCCTGGGGTGTGAATTTTTATTTCTGCTTCTAGGCTGAAGAGCATCATTGGAATGGGAACTGGAGCAGGTGCCTACATCCTCACTCGCTTTGCTGTGAGTTTTTTTGTTTTAACTTTTTATTTTGTATTGGAGTATAGTGTGTTAGTTGCTCAGTCGTGCCCGACTTTTTGCAATATCACGGACTATAGCCCCCGCCAGGCTCCTCTGTCCAGGGATTTTCCGGGCAAGAATACTGGAGTGGGTAGCCATCCCCTTCTCCAGGGGAACTTGCCACATTGCAGGCAGGTTCTTTACCATCTGAGCCACTCGGGAAGCCCCTGTTGGAGACTCAGCCATACACACGCATGTATCCTTCTCCCCCAAACTCCCCTCCCATCCAGGCTGCCGTATGATGTTGAGCAGAGTTCCATGTGCTGTGCAGTGGGTCCTTGTTGGTTAAAAAGAAACATTTTTAAAAAATATGTTTTAAATAAATTAATTCAAGATTAAGGCAGAAAATTGGAAAAACCGCAAATAAAGAAAAAAAAAATCACAAAAGGGAAAAAGAAATGAACCATAATTCCATTTCCCAAGGGAGAACCACAGTTCACGTGGGGCTGTGTGGTCCAGAGTTCTGTATGCCCATGGCATGTGAGGGTCGTGCCCCTAGGTACACAGCAGTGGCCCTTTCCCCTTCACTGAAGTGCCGCACTAGACAGATGCTTTTATCGTTGTCCTGATCGTGGCCAGGGCCTCACATCACTGAGTGTTGTGTTGTGGCCCTTCTTTGTGACAGCTGCACAGGTTTTGTAGTCAGGAAAGTCTTGGACCCTGACTGATGCTCAACTAATTAGAGATGAGCGTTTTGGCATGATGAATGTCACTGACATTACTCAGGGTCCACTTCAGGGGCTCTCAGGTCCTCTGTATCCTGACCAGACATTGTATTCAACCATATGTAATCTGACGACCTATTATTTGCTGGACTTCTTCCTAGAGGTTAGGAATGCTAGCATGAATACAAAATGGTCTGGCCGTCTAGGCTCCGAGCCCACAAAATACAGTCTCAACTCTATCTTAGATTTCTATCTCTGAGAAGTGAGGGGATTCTTACTGATTCCTGAAGAGCCGAGTACCTTGTCTGGTTTATGACGTCCGTGGTGTGGTGTGCCCATTTCACAGCTGGGGAAGCCGAGGGGCAGCCGGGTGAAGTGACTTGTCCCAGGCAGGTCTGCCAAGTCTGTGTGCTTCGACTGCTCCCATAGTTTGCTCTTTGCACTCTCTCAGAAGTCCCATCTAGTGTCTGCTATACTGGAACCTCAGTTTTGGAAGTTGGGGGGCACATCCCGGGCATCAGCCTGCTCTGGGGGTCCACACGGACCCTCTTGGACTTTTCTCTGTCTTTAGTTTGATTTTAAAGTTCACAGTCTCTCCTGTGGCCAGGTTGTCTCTCTCACTTCGTGCCTTGAATTGCAGCTCAACAACCCTGAGATGGTGGAGGGCCTTGTGCTCATCAACGTGAACCCGTGTGCAGAAGGCTGGATGGACTGGGCCGCCTCCAAGGTGAGCCTGGGGGCCTGGGTCAGCCAGGGGTATCCCAGCCTGCAGAGGGGCAGGTGTGCCCGACTCTGCCTGGAGGGCAGACTGCAAGGAACCTCTCCTCGCACCCCCCTCCACCATCCCCAGCAAAGAAGCCTGCTTTCCTCTGCTTGGCTTTGAATAGTGAACATGATCTTAGCCATGTGCCATTCGGATTTCAACAAGACACTACCGTCCAAGTCAGTGATACCAGTGGGATGTGGGTCTCCAGCCAGCTTTGATAAGGAGAGCCTGGGTTAAGATGTATCTACTGGGGACGTAGCATATGTTGGGTTTATATGAAGATGCTGAGACTAAAAAGACGAACAAGACAAAAGACAAATGTCTGTCACCCCAGTCACCCACATATGATTAATTAAAATATATATATATTTGGTACTGATTTTATGCCACTTAGTTTTACGCCAATAATAATTAGCTAGCATGTGTTGAGTATTTATCAGGTTCTCTTTCTATGCTCCGTGGCTATATCTGCATGACCTCATTCAACCCTCAGTCACCCCAGGAGTGGGGATTGTTGTGACCATCTTATGGAGGAGGAAACTGAGGGTCGCAAGGTTAGGATGTTGTCCAGGGTTGCACAGAGCCAGGCAGTGAGAGAACTGGGGCCGAAGAGGACCCCTTGGACTCTGGGGTCCTCGGATCACCCCCGAACTGGGCTCACCATGGGCCCCGCCTCCATCAGTAGGTGCCAGGTGCCCTCCTGGAGCCAAGCTCCACAGGGCAGGAAACGCAGAGAGAACAGGGCACATCCCTGCCCAGGCAAGGGCCCTTGCTGTCTCGGGAAGCTCAGCTCTGGCTGGTTCCTTGTTTATCTTTTAAAAATGATCATTGTTTTTTTTCATAAAGGCCCCAGTATTTGCCAAGGAGAAGGGGAAACCACTCCAATGGAAACAGGACAAAGACTTTCAAGCTGGGGTTATCCTGGCTTCTCATTTGGAAAGTGTGTTTTTGCCAAGGTTGGGGTGGCTGTCGGGGACAGGGAGTGTGAAGGGGTCGTGCCCCTCCCACCCCAACCTGCCCACTCTGATATTTCATTTCTTCCTGGAGCATCCTGCCGGGACACGGGAGCCCTTTCCTCCCGCTGGCATGATATTCAGGAGCGGAGCACACTCCCTGTTTTTTATTTTGTTTTCCAGCAAAGGGAGTGGCATTGCAGTGGGCCGGTTTGGCTTCTTGGTAGCTGTCCTGTGCCAGACGTGGGGCTGGGCCGTTGACCATTGGCCGATGTGGGCCTGGGCGCTTTTTGTGGGTTTTACTGTTTGCGCTGTATCTTTCCCTCTCAGCTGCAGCCCTGGTAGAAGAAGACCTCTCTCTCAGGGGTCTAGTGTGTGTCAGACACTGGGGTCAGATCCTGGGACCTGCGTAGTTGCCTCGTGTAACCCTCGCCTTGGCCTCGTGACTCTGAGCTTCCCGGCACCCTGGTTATGATGAGAGGTCTGAGGTCCAGCGGCTCTGTGACGCACCCCCCCAAACCCAGGGTCACACAGCTGGGAGAACACCCAGGTCTAGAGCTTCTCTCCCCTATCAGTCCCTGCCTGACACTGAAGTTAGTCAACACACATTTATGGAGCTCCTACTGTATACTTAGCATTTATACCTACTTGTATATACAGCTCCATAAATGCTGTATACCCAGCATTTATGGAGTGCCTACTGTATACCTAGCACTTATGGAGTTCTTGCTGTATGCCTAGCATTTATGGAACTCTAGCTTTGTCAGTGGGAGCAGGTAGAGAAGAGAAGGTCAGAATATTCAGAGAGGAAACTAGCTTGAGAGGGAAAAATCTGGAGGATGACACAGAAAGGATAGTTGGGCATAAACAGATTCTGTTGTATAGACCAACAACTCAGTGTGTGTTTGGAAGCAACAGACAACACCCTACTCCGCACCCCCCGCCACCCCTTGCTGAGGACTTGGTGAGCTGTGGCCTGGTGAAAGCTGGGAACTTGTGAGATCTTTGTTCAGACATATTTTCTGCACATCTCCTGTGCCCCGGGCTCTGAGAGTAAGGAACGGATGGAGGGCCAGGCCGTGTCTGCCAGGGCTCCAGGCCCTGTAGATAACTGGAGACAGGTAACCACCTTCCATCATGGGGGTGACCCCAGACTTGGATGTGGGGGAGCCCATGCGCTGCTCGGCCCCAGGGCAGTGGGGTTTGCTGACTCTGTCTGGCTGCTGTGACAAACGCCTGCGATCTAATCCTGTCCGCTTCTGTCCTCCCAGATCTCCGGATGGACCCAAGCCCTTCCAGACATGGTGGTGTCACACCTCTTCGGGAAGGTGAGCGTGTGACCTGGTATTCTGTTGCTCAGTCATGTGCTGCCCCGTGCAGAGGGCACGGAGCGAGGGGGCGACCCCCCCAACCCTCCCCAAACAGAGAGTCGTGACTCATCCACAATTGTCAGGTCATTCCTTCTCTCTCGCTCTCCCTTCAACAGAAGTTTTTTTAAACAGCTTTGTTGAAGTATAGTACATATTGAAAGCATAAAATGTGACAGATTTTGGCATTCATATACACCGGTAAAAACCATCACTGAAGCCCAGGTGACTAACGACACAGCTTCGCCCCAGGACCTCCCCAGGGCCGCCTTCTCTTGGTCTTCCTCTGACCCTCTTTGGGTCTCTGCAGACTCGCCAGAATTCCCTAGAGTTTTATGTAAACAGCATCACACTGCATGGGCTCCTTAATTTTTCAATCTGGCTCCTTTCAGTCCACTTAATTATTTTGCGACCCATCTGTGTTGATGGGCATATTGAGAGTTCATCTCTTTGTTGTGCTGAGTGGTGTTCCGTGGTGTGGATGGACCAGAGGTTGTGTCTCCATTCAGCGACTGATGGGCGTTGGGTTCTTTTCAGTTCTGGGCTATGACAAAGCCAACAGCAAGCACATCTATGGATCGTGTCAGCCTCAGTCCTAAGGGACTCTGTGATTCATGCGAGAAAGACTTTTTATTCCCAGTTATGGGTATATATATATATATATACTTTCCCCCCCAGTGGTGGATGAGGAAACTGAGACCAGAGAGGTTGAGTGACCTGTGTGAGGTCTCACAGCCAGCGAGAGGGGCTGAGATTGGAGCCCATGAGTCTGGCTCCAGCGTGGGTTCCCGTAACCGATGCAGGACGCTGGCCACCTGTGCCTCTGCTGGTACCTGGCTCTCAGATGGGCTGTTGTGCACTGAGGCTGGTCTGAGCCAAGCCCCTGGTGACACGGGAGTGGTGCATGGTTCTGCCCTGTCCCCCAGCCAGCGTGGGCCCTGCCTCTGGCTTTGTTCCTCCTGCTGAGGGAGAGGGCTGGATGTGGGTCTGACGTGCCCCTCGTTGCCTGTCCAACCTGGAGTGATGTGTTTTGCCCCTGTGTGTGGCCTCCACACCACTGCCTGCCCCACAGCTGGAGAGCGTGACCCTATGACACCCGGGGAAGCGGATGTTTGCTCGGCTGCTGCAGTGTGCGCTGTGCCGGTCCTCGTGTTCGTTGGTGTGGCTGCTGTAGCAAAGCACCGCAAGCTGGATATCTTAAAACAACAGACATATATTCTCTCTCTCTTCTGAGGCCAGGAGTCTGAAATCAAGTGTCGGCTGGGCCTCAGTCCTCCAATGGGACTAGGGGAAGGTCCTTTCTTGCTTCTTCCTGCTTCCGGTAGCTTCAGCATCCCTTGGCGGGTGGTCCCTCACTCCAGTCTCTGCCTCCATCTTTGCACGGCTTTCTCTGTATCTGTTTCAAATCTCCCTCTTTCTCTTACAAGGACGCTGGTTCTAAATCTCTGGATTTAGAACCTACCGGGATAATGCAAAATGACCTCATCTCTGGATCCTTAACTTAATTACATTTGCAAAGACCTTTATTTCCAAATAAGTTAACTTCACAAGGTCCAGGAATGCGATGTGAACACATCACTGGGACAACCTTTCAGACTGCCAAAGTCCTCTTTTTTTATGTTTCAGTTTCCATTACATTTCTCCACCCTGAGTGTATAATGTGCACCTCATAGGAATATAGGAAAGATCAGAGCCACTGTCTGTATTTTCTTGGAAGGGTGCTGTCAAGTATAGCGTGAGAACTTTGCCTGACTGTACCTGAAATTACTTGGGGTGTCTGTTGGTGCCCCCAGCTCACTGCAGTTGTTTTAATCTGTAACCCCAGCACAATTCCTCAGAGTGTGACTTTCCTGATTTTTTCTGGGAGAACAGCTAGTTGGTCCCTGTTGCTTCAGTAATCGTGGACTCTCTTGACACAGCCCTGGGCCGACACTGGCCCCTCTTTGCTCCCTCCCACTCTTGATCTGGTTGTCGTCAATTACATTAGGCCCTTTCATGAAATTGCAGCATCATCTATTGTACAAATGAGAAACAGAACAAGCTCATAACTTGTTTGTCTCAAATCACATTCAGAAAGGAACCAGGGAGAGAGAAGGCTGAGGCCGGCCTTCTGCAAAGGTCTGGTTGGCCCTCCTGGGAATCAAGACTGAGCTTCTTTCAGGCAACTTCCCATTGCATGGGTTAGTTTTGTTTTGCAAACATGAAAAACTTCTTTTCATCTATTTCCATTAAAAAGAAAATAATAGTAATTGCTAAAGTCACATTGGTGTTTACAATGGGCTTCCTAGACAGCCCAACCTTTATTAAATCCTACAATTTGATGAAGTAGGTTATGTCACTCCCACTTTTTTTTTTATTAAAGGAAACTGAGGCTTAGAGAGGTAAAACACTTGTACAATAAAAGGACAGTGATGGAGCCAAGTTCAGACCCAAGAGGACTGAGTTCAGATCAGAATTCCCGAAGTCTGAGCCCAGAAAGGCATGCTTGCCCCTCCAGCTTTGTGATCACTCTCCCCGCAGTTGATATTCAGAGGCCAGTCTGCTTCTGGGTACAGCTTCTACTTTCCCAAAGCTTCCCTCGGGCCCATAGCAGGCCTATGGAGTAGGCATTGCCGTCTTCACTTTGTACCCGAATAAGATGGAGAATGGCGAGGGTAGTGACCAGCCAGCACCATAGATCCCACAAACAACATTCCCCTCTCTCTACGCAGGAGGAAATGCAGAATAACGTGGAGGTGGTCCACACCTACCGCCACCACATCATGAACGACATGAACCCTGGCAACTTGCACCTGTTCATCAACGCCTACAACAGGTACCCGGTGCTGTTCAGCCACACGATGGCCGCTTTTGTAGGTCCGGAACTAAGAAGGGGCAAGGGAGGGGGAAGCATAAAGTTAATAGCAGCCCCGGAGCAAATAGATGAACAGAACAAGGGTTCCCAGTAAAGGCCCCGGGAAGTCAGGTGCCTCCTGGAGTTTTGAGTATTGATCCTTTGCAAGGGGGCTACCCTGCTGGCACATTGGTAAAGAATCCACCTTGCCAGTGCAGGAGACACAGAAGACGTGGATTCGATCCCTGGGTTGGGACGATCCCCTAGAGTAGGAAATGGCAGCCCACTCTAGTATTCTTGCCTGGAGAATCCCATGGACAATGGAGCCCGGCCGGCTACGGTCCATGGGGTTGCAAAGAGCGGACACGACTGAGTGAGCACACGTGTACTTTGCAAGGAGTTTAACTCCACTCCAGATCACCAGGGGTACAAGCGTGAGTGACATGCAGTCACATGGCAAATGGTTTGCGCGTGGATTTACATATGTGCCTGTGCCGTGGCTGACCCTAAGAAGGACCAGAGGTGGGGAGAGCTGAGAAGGACAGGGAGAGGAATCCAGAAAGGCTACTGGGAGGTGAGGGACTCATTCCAAGGGAGCAACTGAGCCTGGCTTTTGGCAAGGGTGCAGCCCTCTCAGCATACCTGGGTGACAGTCTGGGGCTCAGCTAGGGAAGGGGACAGCTCAGGGCCACTGATGTCGGCCAGAGGTTCTAGAATCCCCAAGGAACTCAGTCTGCCACTCCACAGAGGGGTCAGGGATGAGCCTCCTGGGCTCTGTGTCTCCTCACATGTTAATAACTCAACTTTACAAAGGGCATTCATGTCCCTTCCCACCTACCTTCCTCCCAGCCTCTCAGTGATGGAGGGACAGGCAATACTCGCATCTAGTAGCTGAAGACACGGAGGCTGAGCACCCATTCATTCAGCAAACACCAGCGAGGACTGGAGTGGGCAGGCTTTTGGCTGGGCGGTGGGCAATGAGGAGACCCGCAGCAGCCCCCGCAGCCCCACACGCTGCAGGAAAGCACTGATGCCTCCTAAACTCCATGATTAGGGTGCCCTCACCGTCATCTCCTGCTGGGGAAGCGAAGGCCCAGAGAGGCTCAGCACCCTGCCTGAGGCCACACAGCTAGCAAGCAGAGGAGCCTGATTTGAATCCAGCCGGACTGGCTCCGGGCTGAGCGCTGGGAAAGGGTGTCTCATGCCGGGAGGTGCCAGGCAGGGAGAGGCTGGTGGCCATCCGTACAGTGGGAAGCCACGCGAGGGTTAGGAGGGAGTGAAAGGATCAGGTCTGAGTTCTAAAGAGATGGTTTGGTTACTATGTAGAGGACTCCGAGTTAGGTGTGAGAGTAAGACTCAGACTGAAAGAGCCTGGACAGCATTTGGGAGGTGAAGGCTGTGGCTTGGGGGACAGGTGGGAATGAGGAAGCCTCCACAGAAGGATGCGATTTGTGCATAAAAGGAAAAAAAAAAGCAGAGGACAATAAGGTGGAGTCCACAGGAAATGTATGAGTCCTGCTGGCCTTGAAGCCACTTCTATGGACCCAGAGGGGCTGGGGTGGGACCCCACACAGCTTGGGATGTGGGTGGCTGTTTGCCAGAGGGGGGCCAGTGCAGGATTGCCTGGGTGGAAGGGGGCTTCCTCCAGCGGAGGGTACGCTGTTATAATGGTGCATCTGTTTGTTGTCTGCAGCCGGCGGGACCTAGAGATCGAGCGGCCGATGCCTGGAGCCCACACGGTCACCCTGCAGTGAGTTGCCGTTCCCCTCTGCGCTGTCTCTTCAGCTTTGCTGGCCGATGCCGGCAGCATCTTAGCCCTGAGCTTGGCAGGACTGCCTGCCTGGTGCTAGGACAGCCCAGTGGGCAAGACCTGGGTGGATTCTAGCCAGGGATTGGGTATGACCCAGCCTCACTCATCTGTTTGTGCAGGAGTTTGATTTGTAGGGCGTCCCCAAGACCTAGGGTTGGGGGGACCACAGATCTCAAACAAGGCATGCTAATAACCACACCTACTCTATGCCCAACCGTTTGAGGCTTTGCTTCACAGAGTCTGGAGACAAATAAGGCACAGGACCCACTTTGAAGTGCTTTATAAAGCTAGAAGGAAAAGACAGTCCTGGGTATGACCAACTGGATTCCACCAGTAATGACTATGTCTTATTATAGTTCTTTACATGAACCATATTATTTGACACCTGAATTTGGCACATGCAATTTCCTTAACTAGGTATGTCCTTTTTGTCTCTGTTTTTCAAGACTGGCAAAGTCCTACTCATCCTTCCTTGAGGAGTACTTGAAAATAAAATATCAGGGCATAAAAATTCTCTGGCTGAAATTCATACTAGGGTGTAAATGACTACTTACCCATTTTATCCTAAGAATAAAGCAGAAGGTGGAGAAAGAAGGTGGAAGAGCGAAGAGTATGGGGGAAAACAAAATAATTTCTTTCTTTTTTTTTTTAAGAATTCTGGTCCCAGCTTGGCAGGTCTGGGAGCATGAGAATCTTGAAATGAACCTTGTGTTAACTCCCCGTCTCTCCCTGCCTCCAGGTGTCCTGCTCTGTTGGTGGTTGGGGACAGTTCTCCTGCTGTGGACGCTGTGGTATGTAGAAATCACCAGTAGCCTCCGTGCTTAAATCGATGGTCCAGATCTGGTTGACTTTGTATGAAGTCTCCCTGCCCACCCTCTGCCCTTCCTCTGCTCCCATCAGAGCAAGTGACATCTTCTAGATGCTGTATTGGACTTTGGGCAGAGGGCCCAGCCAGCTTCCTTCCCTGGTGACTGCCAGCCCTAGTTACTTGGCAGTGGGCCTTCTAACTCGTCTCCCAGGCCCCCTCACCTGCCGAGCTGCCTCCCACTGGCTTGTTTATATGGGCATACTGCCACTTGAATTCCTGGCCAGGAGACTCTCTGCCCATTTGGGAGCCAGGTGGCACTTTCAGACCTGGTTGGAGCCTTATCATCTGACAGGGCAGAGAGGGACCTAGGGAGCAGAGCTTAGGAAAGGCTCAGTTCACCCCTTAATTCCCACCCGTGATGTTGTAAAGGTAAAACAAGGATTCTATCTTTCCATCGTCACTATAGCTGGGGACATGGGAGACTTAGGGGCTATTGGGAAAAGTCTAGAATTGTGATGTGCTTTGAGAGGTCAGCTAGCACAGGGTCTGCAAATGTTCATTTAGTAAAGACCTGGGGTATCCAAATGAACCATACAATCTAGTCCACTGGAAATGGCAACCACTCCAGTATTCTTGCCTGGAGAATTCCATGAACAGAGGAGCTTGGAGGGCTATAGTCCATGGGGTTGCAGAGAGTCAAACACGACCAGCAGCTAACACTTAACCTTAAGTCCACTGGATATAATCGTAGGATGTATCAATAAAGATAAATCGCTTACATTGAGAGAGGTGACAATTCTGCTTTAGGCACCCTGGACATCACAGGTGAGGATTTTTCCCACTTCTGGATGCACTTTTAAGAGGGTCACTGAGAAACTGAAGAAAGAAACCAGTTTGGTGGATGTGGCTTCATGTGAAGAATAGTTGTCAGGACTGGGGATGTTGAATTTGAAGAATCATTGGCAGCAGCTGATTAAAGAAGACCATTCATTTAGTGACTGTTTCTGTAGCACCTTCTACAGTTTAGCTAATCTTCATCACAACCCTTTGAAAAACATACTATCTTTATTTTACTGATGAGGAAACTGAGGCTCAGAGAGGTTAAGTAACTTGTCCAAGAGCACACAGCTCATGGTAGCAGGGCTAGAATTTAAAGCCATCTATTTAATGCCACAGCTTGTGCTCTTTCTTCCATACCAGTAGGAATATTGGAATTTCTGATGATGGTAGCAGAGTAGCAGGGAAGGGGTAAAGTTTATGACTTTGGCTTCAGGTAGGAAATTAGTAATTTCTTCTCCCTCTTCCCATCCAGGTGGAGTGCAACTCGAAACTAGACCCAACGAAGACCACTCTCCTCAAGGTACAGGGAAAACGATGGGGGGGTTGCATTTATTCTTTCTTAGAAACACCAAAAATTTTCTGCAGAATTGAGTTGTGCCTCAGAAACACCGACTGAGTGCTAGCTGGTAACCCAAGACTGCAAAGATGAAAGGATCTATGTATGGGACTCCAGGAGCTTATGGGCGGCTGGCCATGGTGCTCTGGAGAGGGATGGACAAGAATTGTGTGGGCAGGGCCTGATTCTAGACAGACTCTGCCCACTGCACCACCCTGCCCTGCTTTATGGGCCCCTGGAGCTCAATTCCCTTGTCTTGTCACTATATCCTCATTAGGCTGAGGGTCTCCCTGGGTTAGCTGACTATGACCTTGAGCCTGGACTGTAGGCTGGCCACAACCTCACTCACTCTCATTGGAAGAGACCTTCCAGCTCTGTTTCCCCATCCTTATCCCATCCGCATTTCCCTCCCCAACTGCTCCAGAGCCCTAGGCTTTGGATAAATCTTCACATGTGCCTGAAATGGCTTTAAGCAGCAATGGCTTTGGATGTGGCGATTTAATAGGACCTTCAGAAGTGACAACATTCACCGAGGATGGCCAACCAGGAGACTCATCAGACTGGAAGGCTTGAATGTTGCATTTTCCTTCTGAGGGGTCTTTAAAGAGATCATGTATATGGGGTCTTGTGCAGTGAACGCTTTCTGGTCAGACAGACCCCGTTCGGGACTTTACAAGTTCCTCCAATTCTCTCTGGCCCAGTTTCTGCCTCTAAAGTGGGACAGCCATCCCTTCCAGGGTTCTTGAGGGGCAGAGCGAAACCAGCTACAGGGCCTAGCACAGCGCCTGGCCTGTCATAAGCTGCAAGTAATGGTGCCAAGAAGGCAGAGTTCAGTGCCGACATGGTTAGTAATCAGAGCAGCCTAGCCGAGTGAGGTAGGGGTTTCCCCACCCACAACCTGCCCAGGTCCCCTCACAGGGCAGGACCCCGGGTAGGGCAGCAGGCAGAGTGGATGCCCACTCGCAGCCAGTCCACAGAGCCGGCATGCCCTCCACCAAGGCCTTGCACTAACCGGTTTCCCTGTCTCCCCTAGATGGCAGATTGCGGTGGCCTCCCGCAGATCTCTCAGGTGAGTCACACCTGTCTCCACTCCCCACGTGGAGGGCAGGGGTCTCTGGGACCTGTTACCCCCTCTACCCTCACTGCCTGCTCCACCCCGCCCCTGTACCATGACGTCTGATGACACTTTGTAGACCTGTTCCCGTCTGTAAAAGTGCTTGCACGTCAGGATGTATGGGGTCCTCCTGCAGGAGCCCCTGCGGAGCAGATGACACTGGGTTCAAGGCAGGAAGGGATTTGCTGAGCGGACATAGCTTGGCAGTCATGGACCAGAATCTAGGTGTGCCTGACCCCGGAGCCCAAGGCCAGAGCAAGGAGCACAGAGAGGAGATGAGCCAAAGTGTGTCTGTGGGCACATGTGTGTGTGTGTGTGTGTGTGTGTGTGTTCATCCACACGTGTATATGCATGTGTGTGTCTGTGGGCACCCACGTGTATATATGTATGTGTCTCTGTGTGCATGCATGTGTGCATATGCATGTGTGTACATGCACATGTGTATATGTGTGTGCATGCATGTGTGTTTATGTATGTGCCTGTGGGTGCATGCATGTGTGTGTGTGCATGCACATGTGTATGTGCATGTGTGCACTCGCGTGTATATATGTATGTGTCTCTGTGTGCATGCATGTGTGCATATGCATGTGTGTACATGCACATGTGTATATGTGTGTGCATGCATGTGTGTTTATGTATGTGCCTGTGGGTGCATGCATGTGTGTATGTGTGTGCATGCACATGTGTATGTGCATGTGTGCACTCGCGTGTATATATGTATGTGTCTCTGTGTGCATGCACGTGTGCATATGCATGTGTGTACATGCACATGTGTATATGTGTGTGCATGCATGTGTGTTTATGTATGTGCCTGTGGGTGCATGCATGTGTGTATGTGTGTGCATGCACATGTGTATGTGCATGTGTGCACTCGCGTGTATATATGTATGTGTCTCTGTGTGCATGCACGTGTGCATATGCATGTGTGTACATGCACATGTGTATATGTGTGTGCATGCATGTGTGTTTATGTATGTGCCTGTGGGTGCATGCATGTGTGTATGTGTGTGCATGCACATGTGTATGTGCATGTGTGCACTCGCGTGTATATATGTATGTGTCTCTGTGTGCATGCATGTGTGCATATGCATGTGTGTACATGCACATGTGTATATGTGTGTGCATGCATGTGTGTTTATGTATGTGCCTGTGGGTGCATGCATGTGTGTATGTGTGTGCATGCACATGTGTATGTGCATGTGTGCACTCGCGTGTATATATGTATGTGTCTCTGTGTGCATGCACGTGTGCATATGCATGTGTGTACATGCACATGTGTATATGTGTGTGCATGCATGTGTGTTTATGTATGTGCCTGTGGGTGCATGCATGTGTGTATGTGTGTGTGTGCACATGTGTGTATGTGTGTGCACACACATGTATGTGTGTGTGTGCATGTGTGTGTCTGTGTGTGCATGCAGCAGTAATCAGGCACAAGTGGCCTTGTGTGGCTCTCTTAGCCTCCCTCTCCAGTGTCCCTCTCTGTTTCTACTGGCAAAGAACAAAGTATTTTCACGTTCGTATCTGCTGTTGGGTTTTGCCTATTTAATAGCTGGGAGTAGCCAAAGAAGGATGAGATGGTTCAGTTTCAGAGGGAACAGATGGGTTCCCAGTCGAGCCTGCTTAGATGTAAATAAGAGTTAATAGTTGCACACTATTTTATGATGGGCTGTTTATCCACGCAGCCTGCTCAACACCCTGCTGAGACAGTGCAACTTAAATTGGCTGAAGAGAAGGGGCACCATTATTCTTTCCTCTCTCCCTCCTTTATTCCTTTCTCTATTTGAAATGAGAAGACTCTAACCCTAGCCATAATTAAAGCACATTTTATTTTATTTTGGTGTGAGACCTTAGTTCTCCAACCAGGGATCAAACCTGTGGCCCCTGCAGTGGAAGCTCAGAGTCCTAACCACTGGACCGCCAGGGAAGTCCCGAAACACATTTTAAATGTCGTGGCAGGAGTTAAACTAGCCCAGCCCTCCAGGAGAGCAGCCCAACAAGAACCAGTGGCTCTGTAATCCTGCCTTTTCCTGCCCTTGCAAGTTGGGTGTGTTTACAAAGGGCATTCCCATCCTTCATTCCATTCAATCCCTGCAATAAGCTTTAGAGAGAGGAAGAACGTGCCTTCTACCGCAGCCACAGAAGGGGAATTGAGGCTATCAGATGGCAGAAATTGCCTATGGGCATGCAGGGGAGGTGAGTTTGGGCCGAGATCTCGTTTCCAAGCCCATCCTCTTGTTTTGTCTGCCATGTTGAACACAGATGCCCTTGGCTTTCTGCAGCTCCAGCTTGCAACTCTCGTTCTTATCTTATCGTCCCGCGACTCCTAGAGGGCACTTTTAGCACAGACTCTTCTTTAAATATCACCTGGCTCTTTGATAACAGTGGCAGGAGTTGGTGGAGGTGGGCAAGGCCACTCTGATGATGGCTCACCATTGAAGTGAAAGGGTGTGAGAATAGACCCAGGACATTATATTTGAGAGTTGGAATTAATTAGCCTTCAAATATGACCTTTACCCAAACATTCACCTCCTGGTTTAGTTAAACTTTGAGAGTAATTGGTCAAACTGGGTATGTTTGCAGGAGTCCCAACTCATTTTATTTAAAGTAGCCCAGTTGATTAAGAGATTTGTCTGTTCATTCATCCTTCTATCCATCCATCCATCCTCTCATCCTATCCTTCTTTCTTTCCATTTTTCCTTTCCTTTCATCCTTCCTTCTTTAAGACCATCCATCCTTCTTTTATTCATCTATCCATCTTCCCTCCTTCTTTCCATCCACCTTTTTTCATTTTCATCTATCCATGTATCCACCGTCCTTTCATCCAGCCAGCCACCAGCCTGCCTGCTACTGGGGTGAGAGTAAGCTGCTATGGGATTTGGAAAACCCTGGGTTAATGTGCAGGCCCACTAATTAACCAGAAGACCTTGGATGGATTGTTTATCTCTCCAAATCTGTTCAGCTATGAAATGTATATGAAGATGGTACTAACCTCGTAAAGTCATGGTTCTGGACACATCCGTTTATCCAATGATAAACAGAAATCCTCAGTTGTGGGTGTAGCATTCTGCCCATATTATATAGGTGAGAAAGCTGGCTCAGACCGGTCATGTAACTTGACTAAGTTCCTCCAGCTATGTACTGAATTTGAACGTTCTTCCTGGCCAAAGCTAAGTTTGTTCTCCGTAATCATCCTGTTTTTTGCTTTCCTTTTGTATTTTTGTCCTGTCCACACGTGGTGTTTCTGTCTTTTGCCAAGCTCTGTCATGAAGGTGACCACAGGCCTGGCTCCCAGTGGCCCCGAGTGGTCCGGCCCTCTGGTGACTGAATGCACGTTTGCTCTTTTCTCTTGCAGCCGGCCAAGCTGGCCGAGGCCTTCAAGTACTTCGTGCAGGGCATGGGATACAGTGAGTATGGCCTTTCCCAGCCGGGGGGTGGGCCGAGGGGCAGCGGTGGGACCTGGAAACGGATTGGGCCGAGGATCCTGTGTCACCGTGGGCAGCTTTAGCTTTTCGCACGCCGGGCACGTCAGGGAAGAAGTATTTAGGTGCGTGGAGGGTGGGCCGCAGTGCAGAGCTTCCAGTGTCGGCTCATACCCTAGGCGCTCATGCTCCCTCCATTGTTGAACAGAAGCTGTTTCACGCCAGGGAATGTTTTAAGGTGTGGGTGAGGACTAGCCCCCTGAGGACCAAGAAGACAAGAACCCATGAAACCATGAAAATCTTTTTTAATTTTGATTACATGCTTCCCTAAGAGACTTCTAGTGAGGATGGTAATGGTGGTCATGGTGGTGCTTGCTGGTGACGTGAGGCTGGATGGTGGCGATGGTGATGGTGGTGGTGGTGGTGTTGGGAGTGATGGTGGTGACGGTGATGGTGCTGGAAGTGATGACGATGGTGGTGGCGTGAGGATGGTTCTGGGTGAGATAGTGGTGATGGTGGTGGTGGTGATGAAAAATCATTAAGTCCTTTTTTTTTTCTCATTTAACGATCACAGTAATCCTAGGAGATACTCTTATCCTCATTTTACAAATGATGAAACTGAGGCTTTGAGAAATTAAGCAAGAAGCAGAGTGGGGATCTGTAAAAGTTCTTTGAAAACTGCAAAGCTCTGAGCAAATGGGTGATAAAGTCACTTATCTTCAAGGCAGAGCATGTCTGCTAAATCATTAGATTTGAGAACTGAAGGATAAATAGCAGCATAACTAAAGAACCTGCAGCCTCTTTGCGTCATGGTTCCAGTTTATTCACAGACACACACAGCCCCTTTTCAGCAATGCAGTCCCATGACCGGGACAGACAACTCTTAAGTTCAGCCACACTCCTGGGCAGCATCCACCGTTGGTACATGTTGGTGTGTTAGCCACAGTTTCAGCCCCGATGTGGTTGGTTGTGCTCTCTCTCTCTCTGCTGCCTGGATTTCTAATTTGAGTGCCCATCTTAATTAAGAACTCTGAATGTCTAGTCACTTCCTTTTTTTTTCCCTTTATTTTCCTGAGGCTTAAACTGTTTGCTCATTTAAAATAGTAATGTTATGTTTGGTCTACTGACCGCAGTCTTCAGATTGGCTTCAGCCACATTTAGTTTCTAGCACAGCTGAGAGCAGGCAAGCCTGATTTTCATGCTCCAAGCAGGAGTCATGTCCCAAATAGCCCTCTTCCAACAGAAAACATCTGCCTGTGGGTCTCTGCTCCTCTGGGAAAGTGTGCAGCAAAAGCAGTAACTTGAGAAGGGCTTTGTTTTCCTTGCAGGCATAAACTGCAACTCGGTTGTCTTGAACCTGCCATGGGTTTGGATTTCTGCTTTGAAAGTGTATTCTGGGAAGAAAGGAAGTGGGAGGCTGGCCTTGTTTGCCCCTACCTGCTATGTCGGCTTCTATTTCCAGAAAGCAGCCTGCAGATCATAGGGAAAGACAACAGAAAGAGCTAGAGGCATCCACCAAAGACGAGGAAAGGAATCGTTTATTTCCCGAGTGCCTGCTCACAGCCGTGGGCCAGTGTGACAAGCCCTTAGCATCCGTGACTCCATACTAGGGTCACCAGAGCCCTACAGGGTCAGTAAGACCCCAGATGTGGGATCAAGGAACAGGGGGGCTCCGAGAAAGTATGTGAGCAACAGGTGTGGGATTGATCCAGATTTTTTCCTGGATTCAGGAGCTAGCTCTTTAAGAAGAAGATTCAGTATGCAAGGATGAATTCTGTTTGTCAGTGTGTGTGGCAAAAAGCCATCATATATGCCCACTGAGCCAATCACATAACCCCTCCATGCATTTATATTTATCACTGCCTCAGTGTGTGGCGTCTTTTAGTCAATGCGATCTTGACAAAGAGGCTTCAATCCGCTGATGGAGTAGTTTCCTAGGGTGGCCATAACAAATCTCCACACATGCATGGCTTAAAACAACGGAAATGTATTCTCTCACAGTACTACAGTTTTAGAGGCTAGAAGTCCAAAACCGAGATGTAGGCAGGGGAATGCTGCCTGTAAGGATTCTCAGAAGAATCCTTCTTCCCCTCGTCCCAGCTTCTGGTGGTTGCCAGCAGCCCTTGGCTTGTGACTGCATCACTCTGACCTCTGCCCTGTCTTCACATGGCTGCTCCCTGAGTGTGCATCTGTCTCCTTTTAGGAGGAAACCAGCCATCGCATTAGCGCTCACCCTAACCAGGATGAACTCATCTAGATAGATCTGCAAAGACCCTATTTCCAAATAAGGTTATAGTCAGAGATTCTGGTGCTCGTGAACTTGGGAGGGTGCTCTTCAACCCAGTACAGGTGGGGTTCTTCATCCCATCTTCTCAGCCATCTGCCATGTTTAAGGACATTTTAAGTCTTTCCGAATGGACGGTGCCATTAAGAGTTCCTGGGAGCTCACGGGTTGCCCGCAGGAAGCGGTGACAGCTGACCTCTCCGTGTGGCCTCGGTTTCCAGCCTGTGGCGTGCAGGGATTAGCCGGGCCAGCTATGAACATCCTCCCGACTCTAGAGACTGTTGTCATCACAGGGTGGTGGGCACGCACTCGGGCGCTGATACCTGGGGGTCCATGGTCCTATTCTGATTTTACACAAGGGGCCGGGGTCTCAGAGAGGGATGCTCCTCGAGTCTCACAGCTGGTAAGCGAGTAGCAGACAGCTGCGATCGAGACTCAGCTGGTGGGTTCATGCCAGGGTGGGACCCATCAGCCCTCACCCAGCCTGAGCCTGGCTCTTCCCCTCTGCGAGTGGGCACAGAAATGACACGGAGCCCAGCGGCTGGATGCCTTGAAGACGAACAGGAGCAAAGGTTCCACAGGCAGGCGGGGCACGCGGCAGGCTGCGTCGCCGAGGTGCAAGCGCCTCCGGCCTTCGCCCACCCCCTCACCGGGCTCTCTCCTCTCTCCCCAGTGCCCTCCGCCAGCATGACCCGCTTGATGAGGTCTCGCACAGCGTCAGGCTCCAGCGTCACGTCCCTGGAGGGTGCCCGCAGCCGCTCGCACACCAGCGAGGGCGCCCGCAGCCGCTCGCACACCAGCGAGGGCACGCGGCTGGACATCATCCCCAACTCTGGCGGCCCCGGGAGCAATGCTGGGCCCAACTCCACGGAGGTGTCCTGCTAGGCGGCCTCGGGGCCAGCCGGCCGCCCCTGGACTCTGGGACCGATTGCTGTAACTGCCCCTCCTCTGGCCCCCCTCCCCACCCCTGCCTGCCAACCGCACGTTAACTCGTAACTCGGTATTAATCCAAAGCTGATTTTGTACAAGTGAGCTCTGGTGACGACACGGTGAGATTGGGTGTTTGTGGGGTCGCCCTTTCTGGTGAGGGTAGGGCGGGGTGGACCAAAGGGAAAGATGCACCTTAGTGCCCCACCCCCCAGCAAACGAGGGGCTGAGAGGCCACCCTCCTACCCTCCTTCGGAGACGCCAAACTGCCAGAAACCAGCGCAGAGTAAACACTCGATCTATCCAAGGCTAGCCTGGCCGAAGCATCCTGGCGCAAAGGGATACCTTGTTGGAAGCCCAGCCCGCCTACTTCCTGTTTCCTCTCCAACTAAAGAAAAAACAGACCCAGATTCTGGAAACCAAGCCCTTTCTGATTGGGGAGGGGGAGAGCAGGGAGTGGTGGGGAGCTCTTTAAAAAAAAAAAAAAGCCAAACAGGAAGCAGAGAGGGTGGTGGAATTGACGTGGAGGCTCCGAAGTATTTGGAAAAAGCAAATCTCCATAGTTAACTTGAAGAAATAGATTTTTTTTTTTACACGTTTGTGCATATATACACTTTTTATGGTTGACGCCTACAAGCCTGTTTTCCTGGCGTTTTTTAACGGACAACAAAAGTAGGGGACAAAATCTTCCAGTTTTTCAAAGAAACGGTCTTGGCAGGCATTTGGTATTTGTGTGTTTAATGTGTTGAATCAGCTGCCTGCCTCCCCCTCCATCGCCCCTACTTCCCACCCCCTCCATTGCCCCTACTTCCCACCCATAATACGTGAACGAGTGGTTATTTCATTCATGGGGAAGAGTGTAGGTTTGTAGTAGTTTCCTCTGAAATGGAGAGAAAGATTGCAAACAGCTGGGCCTGGCTGTGATGTGTCTCCAGGCAGCAGCAGTGGGGCAGGGGCGTTGGGGTGGGGTGGCATTTTTGGTGATTAGACGTAAGGAATTCCTTGTGGTTGTGGTGGAATCCAGTGCAGTTGTGATTTCAGTCGATCCCATCTGGTTCCCAGGAATCGTGTGTGATTAAGTTAAATCCTGCTTCCAATCTTTGACAATGTGGGGGTGAATCTGAATTTGACTGCCAAAGGTTTCTGACCTGGTGACCTTCCAGAATCTTCAGCTAGAGGGTGTGATTCACCTGGGGAGTGGTGGCCCAAAAGATGTACAGTGTCTGAAATGTGCATTCCATGAGATTTCCTTCTCTCTCCTGCCTTCCCCTCTTCCCTGCCCTGCTAACTTCTCCCTGAGCAGGGTGGCACCACTGACATTTCTGGGCAATGTCAACATAGCTGTCGAGGTCCTGTACTACTTACTGCCTTTCGATCTCATTTTGGCTAACCATGGATAGCGAGTTTTGATCGGGATGAATGGAAGAGCGTGCATCAGCCACCGGGGCCTAGTGGTTACTGGGAGGAAGTAGTCAAGCCTTCTAGGTAGCTTGGGGGATTTTGACTCAGTTTATCTGTCACCTGCCACCTGGGAGGCAGAAATGGCTGAATCAGAACAAGAAGCTGTTATGTACAAGTCTTTCCAGAAGAGTTTCTTAATGAGATATTTGTATTTATTTCCAGACCAATAAATTTGTAACTTTGCAGTGGCTTGTGTCTTTTTCCCCTACCTGAGAGATCATGCATTGAGGTGGGTCTTTCCTTACCTGGGGCTTCCTGCCCACATGCCCCTCACCTTTGGAATTCTTCAGAGCATCACTGTCCTATAAAAATACAATGTGAACCACTGATGTAACTTCAAATCTTCAAGTAGTCACATTAGAAAAGGTAGAAAGAGACAAGTGAAATGAATTTTTAATAATACATGTAAGCCAGCATATCCAAAATATTAACATTTTAACATAGAATCAATATAACAGTTATAGAGGTGCCTTGCATCCTTTTCTTCCTACTGAGAAATCCAGGCTATATTTTCACATCACATTCTCAGACCAGCCCCATTTCAGGCACTTTAGTAGCCAAATAACACAGTGACAAAGGAATCAAGCTTTTCAACTTATAATTAAGAAGGAAACATCTTTTTTTTTTTTTTACATTTTATTTTTATTATAGGAAAGTGTGTGAAAAGTCCACCCAGTGATAAGCTTGTAATGCTGTTTGCGCTTGTATTTTAAAATGTTCACAGGTTTCACTACAATCTTCTATTTTTATGTAAGATTAGTTTAAAATTTATACCACAGAGGATTTCCCTGGAGGTCCAGTGGTCAATACTCTGCACTTCCAAGGCAGGGGGCGTGAGTTCAGTCCCTGATCAGGGAGCTAAGATCCCACAAGCTGTGCGGTGTGGCCAAAAAGTAAAAATTTTTTAACAAATAGCAAACAGTTGCAAAGATAGTACAGAGAGTTTCCATATACTCCACCCCAAGTTCCCCCTATTATTATTAACATTGCTTGTCACTACGGTTCATTGGTCACAACACACACATTAACACTGATCTATTACTATTAACTAACCTCCATACTTTCTTGAGACTTGACCATTTTGCCCATTGTCTGTTTTCTTCCTGCCTCCTTTGTTCCCTCTGGTCTGTAAGAATTTCTCAGACTTTCCTTGCTTTTGATGGCCTTGGTGGTTTTGAGAAGCTACACAACAACCCTCGACTGAGGTTTGTGTGCCTGATGTTCTCACGGTTCACTTGGGGTTCTGAGTTTGGGGAATGAAGAACGCAGATGCTCAGTGGCATCCTCATCGCCTTGCGCTGTCAGTATGATGGGTCAACATGATTTAACAGGGATGAGGTTGACCTTGATCACCTGGCCAAGGTCATGTTAGGTGTCTCCGATATCGAATCACTTTTTCTGCTTTTCCATACTTGTTCTTTTGAAGCAAGTCACAAAATGCAGCCCACACTTAACACCCTCCTCCCTTTGAAACAGCTAGCATGCTGTTTATCTATACTGGCTCTTCTTCACATGCCTTGAAGAGTTCCTTAGCGTTCGTAATAAGCTGTCAACACTTTTGCAATCTGCATCATCATGCAGAAAGTGACTGGGCAGAGAAGGGGGGGAGGGAGACCGTGTGTGCTGCACATGTCAGAGAGGGAGGCAGGAAGAGCTTTAATGCACACAATAAATCCAGCAAATGACATTGCAGGAGACACTGCTTATACTTGGAAGTGTAATTCTCCAAATGTTCCAACTGTGACAACATCATGCGTTTCTTTATTGATAAACGAAATAGCAATGTGGAGGCAGGTCTCAATATGATTTCAAGGTAGTAATGAGCATAACAACATCTTAAGAAAACGGCCACAATTGTGATAAGAAAAATACATGTGGTTTCAACTGGCAGTGTTAGGGTTTGTGGACCACATTTAAGTAGGAAGAAATGCTAAATTGCAATTAGAGATGAGATGGTTAGATAGCATCGCCGACTCAATGGACATGAACTTGAGCAAACGCCAGGAGAGAGTGAAGGACAGGGAAGCCTGTCGTGCTGCAGTTACTGGAGTTGCAAAGAGCTGGACACAACTGAATAACTGAACAATGACAATGACAAAAGCAAAGATGCATTTCCCCCTCATCCAAGCACACGACCCCTGAATTTAATCCATGGATCCCTGGTCCAGGGACCTCTAGCTGAAGGGCCCTGCTTTAGACACAGGAGGAGAAGCATGTAGGCTCATTCTTTTTCCACATTCACAGTAAATGCCTTTTCTCTGTCATGTCCTGTGTGAGAGGCAGGAACAAAGGAAACGCAGGCACAGAAGGGTCAGCAGGAAATCATCATCGCAGTGGGCGCATACGTGGCACAGGGCCCCCTAGACCTCCCACGATCAGCTCCTGGGAGCTCAGGCTTCCATCGAGAGAAGTGAACTCTTGCAGGTGTTTGCATGTATCGGATGTTATTTAGAGATGGTTTGCCAGCTGGGGACCTATTTCTGTTCTCCTAGCTGCTTGTTTTGGTTTTGATTCCCGGACCCTTGGGTTTCAGCAGCAGCTGGAAGACCAAGTGTACACCAAGACCAACCACGTGCAGGCTCTGTAGGGGACAACAGAGGCCTCCATCTGCCCCTACCTGCTTCCCCTTCTCAGACACAACCTCACTACTGGTCATTGGCTGGGACCCTGCCGTACGGTGCTCAGTCGTGTCCAACTCTGCGACCCCATGGACTGTAGTCCACCAGGTTCCTCTGTCCATAAGATTCTCCAGGCCAGAATACTGCAGTGGGTTGCCATTTCCTCCTCCAGGGCATCTTCCCGGCCCAGGGATAGAACTGGGTCACTGCTGTGTTGCAGATAGAGGTTAGTTCATGCTACTCCAGCCCCTACCCCACGTACACACAGCAGGGATTCCTAGTAATAGATGTGATTGTAGCAGGTGAATTGCTATGTCTTTTGAAATTAAATCCATTGACAGGCAAACTCACTGTTGAAGAAAAGGCCCTTCCTCATTCCTGCTCTGAAAAATTTCCTGAATGCCCCGTCCTCTGCAGAAAGCACCGACCATGTGACTTCATGATAAGGACAGCCTGCAGAGATGGTATCACTAATAACAGTCATATTTAGCATATTTTATGGTTTCTTTCCCCCTTTTTATCTTTTATCTGTGTGGTTGAGTTATCCTTAGAGTGAAGGACAGGGAAGCCTGTCGTGCTGCAGTTACTGGAGTTGCAAAGAGCTGGACACAACTGAATAACTGAACAATGACAATGACAAAAGCAAAGATGCATTTCCCCCTCATCCAAGCACACGACCCCTGAATTTAATCCATGGATCCCTGGTCCAGGGACCTCTAGCTGAAGGGCCCTGCTTTAGACACAGGAGGAGAAGCATGTAGGCTCATTCTTTTTCCACATTCAC
Source organism: Cephalophus harveyi (assembly GCA_006410635.1). Lineage (NCBI taxonomy): Eukaryota > Metazoa > Chordata > Mammalia > Artiodactyla > Bovidae > Cephalophus > Cephalophus harveyi. The sequence continues at coordinate 118,194 of SJYT01016890.1, forward strand.
AGTAAATGCCTTTTCTCTGTCATGTCCTGTGTGAGAGGCAGGAACAAAGGAAACGCAGGCACAGAAGGGTCAGCAGGAAATCATCATCGCAGTGGGCGCATACGTGGCACAGGGCCCCCTAGACCTCCCACGATCAGCTCCTGGGAGCTCAGGCTTCCATCGAGAGAAGTGAACTCTTGCAGGTGTTTGCATGTATCGGATGTTATTTAGAGATGGTTTGCCAGCTGGGGACCTATTTCTGTTCTCCTAGCTGCTTGTTTTGGTTTTGATTCCCGGACCCTTGGGTTTCAGCAGCAGCTGGAAGACCAAGTGTACACCAAGACCAACCACGTGCAGGCTCTGTAGGGGACAACAGAGGCCTCCATCTGCCCCTACCTGCTTCCCCTTCTCAGACACAACCTCACTACTGGTCATTGGCTGGGACCCTGCCGTACGGTGCTCAGTCGTGTCCAACTCTGCGACCCCATGGACTGTAGTCCACCAGGTTCCTCTGTCCATAAGATTCTCCAGGCCAGAATACTGCAGTGGGTTGCCATTTCCTCCTCCAGGGCATCTTCCCGGCCCAGGGATAGAACTGGGTCACTGCTGTGTTGCGGATAGAGGTTAGTTCATGCTACTCCAGCCCCTACCCCACGTACACACAGCAGGGATTCCTAGTAATAGATGTGATTGTAGCAGGTGAATTGCTATGTCTTTTGAAATTAAATCCATTGACAGGCAAACTCACTGTTGAAGAAAAGGCCCTTCCTCATTCCTGCTCTGAAAAATTTCCTGAATGCCCCGTCCTCTGCAGAAAGCACCGACCATGTGACTTCATGATAAGGACAGCCTGCAGAGATGGTATCACTAATAACAGTCATATTTAGCATATTTTATGGTTTCTTTCCCCCTTTTTATCTTTTATCTGTGTGGTTGAGTTATCCTTACTTCACAGATAAAAAGCTCACAGAGATGAAATGGCTTCTGTAGCCATTTCTAAAATGGACTATATCACTCTCGCCTTTGAAAACAGTTGGCTGAGCATATAACTCACACAACCACCTATTGGCATCTTCAGATTACAGAACATGGATTAGTTCCTGGGGTTAACAACATGGAGGACTTTATCGCTTTCATTGCCTGCGGGGACGTTTGTCCACCTATTAATTAGTCCCACCCAGGCAGTGAACTACTTCTACCATTTTATCTGGTTCTTAATTCTGTCTCCTTTGCTGGCAGGGTGATATGTTTCTCATTGCTATCAATAAGCCACCCTTTAGCAGCTTCCTCTTCCTCTTCATGCAAACTTCCTTACACTCCCTTGGTTCCCAAGGCATCTGGCAATAGATCTCTAGAAAAGTCATGTCCAACTATTTGTGACAGTCCCATGGACTGTAGCCTACCAGGCTCCTCCATCCATGAAATTTTCCAGGCAAGAGTACTGGAGTATGTTGCCATTTCCTTCTCCAGGGGATCTTCCCAAACCAGGAATCGAATCTGGGTCTCCCGCATTGCAGGCAAATGCTTTACCATCTGAGCCACCAGGGAAGCCCAGTAGATCTCTATCCATCCATCAACCCCTGCTCCCCAATCCCTGATATGTGCTAGGCTTAGAAGATGCAGTCATGGTCCCAGACCTCCAGGTACCCACAGGCTGCATGCATGCTAAGTGGCTTCAGTGGTGTCCGACTCTTTGGGACCCCATGGACTGGAGCCAGGCTCCTCTGTCCATGGAATTCTCCAGGCAAGAATACTAAAGTGGGTTGCCATTCCCTTCTCCAGGGGATATTCCAGACCCAGGAATCAAATCCGAGTTTCCTGCAGCTCCTGCATTGTAGGCAGATTGTTTACCACTGAGTCACTGGGGAAGCCCACCCACAGGGTACTTGGGAATATAAAAAGACATTGAATAAATGAGTAAGTGAATGAATGCCGAATGTTCATTTTATATTTACATGAGATGTTTTCCAATCTCAACTCATTTGTTCCCCTGGTCTTTTCTGTATACCAGAATTCCCATTTCTCAGTGCATTTTCAAACTTCTAGCCATTTTTATTGCCATGTATAAAATATCTGGGACCCTAATGTCCACCATCTGCACATTTACTGAAAGTGTTCAGTGTTCCATCATTGCCTCATACTAACTGAAAATACAGGAAAATTCACCCAGTCCAGTAAGTCACTTTGCTGATGATTTATGGCTTCAAGGCAAAAAGCTATAAACAGGGAATTAGAGCAATGAAAACTCTTCACATTGGATAAACATGTTCCGTGCGACACAAATCATGAGAAAAATGAGGAATGCTGAAAAACATGACAGATTGCCCAAGTGCTGTTTTCCCTCTATGGGGAAATTCTAAGACATTTCTTCATATGTAGCTTTTAGTCACTTACAAAAATGGCAGTGTGTGTGTGTGTGTGTTAGTCACTCAGTCATGTCCGACTCTTTGTGACCCCATGGATTGTAGCCCACTGGGGTCCTCTGTCCATGGGATTCTCCAGACAAGAATACTGGAGTGGGTTGCCATTCCCTTCTCTGGGAGATCTTCCTGACCCAGGGATCGAAACTGGGTTTTCTGCATTGCAGGCAGATTCTTTAACGTCTGAGCCACCAGTTCAGTTCAGTTCAGTCACTCAGTCGTGACCGACTCTTTGCGACCCCATGAATCGCAGCACACCAGGCCTCCCTGTCCATCACCATCTCCCAGAGTTCACTCAGACTCAACGTCCATCGAGTCCGTGATGCCATCCAGCCATCTCATCCTCTGTCGTCCCCTTCTCCTCCTGCCCCCAATCCCTCCCAGCATCAGAGTCTTTTCCAATGAGTCAACTCTTCACATGAGGTGGCCAAAGTACTGGAGTTTCAGCTTTAGCATCATTCCTTCCAAAGAAATCCCAGGGCTGATCAGATGTGTATAAGAGACAGGTGTTAGGGTTTGTGGACCACATTTAAGTAGGAAGAAATGCTAAATTGCAATTAGAGATGAGATGGTTAGATAGCATCGCCGACTCAATGGACATGAACTTGAGCAAACGCCAGGAGAGAGTGAAGGACAGGGAAGCCTGTCGTGCTGCAGTTACTGGAGTTGCAAAGAGCTGGACACAACTGAATAACTGAACAATGACAATGACAAAAGCAAAGATGCATTTCCCCCTCATCCAAGCACACGACCCCTGAATTTAATCCATG